>CM023832.1:3065000-3600000 GCA_013266295.2 Branchiostoma floridae x Branchiostoma japonicum
CATCAAACCAGCATCCTCATCTGACCACTTTGATGTGTACTGTGACATGACTACGGATGGTGGGGGCTGGACTGTATTACAGAGAAAGTTCAATGGGACACTTAACTTTGACAGGTCTTGGGCAGACTACAAAAATGGGTTTGGGAGGGTTGAGGGGGAACACTGGCTTGGACTGGATAAAATGCACAATTTGACAACCCAGAATAACTATGAGTTGTATGTGGAGCTAGAAGATTGGGAAGGAAACTTTGCTCATGCTAAATATGATACATTCAGCATTGGGGATGAGAGTACAGATTATACACTGAACATTGGGGGGTACAGTGGGGATGCTGGAGACTCTATGGGGTACCATAATGGTATGAAATTCAGTGCTAGAGATGTAGACAATGATATAAGTAGTTATCATTGTGCTCAGAAGCATTCAGGTGGCTGGTGGCATAAACATTGTGCTGTCTCTTGTCTGAATGGTCCCTACTTCCAGCCAGAGTACTATCATGGTATTGACACAGGGTTGGGTATGCACTGGACTTCCTGGAAAGGCGCCTGGTACTCACTGAAAGCAACCAAGATGATGGTTCGGCCTGGCAACTTTATCCGAAAGCTAGTCTAGCAGCTCCTTTCCATTACAATGTAAACATAAGGCATCTACATTGTACACAGTACTGTAGTATACGTAGTAACATAATACCTCTGAAATCACCAGCCACTAATTTGATTGAGATTATCTCTTATATAGCTATTTAGGTTAAGATGATATCATCATGTATCATATAGATCATTGTTAAATTTTCAAGACATTCACAATTTTTCAAGGGTTAGAAGTTTCCAATAGCATCTCTCTTCATCAATGACTGACCAGTGTGCAAAATACTAGGTTGCCCAGTTGCACCGTGCAACCATATTTTGCTTGGTGCAACCTATTTCTACACCCAGGTAGCCCAGTGCACTACCTAAATTTTGTGGTAAGGATGCCCCTTTCTTCCATTGGGAACTGTTTATTGAGAAGTTCCCATGGAAGAGCTCATCACTTCAGGTATGGGGAAACAACTCTGTGTCAGAAATGTGTAAATGCACATTGCATTCTAACAAAGTTAATCATAATGTAGAAGCAGGCAACCTGGAATTTTGATGGGCAACCTAATTTTCATCCTAGGTTGCCACTGGGCAACCTGGCTCAAAAAAGTATTTCGTACACTGATCATGTATCATATAGATCATTGTTAAATTTTCAAGACATTCACAATTTTTCAAAGGGTTAGAAGTTTCTAATAGCATCTCTCTTCATCAATGACTGATTCATTTTCAGTCACTGATGAAAGAAAGTGGATAAATGCTATCTGACATGTCTTACTCTTCATGTAATGTATCCAATTTATATTGTAATACAATGTTCTACATGAATGTGTAACCTTAAAAAATGATCCAAGTTCAAGCATTATGTATTAGTACATATATAGTCAGACTTGTTTTGTGGGTCTTTTGCAGCCTTTTCGGTGTGTCTGTGTCCCTACTTTATTTCTGCTCCACTCCCCTCATGAGCACAAATTTAAAAGACCAGCCTCAGGTAGAGGGACATGAACAGAATAAAATCTGCACTTAGTAAAGAGACATGAGAAAGAAGAGATCTTGTTTCACTGTTGCAATTACACAATCTTTAATTCATAGGAAGACGGAGGGTAGCAGAAGTACATACAACCTGTGATGTCTGTGATTGTTCACTTCTGTGATTACTGAATTTGAATAAATCTGCAAGCAATCCATTGGAATTCCATTACAACTTTTATATCCTATCAGATACATAGCTGTGTATAGCCTTGGCTCTGTGTTTGTTTGTGGGTTAAAGGTTTTACCTCATCTAGATATGACAGGATAGATCATCACACTGCAGACACCCTATCAAATACCTGCTTTTAAGCAGCATAAATGGAAGAAAACTGGCAATACAAGTAGCAAGAGTGCACATCTTTGTCATGCAGGATAGTCAATCACTCACAAGCTTTAAAGAAACCTGCACAAATTTGCCATCCTAATCCTCAAGAAATTCCTTCTCAATTCACTTCTCCTCTATGTAAGTGCAAAATTTCTGCCCCCATTTTCTGTAGTCCTCCATTTTCCTTCTCCTGCCCTTTGTGGAGTGACCTTACTCCTCCTCCTCCTCTGCCTCCTCCCCATGTCCATGACCGTGTCCATCAGTTGGTGCTGGCTTTAATTGGCCGCAAAAACCCACCTGACAAACAGCCAATGACAGTATTTTAGACATTTCAGATCTCCCGACCCTCTCAAATAACCAATATTGAATGTATTCAGCTCAAAGAAGAGACTACTAGAAGTAGAAGAGTACATAAACACCAGCTATGAGGACCCAGTTAGGCCCCTCTATGAAAATCATTTTCCGTCATGATCATTGTTAGTGGCTCAATCTGTATCTGTATAACCGGTATAACCGCCCTTGGTCCTATAAGCATGCTTTGTAAGTTCCATGTGCACGCTTGAGCTACAATGTAGCATGAAATGCAAATATGGACCAATAACAATGGCAACATGGCAGTTAGTACCTGCCTACCTCACTGACACCGAAAGTGAGTGAAAACGCTCTGTAGAAGTTCAGAACTTACGAAAGTGATGACAGTTCCGACAAACACGATGTAGAAGGTGTAGTGCCACATGTCCATGCCAGGTGTCAGCGTTGCGTTGACTTTGTCTCGGATGGAGCCGATGTGAGCCTGGTCTGCCATGGCCTGACGCTTTGCACCAGCGGGGTCAGCTGCAAGTACAACTCAGTAACTACATGTAATGTCAGCGTGTGAAATACTATAGGTTGCCCAGTTGCACCATGCAACCATATTTTGCTTGGTGCAACCTATTTTTACACCCAGGTAGCTCAGTGCACTACCTAAATTTTGTGGTAAGGATGCCCCTTTCTTCCATTGGGAACTCTTAACTCCCATGGAAGAGCTCATCACCTCAGGTAAGGGGAAACAACTCTGTCAGAAATGTATAAATGCACATTGCATTCTAACAAAGTTATTCATAATGTAGAAGAGTTTAAATTTGGGGCAACCTGGAATTTTGATGGGCAACCTAGCTTTCATCCTAGGTTGCCACTGTGCAACCCGGCTCAAAAAAGTATTTCGTACACTGTCACACTGAATGTGCAAATAAATACAAATAATGTGCAATCCCTGACAGCTCAGGAAATAGCACTCTGCCAGACCTTCCCAGCATAACAAGACAACTTCTAACCAAACTCCTCCATGCTGATATAGAAGTAGAAAGAAACCACTGATGTGCACGTGTATGCCTGATTGCCTGTATATGTGTACAAAATGTATATGTGTACAAAATGTATGTCCATCTGTTTGTGTCTTTGTGTGCCAGTATTTTTGTGTGTGCCTGTATGTTTGTGTGTGTCTATATGTATGTGTGTGTGTCTGTATATGTGTCTGTATGTTTGCGTGAGTGTCTGTATGTATGTGTGACTGTGTACAAAATGTATATGTGTCTGTGTGTATGGGGGGGGAGGTGAGTACACCTACCAGCAAGTTTTCTCCTTGCAGTGTGCAGCTGGCGTCCTTGGCCGGCCACAAGACTTCTGCCCGCCACCAGACTGCGGGAGGCGACAAGACGCAGGGCTGATCCGAGACTGGCCATCTTAGATGACTGCAGTGGAGGAATGACAGAGAATACAAGCAATCGTCACTTTTCTTAGAGTTATTGCGCAGGTGACATATGCAAATTATTGGTAGGCAAATCACCCAACTACATTTTATACCACCCACTTTTTGCCTACACACTGACAGTGATGTCATGGTTATCGCTTGTATGTTGTGGCTGTAACTGCCGTTTTAATACAATGCTTACATTTATGATTTTCAACTAATTTCAGATTATATATTTTTTGATTTGACTGTTTGAACTCCAGTCGGTAAAACATGACGAGCCCAGCAGTGACGCGGCCTTCACGTGACTGTTGCCCGTCCTTGGCTGTGGGCTTTTCATAAATTACAGCTGTTGACTAAAAGTCAGATTAAGCCAGAGTGGCTATGAACTTGGCCGTTACCATCTGTCGACCTGTCCATCCAGAATTACAAGGTCATACCACTGCAAAAAAAATATGGCCTTTGTAGCGAAACGTGATATTGCCACTTATAATAGGAAATTCTGTCCTTTCTTAGATATCCAACATTCTTTTACATAGTCTCAACAGTATCTAGGCTACAGTAAGCATTGTGCAAACCCACCTTTTAACCAAAATGTGCAACTTTTTAGCGTAAAATTGTAGCAGCTCTGGAAGCTAAGTTTCGTCCAGACCACCTTCTTTGGCGTCACCTTGTGATGACCTTTCGCCTCTGACCTTTCTCACAGTTACTGCCAACAATCAGTCTCGATCCCAGAGTACTAAGCACAGAAAATGCAACTTTGTAAAGCTGAGACCAAATATGAAAATCTGCAAAGATGTTGTTTGTTTTTCTTCCAACGATTGGAATTTTCAATTTTTTTTTTGCGGACTTTTGTAGCATTTGTTTCCGTAAAGATCAGCTGTTGAGGAAAATTTGAATATTACTAGACTTTCGCTAGGTGGCGCTGCTGAAGAATACCCTGGGTACGAGTGGGACATGCGTACTACCAATCGTTTGTGTCTTTGCCGAATCATCGTGATTTACCGTTTGTTTTCTTCATTTTCGGGCAGTATTTTTCCTCAGCAATTATGAAACTAACCGTTTATACCCTCGATGATAAGATGTTTACTCTCGACGTGGCAGCAGAACTGGAATTAGAGAACTTCAAAGCGCTGTGCGAGTTCGAATGTGGGGGGATACCGGCTCGGGAGATCGCGATCCTGAACAACGGAGTTCCTCTCAGGGACGACAAGAAAACTCTGGGCGCTTTTGGGCTGAAGGACGGCGATGTGGTGGTTTTACAGAGGATGAGGAACCAGCAAGCGATACCTCAGAGTCAGGCAGCTGCTACAGGTGATCTACTTTACGTTCATTTATTCATTTAATTGACTCAAATCTTAACCCAGTTTCAGTAGAACAATCATTATGACAACATTTAAAAGGTCTCAGACAGGAGTTTCTTAAAAATGAAAGGTCTCAATCCAGAGTTTCTTTTACGACTTTGTAGGTAGGCCGACACCCTCAGGCTTACATTTATAGTCGGTTTTTCCAAGCACAAAATGTTCTTTTGGTAAAATCCAGTGTTGTATATACACTAGAAAAGCTTAGAACTTTATACAAATTTATTTCTGAAAAAAAAATGCAAGATTAAGTGAGTAGTAGGCGATAATTGTATAGCACTTGTGGCATACTTACCTCATAGATGCCAGTGAAATCAATCTCCAAGCAGATGTTGGTGGCTAAATCATTACATGTACTTGTTACCTTTTCTTTTCTGTCCTTCTCTGTGACATACCACACAGGAGGGGGCCGGGAGGTAACTCTGTTCTGTGTTTTCTCCAGGAGGGCTGGATTTCTCATCAATGTTTGACTTCAGCAACATCCAAGTCCCAGGCACAGCATCATCATCATCGCAGAATGCTTCAAGGTCGCAGCGACCTCCAGCCCGCCAGCCCCAGAGACCAGCGGAGGAGCCGGACCCTGCATCGCTCCTGGAGCTGCTGAGGAACAGTCCGCACGACAGGGCACTTCTCAAGGAACGCAACCCTCCGCTCTCTGAAGCTGTGGAGTCTGGAGACTTAGGTAGCCCCTCACATGAACACACACACACACACACACACACACATAGTACACACACACAGAGGAACAGTCCACATGACAGGAATGCATTCCGCCTCTGTCTGAAGCTGTGGACTCACACGAACATATAGACAAACAGGCAAACAAACACACACACACACACACACACACACACTCACGATTGAAGATTGTTATGATTATCAGATTTTTATAATTCAATCATGATCAATTTGCCACAAACACTTAAAGTATTTACTACATGTATATAGTAAGTAGAATCTTAAACTTACGATTTACTTTATATCTCTATTTAATTTGTAGTTTGTAGCTGACTGTATGAAAGTCACTGTGCTGTACTCAATAAAGCTTCTTCTTCCTCAAACTTGATTAAGAATCCAGTGCTAGTGACTTGTCCCCTCTTCTTTGTGCAGCCAAGTTTACAGAAGTGCTGACTCAACAGCGTAAGGAGCGGGCTGAGAAGGAAGCCCAGCGAATCCGTCTTCTGACAGCTGACCCATTTGACCCTGAAGTACAGAGGCTTATTAACGAAGAAATCCAGTAAGTATACTAAATTTTGTACAATAATAAATGGATGAAGACCTTTGTTGCACATTTTTGCCACACTGGCCAAGTACAGGTCACAGCAAAACCTATTCAAAGTTAATAAATACAAGTTACGCTACATGTGTAGTTATCATAAAGATTAAACTTTTCCTTGCTTTTTGTTATGGTAGATATAGGAATAGACATGTTTTGTGATGATATGTTTGTTTAGCTGCATTAGAAATATGAATTTGCCTACAGTACAGTGGATAAAATATGAAAATATGGTTTGTACAAGTAGAGTCCATTCCGCGTCACCGTGCGGGTGTTTTCTCCCATTGTTTGGAATTGTTTTGAAATATTTGTAACCACTTCTAATATAATTTCATAGTTTGCAAACATTTTGAACTTGGTTTTAATATTGTAAACAGTTTTCCCAAATCAGAAAACATTCGAAACATTGTAGAAGCCATGTAAGTTGTTCCGAAAGAATTCTAATAAAAGACTTCGCGGTAAGACCATTTTTTCGAATTATTTCGAATTTTTTGTAATTGGCTAAATGATCTGTGAAATCGGTAATCCACTCTATAAAATTACGTAGTGTATTTCTCTTTTTGTTATATAATCTTCATTCTGTTACAAACTGTCATTTGTACAAAATCATGTTGATGTAAAAAAAATGTTTCCATAATGGGTATGAAGTATTTCATTTCCCTTCACTACAGGCAGAAAAACATAGAGGAAAACATGAATGTGGCCATGGAAGAAATGCCTGAGAGCTTTGGTCAAGTCGTGATGCTTTACATCGACTGTATGGTGAACGGGCATCCAGTCAAGGCATTTGTAGACTCAGGTACTTACTTTGATACTGTATACTAGTAATAATATACTGGGTATACATGTACATATGTATATACTGGACTGTATGGTGAATGTGCATTTGTGGACTCAGGTACATGTAGTTTTTTTACATGTAATGTTTTCATTTTGCATACTTTGTACTTGTATTTGAACCCTGTTAGATAAGCCCTTAGGCTAAAGGGTTATGGAATACAGAAAATAAAGAGAGGTACCACTGTGTTATTAGTGTGATATATACGGCACATTGTGCTTCAGACAGATTGAAGCAATGCAATATGGAGATTGATGTTTGATTGTGTTCGTTGGTGTCTACTGGGAGGTCTGATCTGCACCACATTTTTGTTCCAAAGTCCACCTACATGTACATGTATATGTAAACCCAGTACATGGGCCAGTACAGGTAGACATCAGAAATACCTGCACAGCTCCAATTTTACCTGCACTAAGATGTATATGCAGGTAGTATTTTGAGCCCCAACCTTGTCAATATTTTTAGATTTACTACTTTTCCCCCCAGGTGCACAGATGACCATCATGAGTAAAGCCTGTGCAGAGAGGTGTAACATCATGAGGCTGGTAGACAAGAGATGGGCAGGCATCGCTAAGGGAGTCGGTACCCAGAAAATCATCGGCAGGGTCCATGTGGGTAAGGAATGATAGGCAACAGCTCGTTTTATTATGTTTACCGAAGGAAAACATATTGTTTTTGCTACGTTTCCTCGTCTTCTTCTCCAAACAGTGACCTCAATGACCCCAACCAGACTGTTACCATGGTAACTAGTGTTGGGTTACATCATGTTGCAATTTTATAGCAGGACGGATTTAGACTCCTGTCTGACCACATACATGTATATGAATGTGTTTGAGCAAGGAGTATAACCTCCTTGGTTTGAGTAAGAATTAACAGAGCAGGTAAACATTATGCATTTGCTTGCAAATGTTACCTTTCTAGTTTTACTCTATTTTAGTAGATCACACACACTGCACAAGCCCAATGCAGTACTTTGTCTTAGTCTGCACATGACTGACAGAGGTCAAACTCAGGTCTGTGACCTGTTTTTCAGATGTCCCTGAATACATTAAAAAAACATGGACATGAAAAAAACAACATGGTACACTAGAGGTAAAGCCAAAAGTGACATAAAGATAAATAAGTTACGTAGAACTTAGGATTTAAACAAATGTCCTATGTATAGTCTGTTTTTGAAAGGCTGTTATGGTGGTAGTGAGTTTTTTTGTAGAGACTAGAGAGTTCATTCCATAGTACAGTTTAGATGCTTACAGGAAGTTTTTTCTGTGGTGGATTTTTGTAAAAAAATGTTCTTTTGTTGTTCTTTCTGCAGCTCAGATCCAGATTAGGACTGCCTACCTGCAGTCATCATTCTCAGTGCTGGAGGACCAGCCAATGGACATGCTGCTGGGGCTGGACATGCTCAGGAGACACCAGGTGAGGTAACACTCCCCTCCCCTTCCCAAATACACCCCCGGGCCCATACATACAAATTCACTCACACATTTTACACAAACACTACACAGTCCCATCCCCCCACCCCCAATCTTAAACACACACACACACACACACACATTCATTCATTCATTAATAATGCATTCATTCACACACACACACACACACACACATACATGTACACACCAGGTTCATGTGAAGTAAACCCTTGATTAGCAGAGAGTCTAGGACACAATCAAATGTTTTCTTGTAAAACAGTAGTGTCTCATTTGTGACACAGTGTTAGGTTAAGTTATAGTCAAGATTTTATAATTGTGTTCTGTACGTTAATGTTGTATATCCCCCTCCCCTACAGTGCACTATTGACCTGAAGAAGAATGTTTTGCTGATTGGGTCGAGCGGCACAGAAACCCCGTTCCTGAGCGAGGCGGACTTGCCGGAGTGCGCACGGTTACATCGCCAGATCTCCGACGCTAGTCTGTCCGACCAGGAGAGGGAGGATCGGGCTCTGGCCGAAGCCTTGGCCAAATCTGCTGAAGAAGCAGGTAAGGAGGCTCATAGGGTCAGCGTGCGAAATACTAGGTTCCCGGTTTTTTTGCTTAGTGCAACCTATTTCTACACTCAGGTAGCCCAGTGCACTACCTAAATTTTGTAGTAAGGATGCCCCTTTCTTCTGTTGGGAACTGTTTATTGAGAAGTTCTCATGGAAGAGCTCATCACTTCAGGTAAGGGGAAACAAGTCTGTGTCAGAAATGTAAAAATGCACATTGCATTCTAACATTCTGACGTTAATCATAAGTGGAAGAGTTTAAATTCGGGGCAACCTGGAATTTTGATGGGCAACCTAGCTCTCATCCTAGGTTGCCACTGGGCAACCAGGCTCAAAAAAGTATTTCGTACACTGAGGCTTTACTTTAAGATGCAGGACTCTATAGTACATTGTTTAAGATTCGCCGACTTTACTTTCAAAGACTTGGGAAAACAGCTGGTAAGATGCAGGTATGTACCTCTTCATGATGTGCAGGAATTCCTTTTTTAAGACCTAAGGAAGCAGGTAAGATGCAGGGCTCTACCTCCTTCTCTCCGTGGTTTAGGATGCGCAGAGTTTACTTTTTGACGACCTGGGCAAGCAGGTAAGATGAAAGGCTTGTACTTTCTTGTGCACAGGGTTTAAGACGTGCAGGGTTTACTTTAAAAGACCTGAGAAAGCAAGAAAGATGCAGGGCTCTACCTCCTCATGCACAGGCTTTAAGATGTACAGCATCTGCATTGTACAAGAAGTGGAAACAATTGATAATGTTCCCTCCATGTACTGTTCATAAGCTTACAGTTTTAATTGCTTGCAGGTACACAAACTTTATAAAACCTGCTAATTTCATAGGCATATCCAGTGATACCTTGTGTTGGAAGTTGCTTGGTTATAACTGCATCCAAGTATTGGAGACACACTGTAATGTATGAACACACACACACTCACTGTCCATTTTAATATCACTTCTTCCCATTGTTAGATGTGCTTGCACCTTGAGCTCTGCAGTCAGGTTGTGGATCTGACCCTTGTCCTTCTCTTCTGTCCTGTTTGTCTTTGTTCTGTCTCTCTACCACAACACAAACACCTCACCAGGCAGGAAGCCCAAGCCTGCCCCCCTGCAGCCCGTCCCCCCTGAGCTGTCTGACGCCATGCCCCCCCTCAAATCTGCCCCGCCAACCCTGCCACCAGGAGCTGTGAGCAGACATGATGCCGAACCCCCCCTTAGTGCCCCTCCAGTCTTACAACCTGCAGGGGCCACCAACTTTCCTCCAGAGAGCCCCCCAACTCAACCCAGCGTACCGTCTGTCTGTGAGACAACTTTGTCCCAAGCTGCACCACCTGTGCAGAGGTCATCCTCAACAGGAGGGTCAAGGTCAGCTGAAGGTCAAGTGGAGAGGGATGATGAAGATGTCACGGTGAGAGGAGAGCTTGCGGAAATCCGGGAGTCTGTGAAGAAACAGTTCCAGCAGTCTGACAGCAGGCTGGCCAACCAGGTGGGACAAATCTTAAAGGCCCTGGGCGCTCTGCAGGAGAGGTCTGCCAAGGAGTCTAAGAAGATGATGGCTCAGCTTGCAGAGGTGGAGGAGAGAGTCCGGAGACTTGAAGACACCCAGAAACACTCGGCAGCCTCGGAGAAGGTGGCAGAGGGGGGCGACGTGTCAGGCAGCAGTTCTGAAGTCCTGGAAAATCTAGAGAAGAGGCTGAGACAGGTGGAGGAAGTTGTTCAACAGAAAACAGAGAAGTCAGCAACCATAGAAGGAACCGGAGAACCCTCAAAGACATCGGCCTTGGAAGAAACTGGAGAACCCTCCAAGGCAGCAGCCTTGGACGGAGCTGGAGAACCCTCAAAGGCGGCACAGCCTGAATCTGATGATACAGAAAAACAGGCAGACAAGTAGAAATCACAGCCAGTATGCAACAAAAAAAAACACTTCACAAGAGGAAAAAAAAATTTTTAATTGAAGATTTCAGCTAACATGATAAAAATGAAGTCAACCTTGAAGCAAATTAAGCAAAAATAACAGTAGGATAAGGGAAGATATCAATTCCTAATGATAGGAAACATTAAGTAATCTCCAAGCAGATGTTTCGGTGGCTTCAAAATACAGTATCAAATTGGCCAGGCAGTATCCATTGGCCAGACAGTATCCAGACAGTATCCATTTGCCACCCAAATTTGGGTGGCAAATGGATACTGTCTGGCCAATGGATACTGCCTGGCCAATTTGATACTGTATTTTGCAGCCACCGAAACATCTGCTTGGAGATTAACAGTAAGATGAATACTCTTTGTACACTGTATATCAGGATGTAATGTAGAGTTTGCCATATCATAGATCAGCTATTAGTATTACAAGAAGTAAAATTGTGTTTGATGTCCTAACCGTTCTTGTGTCGTTATTACAGAAGCAATGAGCTGCCTGTTTTCATTTACGTTTTTGTGTGTTAATGTCACAGTATACAACCCCCTGAAACAGGCTATTGTTATGGTGACACAAGTTTCCTGTAAAACCCCATTGTTGGACACAGGTGTTCAGTAATCCCCTATGATGGACACAGGTTTTATGTCCTTCCAGAACTGGCTGAGCTAAATTCAAGAGAGGAAACTTCGTCGCGGGGAGAAAAGAGGAAAAGTACGGAGAATGATGTAGTAGGTGGGCCGAGTAAGAAGACCAGGAATTAGCAGCATCCAGGCTGGAAGATCACAAAGCCTGTTCTGGATCCTTGAAGGACATAAGGCCTGTTCCTGAGCTGGGAAGACAAAATGCCTGTTCTCCAAGCTAGAAAGGATATACTGCCTGATTCAAATTCACATCACAGTACATGGTTGTTGCACACAATACGGCCCCATTTACAGAAATGATGTTTTGATAAATCAGAACACTGTCCTGTTTCCTATTCTCTGCTCTTCTAGATCTGTCTTCAGACTCAGCTTCTTGCATGTTCATGAGCTTAGAAGACACGAAAACAACACTTATCACTTCTAAGGAAGCTTACAGAATGATATTGATGATACACAGACTCGTTGTTGTTGTTGTTGTTGATGTGGTGCTGTTATGAAGTTCAAATTTCGTTATACACTTCCAACATGTTAGTTCCTGATAGCAACAGTTGCATGTTTCTGGACAGCAAAATACATACATTTTGTACATGATGTTTAACTTGTTACATCTCTCGTGCATGCATGCTTGGCTCCTATGGGGCACTGTTTTATTCTGAGCCTTGAGAATCAAGGGTCAATATACATAGTTTCTGTTTGTGCGTGTATATTTCATTTATTCCCTAGTTAAGAGGTATTAGAGCCAAAAACAATGGTAGCAGAGGGTGGTGAGAATAAACACGTACTAGTAAAGAAGTCCAGACTAAGGCTGAGATACCAGCATACTCATACTCTTGTTTTATTTCACAAATAAATTGACTGAACTGATTTCACAAATGAAAATGATACATTACATTACAACAAAGTTCTTTGTACACAATCAGTATATAATGACCGCCTGTCACCTTTCTCAGAGCAATACTGACTGGTTCTACTTGACATTGCAGCTGGTTTCTAGCAAAGTAGAACCAGTCTGAGTCTAGGAGTCAGTATTACCCACAGAAAGGAGACAGTCAATCAAAACTTTAAATCAGTGATTTACAAACCTGATGAATCTATTCACAAATCTAGTGATGTTACATATTGCATCAGCAAATGTCTTTATTTATTTTACATGGAGCAACCATGTCACCTTTTGGCACTTTCAAATGTATGAGGAGGGGGGAGGAGCCAAACCTAAATGTAGTATCATTGAAAACAAAGAAAGGAAATTGGACATATGTAGTTCAAAGGGCCAATCTTGGTGGCTGGAATTCAAGTGTCTGAGTGGCACGGAGCTGAGAGGACATGGAGAAACAAGAAAACAGCAAGGATGACTGCAGACCTGCAAAATGAGTGGACGTTTGTTCTTTTTAACCCTGTGAATGCTGTACATTGGAAGATGTATGGGGTGCATGCCATGTATGTTGAGGGGAATTCAGATTAGTCCCCAGGCTTGCAGGGTTAAAGCCTGTAACAATGTCATGGTGTCTATTGTGTTAACCAATGAAGCAGGTAGCCCGGGCTGGTTTGTGCTATGGAAGAGTCATATGCCTGATGTGAAGCTAACTCTAACATTGCCTGTGGCACCACAGAAAAACTGGATATACACTGTACATGTATCTGGTAGAGAAGATAGCAGTTGCAAGACCAGCAGACAAAACTTTAACCGTCTCCCTCTGGCCTAACCCAGTAGCCAAACGACTACTTCAGTGTGCTAAGGTTACATTTCTGTGTTAATTATCAGTTACTGGTAATCTGCATGTGTCTGCCTCTGAGTGTTGATGCTAGGAACCAAGTGTGTGATCAGGATAGTGCAAGTGGCCGTGAATTAAAGTTTTATGTTTAAAGGCTGTTCTATTACAAAGATTTTATACAGTATTTCCATACACAAAGTAAAGCGTTTAGCAACAAGTTTTAGATCAGACCTCTGATCCCTCTCAAGTTAGTAAGCGCTTTACTTCGTGTAAGGAAATACATGTAGCATACAAAATCTTACTGCCACAGTAAACTTTCATTTGAGCCTACTGGTATTCTGTTGTTTTCCCAGGACCTTCTGGTGCCACAGCCAACAGTCCCAACCGTGTGAATGGCCAGACGCCGGCCACGTCAGCCACCTCCCCGCCCGCCGCGTCAGGCGCAGCACCAAAAGCACCGTTTCCCGAGGAAGACATCGCTAAACTCGTCCAGCTCGGGTTTCCACGGCGACAGGCCATCGAGGAGCTAGGAAGAACCAATGGCAACGTAGACATGGCGTCCATGGCACTCCTGGCAAAGTCTCTAAAGTTCCAATGACGTAGAACGTGCTTAGGCTTGTTTTGGATGCGATATGGGGGGAGGGGGGCATTCTGCTGCTATCAGTGCACCAGCAATACAAATACAGTCAAACTTGTCTATTGTCACCACTAAAAAGAGTTGAAGAAATAGTCACAGTAGACAGGTGGTCACTACTGACCGGATTCTTAATGTTTGGGTCCGTAACGAAATAATCTACTGAAAAGTGGCCACATTGACCAGGCACCAGGTGATCCTTGTGCAGAGGTCACATGTACAGGTTTGACTGAAGATGCGCCCTTTAATAGCAGGGAGGAGGTTTAACACTTTGTTCAGGGATCTGCCCTTAGCAGGGTTGGCGGTTAACCTAACTTAAAGCTGTATTTTGACAAAATTTCCCTCTCAAATTCTTTCCATTTGCACTTTATAATGTACCTCAGAACAGATACTAGTATGGGAGGGGTTAATCGATTTTGTTTCTTGTCCTAGAACAGACACTGTTATAGGACTGTCCCACTAATAACTAGGGGGAGAGGGCAATAGTACTAACTTGTGTACAGTTCAGTCAACATAACAGCTAGATTGTTTTCAATGCTGTATAGTGTAGGAAAATGGTGTAAAGGTGCTTTCATGCATGTTTACAGTTGTTTCTACTTTCTTTGGTGCACAATGTTGTAGTCATGTTAGTTAGATACATTGCACATCGGGACCAAAGCCTTAAGTGACAGGCCAAGCTTTTTGTTCTATGTTTAGCTGTAGTTAAGAATGAAATGGTCAAAACTTTTTATTGGTACATGTAAGCACGTCAGCAGAACGTACTGCGCCTGTGCGAAACCCGTAATGTATTATGCATAGCACTTAGGCAGAACGTCTCATATAAGGTTGAATTCGCGTATATAAGGGTGACATCCCGTCTGTAGTTTTCAAATGTTGTGAAGAAAAAGATATGGTCCGCAACAGGCAAAATTCTGATGCAACGTTGACCAAAAATCCAGCGAAAATCCAGGTTTTGTGCAGGTGCAGTACGTTCTGCCGACGTGCTGTATGTATGTACTGTGATAGGAATAGGATACATTCTGTAGAATACATGGTCTTCATCTGATCCTATGATGAGAGACTTTTGAATTAGCTGCATATTTATAGATTTTCTTCCTAGACAACTCTAGGTTGCACAGTCTAACATACTTTGATATAAAAATTCAGTCAACATGTAAATAAATGCACATTGACACTAAATGCTCCTGTGTTTCTGGATGTTTCATGGTTTCTGTTTCTGATAAATGCATGTCCAAATTTAAAATTAGAAAAAAGATTTAGAGTACACATCCTTGCATGCATTCATTTGTTTACAATCATGTCCAATAGATGCGAGATACAAAAACTGGAAGTTTTGCTGCAGTGCCATAGACAGTTGCTAGTGGGCCATGATCAAACTTTTTTGCAGACAGTCACACCTCACCTACCCACATACCAAATATCATAAAGATCCATTCACAACTTCTTCAGTTATGATTTATGCAACCTGCACCAGTACAAACTAATTCTATAGTAACACATATTGTACCAGTTGTAGAAAATGACAAATTTTTTTTAACCTCCTTGATTTGAAAGACTCACAGTTCAAAGGTCACATCTGTCAGGGGTGACTCAGCTTTGCAGTGACCTTCAAAAACAGTTATTTTCTAGGTGACAGGGCCTCCTTTGTTTTGCGCTCCGCACCAGTCTAGCTTCTAATTTCAGTTGCTTGGTCAGTGTCATTATTTGGAACAGTCATCTGCAAGGTCCCCCCAGTGTTTCCTATCAATCTCGCCGTTGCTAGGCGTGGCAGCATGAATCACCATGTTCCAAAGGTTACTACAGGTCAATATGTCATTTTAACGGCGTGGCCTCTGTATATAATATGCAGTGCCTATAATCTGGGTCAGTCATTGATACAAGTCCAACAGTATTGTACAAAACAGCTCTGAAAAATTAGAATTTTATGTATTTTAAAACAATTTTGAGGAGGCATTCTATTTGAAGTAACATTTAAGTAAAATGTCATATTTTTAGGCAGTAAAATTGTTACAAGAGACAGTCCTGGGCCTAATTAGCAGATAGAAGGAAGCAAGATGGCGGTGTTCCGGACAGATCCGTGCGGGATTATCTGTATCCTCATCACTTACGCCGCCGTTTTCTACGCGGATTACGTCGTGATTCGACACTTGGCGATTCCTACCATGACATCCAACCTGTGGGGGGCTTTTCACGTCGTATTGTTCAACATCGTCGTGTTTCTGTTGACTCTAGCGCACCTGCGCGCCGTGTTTTCGGACCCGGGCATCGTGCCCCTCCCTGCCAACAACATTGACTTCTCGGATGTGCGCGCGGCCGGGAAGAGAAAACTGTCGGAGAAGGAGGAAGATTGGACGGTGTGCGCTCGGTGTGACGCTTACCGCCCGCCCAGGGCGCACCACTGTAAAATCTGCCGGCGGTGTATCCGCCGCATGGACCACCACTGCCCCTGGATAAATAACTGTGTGGGCGAGCTGAATCAGAAATTCTTCATCCAATTCCTCTTCTACACCGGTGTAGCGTGCTGTTACGCGCTCATGCTGGTGGTGATCTCCTGGGTGATCGAGTGTACGGGAACAGGCTGTAAGATCGACCACCAGGGCAGACAAACGCGCATCGTTCACTCAGTCATCCTCACCGTAGAGGCGATTCTCTTCGGCCTGTTTGTGTCAGCCATCATGTGCGACCAGTTGTCTGCCATCTTTACGGACGAGACGGCGGTGGAACAGATTCAGAAGCGCGGCAGGGAGAGAGAGCGCCCACGTAAACCCAAGATGGCGCTTCTAGCCGAGGTCTTTGGCCGAGGGAACTCGCTCCTCTGGCTCTGCCCCTGCCAAGCCGCCCCCGACCCGCAGACTATCAGTAACCCGCAGGAGTATGACGTATAATGAACGGTCCCTAGGGGTAGGACGTTTAATGGACAGTCCCACGGGAGTATGACGTAGAATGAACAGTCCCGCAGAAGTGTGATGTAAAATGAACAGTCCCTATGTATAATGAACAGTCCTGCAGGAGTATGACCTATACTGACAGTTTTTTTTCTCATTTCACTTTCACCAATAGAAGTGGTGGAATGAACAGTCCCACAGGAGGTATGGCATACAATGTACAGTCCCGTGGGAGTACGGTGTAAAATTTTTATTCCCGCAACCCAGAGTATAAAATGAACGGTCCCTCTGGAGTACGATACGAAATGAACAGTCCTGCATTGGTATTGTGTATAATGAACAGTCCCGCAGGAATACAACAAACTAACGATGTAAAATGAACAGTCCTGCATCAGTACAATGTAAAATGAACAGTCCCTAGGAGAACACTAGTATGACGTACAATGACAATCTGCCAGGAATATGATGTATACCAGACCACTCCGCGAGATTACATCTGCATATATCGGTAGAACAGGCTCTGCCTTTGACTTGTACTGTTGCTTTTGGAGCCCTGGCTTGATCAATGTGCAACAATGGCCCACACGTTTTCTCTTAGGTACATGTTACAGTGTACGAAATACTTTTTTGAGCCAGGTTGCCCAGTGGCAACCTAGGATGAAAGCTAGGTTGCCCATCAAAATTCCAGGTTGCCCCAAATTAAAACTCTTCTACATTATGATTAACTTTGTTAGAATGCAATGTGAATTTATACATTTCTGACACAGAGTTGTTTCCCTTTACCTGAAGTGATGTAGCCTGGGTGCCATCCGATTTTGTAATGGCCAGCCCGAAAAAATCTTTTCGGGCTGGCCGTTACAAAATCGGATGGCACCCAGGCTAGAAGTGATGAGCTGTTCCATGGGAACTTCTCAATAAAGAGTTCCCAATGGAAGAAAGGGGCATCCTTACCACAAAACGTAGGTAGTGCACTGGGCTACCTGGGTGTAGAAAAAGGTTGCACCAAGCAAAATATGGTTGCCCGGTGCAACTGGGCAACCTAGTATTTCGCACGCTGATGTATGAAAATAGCATGTGCTTCGTTCCTATGACTGTGCATTGTGTACCATAGACTACAAGTGACCAGAAGTACTAGTAGCGCAACCTTACCGGCTGTTACTGAGAACAGACTGATGTACATAATAATGTATTTCTCCAGAGTCAGTTGATTTGGGGGCGGTTTCTGTCAGGTGTTGTGCAATTATCAGTCTAGCCCTTTTGGGGAATGGGGGTTGTTCAAATTCAATCCCCCCCTTAAGCCTGTATTGCAGGGTATAAACCTAAGCTTCTGTTCCAGCACAATCTTGAAAGAGCCTAACACATTCAAAACCTCAGCATGTATTGAACGTTTGTTACGTTTCCTCAACATTGTGTTGAAACAAGAGTTTTACTTAGGTGTATTCAAATGTATATACTTATTCAGGGTTCAAAGTATCACCTGCATATTCAGGTTAGTGCAGGTAAAATTGGAGCTGTGCAGGTATTTCTGATGTCTACTTGCACCTAACCTGTACCTGTCCATGAACTGGGTTTATGTACAAATGTAGGTGTATGTGGATTTTTATATGCTGCATTGACTGTTACCACCTACGAATGCAATGGTTTCTGGTTTGTAGTATGATCCATACTTGCTAAATTCTGAGTGGTGCAAGTAAAATTTGTCTGGTGCAGGTAATTTTCAATGCTTAGTGCAGGTATGCAGGAAAAAGTATTTCGAGCCCTGGGGGCTGCCCTGGTACTTATTGTAATATGATGTTAGACAATTTTTTAAAACCTGGTTAATCAAGGAAAAGGGGGCACCATGTGCAATATTAGAAATGTTTAACATTTCGGCTTCGTGCTGACCTTTGACATTGAATGCAGAAGGGATAGTGGTTTTGTGGAAAGAGCTTTTCTTGTCTGCCAGTGGTCGAACATATTATTACAGTGGAACATGTTTACATTTCCTTCCTGACAATCTCCTATGTGGCTGTGTTTTTCAATCTGTCACTTTTGTGTACTGTAATGTTGGCTAGAACGACTACTGGAAAGAAGCTGAAACTGAAATTGTTGTGTCTGTCTTTATTTTAGTGTATGTATGGAGGGGGGGGGGGCGTTACTGAACGACATCCAGTAGATTTCTAGCGGCGAACGATTTGTAAATAATTTAAGGCCCACGAACGTGTTTTTTCACTCGCAAATTAAAGTAGCCAATTAAGACTGATTTTGCGGCATGCGAGGGGCAAGTAGGAGTATTTAACACACATTGTCCATCGATAACTGCCTGTAAAATAGCAACAATACATTACAAAGAAAATGTTCGTAGGGCTTCCTTTAATCCTGAGTTTACCTAAAGTTAACGCGTAAGCACATGTCAGTACATGTATAGTCTCAACCTCCAACAGAAACATGAGTACAATATACTGAAATAACGATGGTAAATACAAATGAGGGTTTTATCGGCTTTCGGTGTACTCTTTGGAAGGACGCAGTGCAGACTGCTCGTCCTCCAATTGCAATGACAAATTAGTTATACACTAACGGTAGATCAACAGCCGTTTTTTTGGTGGGGGTCACGCCAACGCTCTGCGCTAGCTTCCTAACGCATTTAGCAAGACTCGGCCAAGCAGCAGCTGAACTTTTGCGTCACAGCTCGTGATTTGATGAGGCCTGGAGCTGGGAAAGCATCTTAGTGAACATTAAAAGTATGTACGATAACACAATCTCTCTATATACTAGTCGTCTGACGTTGGAACGTCTATGCCTTAAGAAAACAAATTGTACCTTGTACTTGTACTGTACCTTGTAAATTATACTGTAGGCCGACCGATTTCAGTCAACGAGTTTTATTATGCTTTACGCATGATTTATTGATTGTGTTTTACGTTAAATTACAGGCCACGACTACGTATTACATAGCAATAAAGCTGTCAAATACGCTTTACGTAAAATGCACCCATTACGTTCTACGTTAAATTGGAGCAGATGCAGCCAGACTGTGAATTTCGTAGATTAAAAATGACGGCTGATTACATTCTACGCGGTAAAGAGCATACAGGCCTAGCCTAGCCTATCTGTATCTGTATCTGTATAGCCGGTATAACCGCCCTTCGGCGTAACACACCAGCTTCGCAGGCACGCGGCGCGGCGGCAGCTGGCTACATTACACCGAACGAGCTGTTACACCTAACCTTTGAACGTCTAACTCTAGACATTGTTTAAAGCTATCTAGTGACGATGCCTGCTAAGCAGGCTCTACGGTTTTCGTGGTTTTACGCGTTTGGGGATTATAATGTGCTTTTTTCCGGTTGTATGTCAGTTTATGATTGTGCACCTGCTTTCTTGTAAGCTAGCCGCCTCCGTAATGCCTGCTATGACTCGGCGTCTCAAGGGAAAATTAAAAAAAAATGGGTTGATTAGCATGGAAACAGGGTACAATCAGAACAGGGTACATTACAACCAGAAAAAATGCATTATAAGCCTTTTTTTACTTAGATAGAACCTACAGATGACACGTCATGTTGTTTTTACTTGGATGCAACCTAGACAGATAACTTACAGACGAGATGGCCACGTCCTCGCATCTTCTCCACTTTCATCACGCATTATAAGCCATTTTTTACTTGGATACAACTTACAGACGACACGTCATCTTTTTTACTTGGATACAACCTTTAGACTACACGATACAACCTACAAATACGTCATCTTTTCTTACTTCGATACAATCTACAGACGTTACGTAATCTTTTTTCACTTCGTTACAACCTACAGGCGACACGTCATCTTTATTTTACTTGGATGCAACTTATACATAACTTACAGACGAGACGGCCACCTTCTCCGCTTTCATCACAACAAATGTCCGTTCTAGAACAGCCCTATTTCCAAAAGTGTTGACATGGCAACAACACGGCGGTTGATCGAACGTCTCCATAGAGACTCCTGTAAACAACAACAGGTTTATTGTTTTCAACAAGCACAGCTCAGGAGCGGTACGTCAGTGTGGGTGTGCGCCGCAGTCACGAGGAGCATAGCGTTGGCCTAGGGAAGGTAAGGCGTTGATTTTCTCCACCAGACTAACTAACTACGCTGGCTGAAAAATACTGAACTTTAGCCAAATGGGGGAATGGTACTTGAACGTCTTGATGCCGACTGTCCCGATACCCTATAGACAGGCTTCATGGCCGTTTTGATATTGGCGTTTTTTCATGTTTCTCTGTTTTACTACTGTGATCTGCTTGAATGGGTGCCGATAGCAGAAACAGTTGGAGTATACAACAAAGAACTGTCATATCAGTAGCTCTATCTTTCCTAAACCTCATCTGTATAAAGGTTATTTGTTTGGTACAAAATTTATGTATTATATTGTATATGAGGGATTGTATATATTGCCTGTCTTGTCTATTGTAATCATTTTATTTTCTGTACGCAGACTCTTCCAATTCAGGGATGTTTCTCATCGCTGCTGCAAGGTTTGCTTGTTGGTGTCATGAATAAAGAATTAAATCTTATGTTTCAAGGAAATTTTGGCTGCTTGAACCTTCCCGTCCATCGACCTTACCGTTACAACGTCCGTCCGTCCGTCCGTCTGTTACCGGCATGCCTGGTGCAACCCTCCAGTCGGCTCTGCGTCTGTCCGTGGTACGCTCACTGCGTCTGCGCGTCCCCACCTGGCTGGAGCATTGCGATGGTGAGGTTACCTCAGGTCATGATATATTACATCGGTTCACACGTTTACACTAACCTTAGGTCATCGGTACTATATCGGTTCCCAGGTCTACACTAACCTCAGGTCATCGGTACTATATCGGTTCCCAGGTCTACACTAACCTCAGGTCAATCCCGCGGTTCCCAGGTTTACACTAAGGTTATGTCAACAGCTAAAGTGATGGTTGTATATCAGGTCTCGGTTTTACAGTAACAGATGTATATAGACATGCTTCCAGGTTTACACTAAAGTCACACTTAATTGTTTCTAACAACGGGTTTGTATCCGTTTTCTTCCCTTTAGCCTCCCAAAACCGGGTCTCAGTGGCGAATCGCTCGCTCTTGAAGACGAAGCTGGGTGTTGAGAGACCCAGGCTGGGTGTTGAGAGACCCAGGCTGGGTGTAGAGAGCCCCAGGCTGACTGAAAGTCGGGACGGAGTTGCTGCAAGGAAAGGCGGCTTAGGAAGCGCCAGATCGTGGCTGGTAGGTTTTGTCTGTTGGTATTTGTGCGCATGGGGCGACGCATCCTACATACTATATGTTTGACTTGGCACACTTATTAACCTTCTCCCTGCTGCCTAATAACGCCGTAAATAGAAAATTGCTAGCCAAACGGCTACTTCAGTATGCTAATGGTTAAAAAAATAGGCTGGCACACAGGCTAGTTAAAAAAAAGGCAAAGCCGAACTAAGGTCACAGCTACCAAACTATCGTTTTCAACCTTCCATTCACAGGTGCATCAATGGAGGAAGCTCGGAGCTAGAAGCTTAAGCTGACTGAATCCCATACGTAGAGCGAGTGTTTTGTGGATAAATTCACGTCTCACGTCAGGCCATTGGGACCTTCAATGGTTGTCCTCGTAGTTTGTCTCCGGCTCCAAGCAGATGCCAGGAGGAAATAAAGATACAGGCGTCTTCTGGATGTGTCGTTTTCTCTGACGTGCTGCCAACCAGAAATGTTTCAGATCTTTCCTCGGAACAGACTCGAAAACGTACTTCTATGTGTCACATTCATATGTAGTGTATAAAATGGTCATCCCTTTATTATGTCAAATGGCAATAGAACGAGTCAAGCTAGGCGGCACTTAGACATGTAAGTAACAAACAGCCTTCCATCTATATTCTGGAAAGGTGTGTTTTTGTGTATGTGTGTGTGCGTGCACGTGTGTGTGTGTGCGTGCACATGTGTGTGTGTGTGTACACGGTAAAAATTAACGGGGCTCGGTGACTAGCAAACATCGCCCGATTTAGTAAAAATCGTGCAATGATCGAGAGAACACCGGGCGTATTACTCCCAAAAATGTTAATTTGAGCTCGCAGACTCGTGGGCCGATCGATTATCCTGCTGTGTGACAGGGGCATTAGTCCTCATGTAGGGTAACCACTAGCCTGGCGTCTAGTCTATCGTGGTCTGGGCGGGCTCTCTTCGGGCCTAGGCCTGGTGCCTGTAGACGTTCTCCACCGCCCAGTTCAACTAATCTGCCCGGTAGGTTTTGCACAAGAGTTCCTGCCGTGCACATCTCCGACAGGGCGAAAAACTCCTACGGGGGAGCCAAGCTGACCTGGGCGTCTACAGGTCCGATCGCCGGTCGAAGGGAGACACAAAAACCACAGGATGGGTAACCACGGGTCTGGACACGTTTTCTCCATTCTGCTGCTATCAAAATGCCTTAGAAAGGTTCGACAGCTGGACTGCTATATCTAAAACTTGACGCAGTGAGCACATCTTACAGTTACTACTTACTTACTTAGACTTAGTTCCTCCCGTGCATAGCACATTGGGCAGCAAGTTTCCTCCACTCTGTTCGGTCTTTGGCCAGAGTCTCAGCATCTGCCAGTGACATCCCTCTACTTTCCAGGTCTTTTTGGAGAGTGCGTCGCCATGTCAGTTTGGGTCTCCCTCTTTTCCGCTTGCCTTCTGGTTTCCAGAACATAGATGTCTTGGCATGGCGGTCTGAGGTCATTCTGAGGACATGACCAGCATACTTCATCCTCCTCTCTGTGATGGTGATGCTGAGTGGTTTTGTACCAGTTCTGTGGTATACCTCCATGTTGGTGATCCTGTCTCTGTATGTTATGTGTAGAATTTTACGGAGGCACCGTTGTTGGAAGGCATCCAGCTTTTTCCGCATTTTTGTAGTTATCTTCCATGTTTCACATGCATACAGTACAGTTGGTATTACTACTGACTGTAGCAGCTTGTCTACTACAATTTGTATTTATTTTTTTTAAAATTTCAGCTAAACGTTAAGTTCAGTGGCCAAAAGTGTGTAAAACACAGATGGAATTATTGTCATGGTCGTACATTAAGTTATATTTTGGCATCCTTATGTAGGATCAATTACCTTCTATATACCAAAACAGATTGCTAACCTTGCTAGAAACAGAACAGACTGGAAATGACTCACAGTCGCCTGCATGTACAATGTAGCATGCAGCCGACAGACGAAGAAGTAGGATCAATTAACATTAATGAGTCTTTCAAAGGTCAATTCTGAAATCTACCTACTACACTGGCGTCTACTATAACTTCCTAATAGGCTATTCCAATTTAGAGATTGTGGAGGGAGGGAGGTTCTGCTTTGTACAATTTGTAGACAAAGAGAAGTATAAAAATTCCATATGATAAAAAAATCGTTTAAAAAATGATGTGCAGGTCCACCCTAGAGCAGACCAAATGGACTTATGTGTTAAACCCGGGGATTCCGATACCTGGTATCGGCCCAGCACTGTCTAACCGGTAAAATAGAACATAGATTCAAAATATAGGTGATTTTTCAATGTTTTCTTCATGACACTGAAAAATATCGGGGGTTATGTGGAGACAAATAGTTCAGACACCTCTCTGACAAAACACGGCCTGACGTGTTTCCTCAGTCGTGAGATATCAGCGATGTTTCAGGAGCACCACTGAAGGGTACTTTCCGTCAGTTCAAATCTCCTACTTTGGCCTGGCCAATGAGCGGGCTTCTTATATTATATAGATTCCCCCGGGGTTTAAGGCTAATACAAACCACAGTCCTGACTAGATCACTACCCTCCTGAGTCTTATACATACATCTATATGGACCTTTCCTGACTGTCCATCACAATTATCAGTTCAACCAATGATAACATGACAATTAGTGGTTTGACCAATGAGAGAGTGGCTACATGTCGGTCAAATATATGTGCTTTTTATGTTTTGACCGAGGTAGGCGGGACTATAGGAAAGGTCCATTCTACCATGTCCAGCTGTAATGTGTTGTTTACGTTAGGGTATTAGTCATACATTTAGTTTCTACTACCTTAGTTTAAATATTAAACATTGTTCTGATACTACTAATTATACATTATTTTCAACACTGTACCTTAAAGAACTTGTACATTCCTTAGGAGAGATCAGGAATAATTGTACAAGACCTTGTGCATTCCTTAAGTCAAGACAGATCAGGAATTATTGCACATCAAACGTAGCAGCTTTCTGCTATCTCAGACCAATAAATTCTGCTATCTCAGACCAATAAATAAGAAGTATTTCTGTATAACACAGAAATCTGTAAGAATAGAACTATGGCTCCATGTACAACATGCATCGCCATGAATCCTCCCCTGTATCAAGCAATGACCATGGTGTGCTGGCCTGCCATCCATCCCTCTCACTGTGTTACCACTGGCCAGCCATCAGCCAATCAGATACATTGTACTAACCCCTCCGGTTGTTGGAGGGAAAGTTACCAGCCAATCACTTTGCCCCTTGACCATAGGTGGCAACGTGATTGGCTGGTGACAGCTTGCCAGTGCTAACACAGTGAGAAGGACAGATGGCAGGCAATTACGTCAAGGTTGTTGCTTGATATATACGAACGTTGGGCCTGGCACGAGAGGATGCGTAACCCGAGTCCTTTCCTCCATCACCTTACATCTGGCCAGCCTGCCGTCGGGTATTTTTTCAATGTCCCTTCTAACAATCTGTCCATCCAGAAATTCAACCCGTTCAGGAGCCAGGTTGCATCTGCTGGCTCCTCCTCCTCTTCTTCACTCGTGCTGTCATTCAGTCCGACAAAATCCCCTTCCAGCGAATCCCTCCGCCTCTGCTTGTGGTTCCGTCGCTCCTTGGGGAAGAACACGTGGTAGTAAAAGCGATGGCCGTTCGCCGCGATGACGATCCCCTCGCAGTTTTGTACGGTAACTTTCGCGGGAAAGTCTGCGGTGTTTCGCAGCAGCTCCTCCAGCCACGATAGGTTTCGCTCCAGGAGAACGAAAGCAAAACCTGCTATCTTTGACTCCCTGGAATACAGGAAGGAAACAAGAACTGTAAACAAAACCAGCCATCAACGAGTAAAATTCTCGTACCTTGTGGTGGTAAGTGGTCTTGTTGATAGGGTTGTTGACTTAGAATCTAAAGGTCCTGGGTTTAAATCCCTAGGTCCCAATGTTGTACCCTTGGGAAAGGCACTTAACACCTATTTCCTCACTCTACTCACTAAAATGAGTACCTACATGTACCGGTAACTACAGTTAGGGACATCCTCTTTTGTGGAGACATACATGTACACGTATAGGAGGTTCCATGTCTGAGGAAAGCTACACCTCTAACACATTAATCAAAAAGAGTGGGGGTCAATCCCAATGTAAGTGGATCAAACCTTACAGTCTGGTCTTATGAAGCTTGTGCCTACTGTATGAAACTGATGTGTTATGACTAAAGGTGGTTTACAGCTTATGTGAAAGAAACAAAACCTTGCACAAGGGCGGACTCACCTTGTGTAAGGCTTAAGTCTAGGCTCACCTTGCGTAGGGGTAGACCTCCCGAGCGAAGGTCTTCAGAAGCACCTCCCTGTTTTCCTGTCCCACGGCCAGGAGAATAGTCAGCTGACCAGGTCGAAGGTCAAGGATCAGATTTGCGTAGGTCGAGGGGACAAGTTCGTCTAACTCCAGGTACCTCCTCTTCCTGTGGATGGAGAAACAGCATCGTACGCTGAGTAAGAAATTATCCATTATTTGTTTGTTTGTTTATTTTGATTTTTCACAAAGTGAAAGGGAGGGCAAAACAGGTGCATACGCACCTTTACAAGTTGCCCTCCCCCATACAAATGATATACAACATCAAAATTACATAGTCACTAACAAGTATAGAAATACACAGAATGGGCAATCAATATAGCATGTTAAGCATACATAATTCAAATACCGTGTATCTAATTCAAATACCATATATCGAACGAGTAGTATAAATATAGTTGAAAACAAGACTTAGTGCGGTCTAGAAGCAATACAAGAACTACACCCACAAGAAGTGGTCCAAGTACATGTACATTAGCAAATTTGTTCCTAGCCTGCTTGAGACAAATAAAGACAGTCCACTGCAAACTAGAACAAAACAAAATGTTTGCTAGCTATAAACTTTTGGTTGTGTATAAATAACTAAAACAGTGGTTACCTGACATTTGCTCCTGTCTGACCGTTGTTTCCTCTGTGAGCCGCTCGCTGTCGTCTCTCACGTTTTCTTTCGTTCTGCATCTCCTTACTGTAAAACAAACATGAAGGCTATCATAATGGGGGGGTCAAGGTCATCTTGGCTGGGCAAGGTCATTTTACTCAACAAGGCCATATGGAAATCAAGGTCATGTGCACTTAAGAGGGTCAACTGTTTGACCAGATTGAAACAGAAGACAGTGTTCGGAAATGTAGGAAAGGAGAGTGAAGTAAGACCCACTGGAAAATGTTCCTAGACTTCTTCCGCATAAAAGCAACTGTTAAGTTTTTATTTTTATTTTATCTATTCAGAAATTGTAACATGACAATACAAAGTGTGCAAGGTCGGTGGCATGTCAGGACTCGAACCCGGGACCTCTTGGTTCCGAGTCGAGTACTCTGTCGTTGCACCAAGTTTTTTTACTTCTGAGAACATTGAAAATATTCAAAATGTAGGATATTTTTGATGAGTGACGCCTTTACTTACTTGGCCATGGACAGAACGAATCCCCCAGCGACTACCATCAACATTGTCAGCAGCACTGAGATCACCATTGTAGACTCTATACTGTAGAACAAAACATAGCGTCACAATGTATTACAACAGAACATCACAGTGACTATATATTGTGGAACACAACAGAACATCACACTTGTTTCAGCACTAAGATCATCTTGGTGGATTATATACTGTAGAATATAACAGATTGAACATCACAATGCATTACAACAGAACATCACACTTGTTTCAGCACTAAGATCATCTTGGTGGATTATATACTGTAGAATATAACAGAACATCACAATGCATTACAACAGAACATCACTCTGTACTCTAGAACACAACTGAGCATCACACATAGTGGACTCTATACTGTAGATCACAACATAACAGAACAGAACAGAACAGAAGAACATCACAATCAGAAAGTCTGTACTCACACATCCATGTGGTGGTACCAGTCCCACAGAAAGTACCATGTGTTCTGCAGCTTCCTGAACAGCTGTATGATGAGAGCCTGACAACACAGCAATGGTGAAAACATATCAGGTTACATTGATGAAGGTCAGCCATCCAGGTATACAATACTCATTGACAGTTCAAACTCTACTGCTGGATAAATTACGGAGATTACTTCGGAAGTAATGAAACGTCCAGTATGAGTACATATCAGGTTACCTCAAGGAGGACAGGTAAAGCTGAAAGTCCCTGCGTTTGAGGAGAGCCAAGTTATCCCTAACTGACTAATGACACATTGTACAAAATCTGTAGCACGACACCTCTCTCCGCAAAAGTCGAGAAACTCAGGTGGTCTGTGTTTGGACATGTCCTCAGAATGCCACAAGACACACCTGCACAAAAAGCCCTGGAATTCTCAATCTTAGGCTCCAGCAAATACAGGGCACGTAAAGGAAGACACTGTGTAAATCTACTTAGCATGCTGAAGGGAGACATGAAGCACAGAGGGCTAGGCCCTCTTACAACAGCAAAGAAACTCCGAGAGCTAAGGGAGCTCGCGGAAAAAAAGGAACAGTGGAAGAAGATGAAGAAAGACTGAATGCAGCTGTAGGACGTTCTTACGACTGCAGATGCAGAATACAGTGGATGATGATGATGAAGTTATCCCTAAGGAGCCCATCAGACTTACCGGTTGGTCCTCCCTGTAGAGTTCTGGAATCTTGGCGGTGAACGGAAGTCGCTTCTTCCCCTCCAGAATAGTTTGCAGCTCAGACGTCAGGCGCCGGTGGTCATTCCCGGTTCCCTGCCAACCGTTGGGTAACCAGCCGTACGCCACGGAAAACTCCTCACGACGCCACAGCAGCAACAACTGGAAGGAGGGGGGTGTACAATGTAAACTTGATTGCAAAAGAATTGTATACGGTACAACCGTACAACATAATTGGCATCTGTATATATTGTACTATGAGACCTTACAAAAGACTATGTAGGATCTTGGACACACACTGAGTAACAAGGGGCAAGGTTAACCCTAGGAGTGTTAAGGACTCACACAGACTGACGTGGGGCAAGGTTAACCCAAGGAGTGTTAAGGACCCACACATACTGACGTGGGGCTAGGTTAACCCTAGGAGTGTTAAGGACTCACACAGAGGAACATGGGGCAAGGTTAACCCTAGGAGTGTTAAGGACTCACACATACTGATGTGGGGCTAGGTTAACCCTGAGAGTGTTAAGGACTCACACATACTGACGTGGGGCAAGGTTAACCCTAGGAGTGTTAAGGACTCACATATACTGACGCGGGGCAAGGTTAACCCTAGGAGTGTTAAGGACTCACACAAACTGACGTGGGGATGAACGCCCCCTCCAGTCCTTCATCAAACCTGTCTGCAAAGGAACCCTGGGTGTTCTCGTACAGGTAGCTGAAGGTCACGCGACCTTGGAACTCCTCGGCCGACCTTGCGTACTGGCGGTACGTGTCTCGGAAGAAGTCGTGGTCTGCGTCCTTGTAGGTAAAGAGGATAGCACACAGCCTGGAAAGGTGGAAGAAAAGACCATTATTGCAGGTTTTAGTTTCCTTTTGACACATGAGAATTCAGGCCTACTTGGGGCAGTACAACTCACAACTGCTTAAACTGTCTGGTCTTGGAAGGAAGGAAAAAACATGTGCAGGACATGCAATCACAATTTTTTTTTCTCTAGAAGTTGAAACTGATCGATAGACATAAACTTAAAGGAAGGAAGGATTGATGGATGGAAGGAAGGAAGGAAAAGAGGATGGATGGATGTAAGGAAGGAAGGTACAAAGGAATGTAGGAAGGAAGGAAAAGATGAATGAAAGTAAGGAGGGAAGGAAGGATGGAAGGAAGGAAGGAAGGAAGGAAGGAAGGAAGGAAGGAAGGAAGGAAGGAAGGAAGGAAGGAAGGAGGAAGGAAGGAAGGAAGGAAGGAAGGAAGGAAGGAAGGAAGGAAGGAAGGAAAAGAGTACAAACCTTTCGGGTGTTTTGGATGTGTCTGGAGGGCAGACTTCGTTGAAGATGTCTTGAGAGCTGAGTCTGGGCAGGAACAGGTGGAGGTTGGAGGAGATCTTGGCGTTCAGGGAGCCTTTCTGCATCTCACCTGCCTGTGGGGGATATTGTGAGTCGCACTTACAGGCACAATTATTAAATAGTGCACATAATTATTTATACACAATACTGCTTATACAATTGACAACAAAATTACCCCAAAAATTATTGAATTTATTCCACAAATGCATTTTATTTCTAAGCACTTACAAGGACAATTGCACAGTATGCAAAGCTTCTTTCTACACACTTACATGTACAATTACATACACATACACACAAGCAAGAGTGGAAGTGACAAATGCATGTTTTATTCATTGTATTCTATATTATTCTATATTGAACTCTACGAATAACAGTGTTTACTACTTGTAAAACACTAATGGCGATCTTAATAAACAAACACACCTCCAGTCGATCAGCAGGGCTGTCTTTGTCTTCCTTGAAGATGAGCAGTGTCGGACCTGATCCCACGTCAAAGTCAAACCGCAAGGTCTGCAAGGAGTCAAACATACATATATTATTATGCAGGCCAATATACATGTACAATTTCCTATCAAAAACAACCTGGCAATTCTAGCATCTCATGTTCCACCATGACAAACCAAATTCTGTGTGATCGTGTGGCGCAACGACAGAGTACTCAACTCGGAACCAAGAGGTCCCGGGTTCGAGTCCTGACATGCCACCGACCTTGTGCCCTTGGGAAAGGCACTTTACACGACTTTCCTCACTTGACTCGGGTGTAAATGAGTATCATGTGTTAGGTGTGCACGCTATCAGCATACTTACTGCCTAGTGCACACTTTATATTGTCCTGTTACAATTTCTGAATTAAAAAAAAAAATTCTGTAACTAAGTCTAGCTGTACCTGAGTGTTTGGTGCTTTTGTGTTGGCGTAGCCGAACGCCACACGCTCCTGGTACGCAAAGCTGACCACGCGGTACAGCAGCGACGGCGCCGACTTCTGCGAGAACAGCACGGCACGGGGCTTGTTGTCATGGCGACAGCCTAACACAAACTCATTCCAGTTGGAGTCAGTCACCTGCACGAACATGGGGAAAGGTTAAGGTTCAAGGGTCAGTCACATATATGGTCAATGGGAAATGGTCAAAGTTCAAGAGTCAATCACCTACACAAACATGGGAAATGGTCAAGGTTCAAGGTCAGCTACGTGAACATGGAAAGAGATCAAGGTTCAAGGGTCACTAACCTACACAAACATGAGGAGAAATGGTCAAGGTTCAGGGGTCAGTCATCTACATGATCTTGGGATATGGTCAAGGTTCAAGGGTCAGTCAAATGAGAGGGGGCAGGAGCAAGGTTAAGGGTCAAGGTTCAAGAACTCACATCCATGATGTTAACAGGCAGGAGCTTCTCCAGAAAGCGTCGGATGCCTTCTCGGTTAATGGCCCCTGCGTATGTTACCGGTCTTCCATCCACCACCGCCACGATAGCCGGTAGGCGGGAAACACCCAGGCGCTGGGTCAGCTTCGCTGCAAAGTCACTGTTTACGATCCCCATCCCAATTCCTGTCAACAGGGACACAAACAACGTTCCTGTTTACACATAAACAACATTACCGTCAACACACAAGTAATGTTCCTATTAACACATGAAAAAACAGCAAAACAAAAAAACAATTCTTGACACCCATCTTGACCCCAAGATCTGCAAACAGGATAAGAATCAGTATAACCCCCCCTTTGCAGTACAGACCCCCCTACAGTACAGACCTCCCTACAGTACAGACCCCCCTACAGCACAGACCCCCTACAGTACAGACCTCCCTACAGTACAGGCCTCCCTACAGTACAGACCCCCCTACAGTACAGGCCTCCCTACAGTACAGACCTCCCTACAGTACAGGCCTCCCTACAGTACAGACCTCCCTACAGTACAGACCTCCCTACAGTACAGACCCCCCTACAGCACAGACCCCCCTACAGTACAGACCTCCCTACAGTACAGACCCCCCTACAGTACAGACCCCCTAGACTCACCCATGGGCTGGAGTTCCTCCACCAGACTATCCCATATGGGTTCTAACTGGAGACATGGCAGGCACCAGTCGTTATAGACCTCCAGTAGGAATGGTTTGACACTGCTCTGGGGAAGAATTGTCTGCTCGTACTTGTTCAGCGTCACCTTTCAGTCAAAGAACAGTCAGGTTCAAATACAGTCAACTACAACAACCTCCATCAAACTGCCAAAACCAAAAACAAATGCTGAAAAGAAACACTTTGTCTACTGCACATCTCTTCAATGGGATCATACACGGCATAACAGGACAGTTATCACATGAACTTGAATTCCTTTTATCTCTGTGATCAGATTATGTATGTTATGTAGATGTATGATTGTTATTTCGTAGTCACCCTGACTCTTACATGATTTTATATATCAATGTCACAACCAAAGTAAGAATAGCTAGAGTGTCAAGCTAATAGTGTATCAATATAAAAGTCAAAAGTTTATTAAATTTGATTGTTTTATTCATATCTACATTAGTATTTCACATGTAGTGAACACTATATTCTTCCTGGAGTCCAACATAAAATACAATTATAAATAAAAGTGAAAAGAAAGTCACCAGCATCTCCTGTGCCTTGTCCCTAAACGACTCCCGATGCTCCTGGTTTCCGTAGTGAAAGTGGAACGTGCGAAACGGATCCCGCTGGTGAAAGAAGTGGAATGGGTGCCCGAATCCCCCACCAAAGCCGTTGTCACGGAAACCATCACGGGAGCCAAAGTTGAGCGGCCCGCGGTAGTCAGGGTCCCCGTAGTTGTCGTAGTTGGACCTTTTCTCTGAATCTGACAGCACCTGTGAGTGCAATAAAATGCAAGAATTTGTCACACTATACAGTCAATGTCACAGTTTACACCATCCACACACACACACACACACACCATCCACACAGGTGAACATACCTGTCCTTGGTGCTGAACACTATCCTCACAAGCAAACATACCTGTCCCTGGTGCTGAAAACCATCCACACAAGCAATCATACCTGTCATACCTGTCCTGAACACTACAATCACACAGGTGAACATACCTGTCCTTGGTGCTGAACACTATCCACACACAGGTTAATATACCTGTCCTTAGTGCTGAACACCATCCACACACAGGTGAACATGCCTGTCCTTGGTGCTGAACACTATCCACACACAGGTTAATATACCTGTCCTTGGTGCTGAACACTATCCACACACAGGTGAACATGCCTGTCCTTGGTGCTGAACACTATCCACACACAGGTGAACATGTCTGTTCTTGGTGCTGAACACTATCCTCTCACAGGTGAACATGTCTGTCCTTGGTGCTGAACACCATCCACATAAGTAAACATGCCTGTCCTTGGTGCTGAACACCATCCACACAGGTAAACATACCACACATTACATAAAATAGATCTTACAAAATTCTATGTTAAAAAAAGGGCTAACATGCATGTATGTATAAGTTAATAACTTATACACATATGTTTGCTCTCATTTTAAGTAGAATTTTATACTAGGAGACTATTTCCAGCTCCCCTCTAGCTCTATACTGCAATATGTTGTCCCACCACCACCACTCAGCCAAGCCCCCATAGGACTGACCTCGTATGCCTGGTTAATCTCTATAAACTTCTGCTCTGCTCCAGGGTCCTTGTTCTTGTCAGGATGCCTAAACAACAACAGTAAACAACAATAAGCCAGTTTTAAACTGCACATGTAGCATGATGCATTGTGGGACTAGTATGTCAAAACTAGTACTGTAAACAGATGTAAACAAAAGATGTCTGGACATGGTAATAAAGTCAAAGTCAATTGGTCTAGAACTGTTTACAAGTTAGGGGCCTTCACCTTTGACCTTGTGCATGCCCCAGTTCATTACCCAATTAAGGGTCAATGACCTGAGGGGTTAACCCTTGCACAACTCTACTCTACTAACCCTAACCCTAACCCTAACCCTAACCCTAACCCTAACCCTAACCCTCTACCCTGACATGGTTAAAACTTTCATTTCATTTTATCTATTTATGCAGGGTATGATATATCGCTGCAAGGGCGTCTGGGGCTTTGAAATCCTATCATTCCTACAAGTGCGGGTTTGTTTGTTTGTTTGTTTGTTTATTTCGCACATAATCAAAGAAAAAAACCCATAAAATGACCATATTACAACAAAATAGGATATGCAGGGGAAAGATAAAAAGCCATAATGGCTTGTCCGAGATCTTCCCCCAATGGGTTAATGGCCTATCATTAATACACCCCCATTTCTATTTTTTGGAACAGCCCAATGTTTCAGCCCGAACCCTGTACTCGCATGTCGCCCCCCTCCCACCCTCAATAGACATCAAGATTTTCATGTTGTCCTCTTAAACCGCAGCAATCTAATATTCGACTGTATAATTTCTTCACCATCCTGTTGGAGAAAGAAATAGCAGAAAACCCGAAAGCATCATGTTGATATTAAAAAACCCGGAACAATGAGGCACTGCTAAAACAAATTGATCACGAAAGATATCTGTCCTTACATTTCTGTGCAACATCATAAAAAAAGAAACTCACTTCACCGACAATGCTTCACGTGCTGGATTGACAACGTATACATGCTTCTGTAAACTATTATTTTGTTGTTACCTGTGCTTAAAGAATATAACGTTATCTACAAAATAATATCATAAACGTCTTCATTCAGTCATAACGACGTTATGTGGCTTACCATTCCCGAGACAGCCGGCGGTAAGCCTTCTTTACGTCCCGTTCGTCCGCCGACCTGTCTACGCCGAGCACCTGGTACGGGTCCAGCCCGAGACAGCAGCATTGCAGAACGAGGAACACACTAACAAACGCAACCGGCTTCATACCATAACACCACACAGCTATGGCGGAAGGCTCTCGTTCCCAGGACTCTGTACCACAGTACCCTGGGGACGGGCAGGCTCTCGTTCCCGCGGACGGAACCACTAACTCTGCTCGTTCCCAGAGCAAGATGATGAGGGTTTAAACTTAAGTTGAGAATGAGATGTAACGTTAACAGTGGGGTTCAAGTGCCACCAACTGACCAGTCCAACTAGTCCGGACCTTTTAGCCTAGCAGTTAGGGCGTTGGGTGGCCTTGGGTTCATGGGCTGGTAGCCTGGGTTCGAATCCAGGGAGCCAGGCACTACTCGCCTCTTTCAGAGAGGTACACTTGAAACCATAACTGCACTGAATATATTGGCTTAGTTTGTCCCTGAGCCTAAAATACTCTTTGCTAGCACAATAATGTGATGTTTTTATGACATATGATTTTAACATATTACTCTCCAAGAACTTTCTACAGTGCTTTTAATTAAGACGAGTTAAATGGGGGGTCTTAAATAGCAATCTATGTAGCTATTAAAGGCAAAGAGATTTTAAAATGTCTCAACCAATTATTGTCAATGTCAGAACAATTAAGGGCCCAATATAGGAAACCCTGGAAGACTTTGAGTACTGAATAACTTATTATCTAATACCACAGCAGTGACGACAACAGACTTGGGAAAGTGGTCTTTAATGGTTCATGCTGGTTCCTACATGTATCCAGTGCGAGGGTTTGTAACAGTCTCTATATACTTGCTATATCTGCAGCGCAATCGGACAACAACAAAAAGTCTCCACATGTTCATTTCAATCCAAAGAACATTAGATAAACACATATCACAATTGATTGTTGTTAAGTTCTATCCCAGTTTGTGCAATGAATAAAAGTTGCACATCTTGGAACATCTTTCCATGTACATTTAAACTGCCCTTGGGAACGTATAGAAGACTATACAATGTAACATTGCCCAACTACGGGTACCTATCAGGCTTCATACCCTGACAATAACGTGGTGCTAGAAAGTCTCTAGTACTCATTCTCAATACAAGCAAAATTGATAGCAACGTAGGCCTGGATTCTTGACACGTGAAAATCTAAACCGTCTATTCTTTGGCCACAATCATTATGGTATATTGGTAAGAGGCAAAATGTGAAGCTAAGTCATACATGTATGTTTATATATATACAGTTTTCTACTATTACCCTCATTGCTTTCTTGTGTGGAGAATAAAAAAAACACTACAGAAATGAAACATCTGGGTGTATCTGTAAATGGTTTGATGTGACAGTAAAGAGTCGGTGGCACACCATGTGTTACCTAGCCCTTCTGTGCAGACATTCTGGGTGGTTGGCAGGTTTCTATCATGACTTTTTGGCTGATTTGCGTTGTTTTCTGATTGCTGGTGTGTTCTTCTATGGCCAAGTTAAATTAGAAAAGTGCAAACCAGTAGGCCCTAGATAACAGTGCAAATCAGAAAAAAAAAGCTGTAGAAAAATGCTAGGCACCAAGAGAGTCTGTGCAGGTTAGTGTAACCCAGCCCTCCGGTACAACCAACTCATCTCTACCACTCTCATACTGCAGCAAGCCTAAAAATGTTCATCACTTAAAAACAATGATTATAATAAAAAAACAACATCAAACCATTTCCCTCACATTACTAGCCTGACGTACACAGACCTTCTGAGTGGCATTTTTCAGAGGCTTTTTTGTTGACCTGTGACCAGAAAACTGTGCAAGTCAGCCCCAAAAGCCACAGAAAAGCGCCAGCCATGTAGATCTGCACAGAAGGCAACAAAATAACATCTTCACTCTTATATCTGGACTAATATTGCTCATGGCTTGTACAACAACACAAGAGGCCACTGTTTGAAATGCCTGATGTCCCAACAGGCAAAGGTATTTGTAAATAGTTTCATCAGGTTGGTAAACCAATTCAACATGATCATAGTTTCTTAGGTACACGAACTATATTTTTCCTTCCCAACGTTTCAGTAGCTGCTCTTCTCACTTTACCAGGGCAATATAAAGGTAGCAGAGCACTGCTCTTCATCATATTGTAACTGTTACAGTGGGGTTCAAATGCCACTAACCGACCCAGTCCAATGGGTCCTGAACCTTTTGGCCTAGCGGTTATGGCATTAACTTATGAGCTGTGTCTACTCGCCTCGTTTCAATTTTGCCTGAGGAAGGCAGTGGAGAAGCTGCATTGAAATGTTTGGGTACAGAAAAATACTGCGTTGTGTACCTAAGAAATCCTAATATATTTAACCTTCTCCCTGCTACCTTACCCTGTAACCAATACAAATTTGGTGCCAAAAGGCTACTTCAGCAGGAAGAAGAATATGCTGGAAAGGAACAGGTATTGGCCGATGTTCTGCCCAAGCCTGAAGCAGTTGTGGGGCATCAGGACATTCCTACCTGGTTTAACCTTCTCCCTGCTGCCTCACCTTACAACCAACACATCCTTGGTTCCAAAAGGCTACTTCAGCAAGCAGAAGGTTAATAACACCAGGCATGCACAGTGGGTAAAAAAAAAACATACACTAAGATATTGCACATCATACAGGTAAACAACATGAAAGTTAAAGCAAGATCATTGCTAAGATAGACAAGTCCTACACAGTGCTGATTATAAGTATTTAAGCCTAAAAGTACCATTTATGTTTGAAGATTGCATGGGTGTGAAAGTCGTGAATACCCAATTCTGGATGACAAACACTGGTGTGCGGTCATGTTACACCTGCCAACAAACATCAGTATGAGGTCTTATTGTCTACAAACACTGATGTGAGGTCATGTACTACACTTGCCTACAAACACTGGTGTGAGGCCATGTATTACACTTGCCCACAAACATCAGTATGAGACCATTTGTCTTATGCCAACAAATATCAATATGAGGCCACATTACACTTGCCTACAAACACTGGTGTGAGACAATATGTAACACTTGTTTGCAAACATCAGTTTGAGGCCATGTTACCCTTGCCTGGAAACACTGGTGTGAGGCCATATATTTTTAATACTCATCAGCTCCTCAACTTAAGCCCTTCCTCTACACCAGCTTAACTGTAAAGCTATTTGATAATGACTTCAATATGAGAAGCCCTCCTAAAAGAATGGTGAGTATTGGCACATCATCTACTACTTTTCAGATATGATGCACTATTGCTGTATGTGATGACCTCAGTAGTTTTTACAGAAATGAAGAGTGAGTCAAACAAATATTGAGGTAAGTTGGAAAGTATCTGAAATAGCAACAAAGTCCCAGGTGTTCGACAGACCAACCTCTCTAGAATAACAACACTCTCTGTGAGATGAGGCAAAAGTCAGGACTGGAAAGGATGGAAAACATCCATCCAATACCAGCAATTGTGTTTCCTACAAATTTCTGACACGACAATTGTCCGCCTTTCTTACACTGTAAGAACCTGCTGATATTGCCCCGCCCCTCCTTACCGTACTCATAAAATGCTGAAGAAAAAACAACATGCTAAACAACTGATGTGACAGTTTGTTACTTCCCAACAATGTCTAACTGTAATACTTCCTTCAGCTGCAAGGAGGCACTGCTGACTGCCCTAGTGGCACAGCAAGCGACTCTTATGCTGGGCATTTCTCTCCAGCACTGTAAAAAAGAAGAATGTGCACATAAATTGGTACTCTTTGGGGCAAAATATGTACAAGGCTTTTTCTCAACAAAATAGTGTACAAAACTATATGACAAAAGCAACATTCAGTGACATACAAGGACCTAACTCTAGCTAAACCTCTGGTACACATACATGTAATATCACTGTTTCAACAACATTTTACATCATTTCTTTGCTCTAAATATCTTTGCATCTTTCTAAATATTTATTCTGCGGATCTTGGTTGATAAACAACCAGTCGTACAATCTATCTCTATCGTTTTTATCATGACTTTTGTGCATGTAGAGCCTCGTGGTCCACATGCCATATTTACAGTCAGGACCGTGAGTTTCCTGGGTAAGATATAGTGATTGTCACTGTAGGTTATAGTGTAGAAGGTACCACTGTATGTTATAGTGGGGAGAGGGAGGTACCATTGTATGTTATAGGGGGGAGTAGGAGGTACTGTACCATCGTATGTTAATATAGTTGGAGTAGGCGGTACTATTGTAGGTCATAGCAGGGAGGAGGTACCACCATACATTATAGTAGGAAGTACCATAATAAGTTATAGTGGGAGTAGGAGGTACCACTAGTACTGTATGTTATAGTAGGAGTAGAGGGTACCATCATAGGTTATAATGGGAGTAGGAGGTACCACTGTATGTTACAGTAGGAGCAGAGGTACCATCATAGGATATAATGGGAGTAGGAGGTACCACTGTATGTTACAGTAGGAGCAGAGGTACCATCATAGGTTATAATCATGGGAGTAGGTGGTACCACTGTATGTTACAGTGGGTTGAAGGAGTTTAATACATTATAGTGGGGGTAGGATGTACCGCCATACATTAAAAGTGGGGAGTAAGAGATACCTTGGTACGTTATAGTGGAAAGTACCATTGACTGTATGTTATATTGGGGAGTTGGAACTACAGGTACCTTGGACACCGTTCAATGGCCAGCAGTGCGTGCTGGTACAGTGGTGATCCATGCTGCAGGGTGGGTTGTACATGTATATACAAGGTGCCAGATGTACAGGTCATTGGCACAGTGCTATCTGGCAGGGTCACAGGTATGAGTGCAAAGAGGGGGGAACTTGTGACGGTTGCTAAACGAATAAATATTCAATTTTGTGCACAGTAATTCTTATATCAGTTGCAGGGGAATTTTTTGACATTTCCAAACATGTGTTGCTCCTTTTTACAGACCTAGACTGGAGAACAGTCTCTATTTGATGACCAAAGTTTACTGAACGTTAGCAAAGAGCACAGCCATGCCAACAGCCAGTACTCAAAAGGCTCCCATTGCATATGACCTTTGCACTCTTCCTGTTCATGACCCATGACCTTTGCACTCTTCCTGGTCATGACCCATGACCTGTTTAATATACAGCTGCTCTCTTTGCATTTCTTTTGCCATGAAATTGCATTTAACATGAATTCAGAGGCTCTTTTTTTTCTTCAAGTGACTGAACAATTTTGGCAACACTTAAAGGATGGAGAACACCGTGAAGGTCAAGGTCATCAGCGCAGGACCTGCCTGGTGTGACCCCAGGGTCAAGGTCAGGGCTAAGGCAACTGTCAACATTCAGCCCTGGGAAGTAGCTTAAATCCTCCTGTAAAATATCTCAGTAGTTCCTGCCTAGCTGCCTTGCTTGGATGCCAGTAACACAAACGGTTTAAAGTCAATGGAATGTTAAGTTTGTTACAATATCTTTCCAGATAAAGTCAAACAGAGTAAAACAGGGAGAAAGGAAACATATAAAGCTTTGCCCTGTGCGGGAGGTACTGCATTGTAAGCTGTGTCCACGTTTACTACACACAAACTTGGCATCTTCTCATGCTGCTGCCTGATTGGTCCACGTGTCAGTCACATGATCAGCCCATGCAGGTCACATGATCATCACAAGATCAGCTGATTCCAGTCACATGCACTCAGTAAGGGGCGTAATCCAGCCAACCGGGGAGCTCCGCTCCAGCAGTCTGCACACAGAACACAAGGTTAGTTACCACGGTGATGGCTGTCGTGGAAACAAGCAGACGATCGACTATTTTTGAGATTGATTATTACAAGTGATATGCTTTAAGTTCGTGTTTTCATTAATGCATCCAATTGACAGTAAAGTGTAGATGGGTTACATGAATGGAAAACAGAGTTCATTGTACACAACCAGAGTTGACAATGTTTCAGTGACCGTCTGTCTGAGGAAGGTGACAGACGATCACCAAAACATCATCTAGAAACTTGTTATCCTGAGTGATGAAACTATGACAGATGGGTTACATGAAAGTTTTATGAACACAAACATACATTTGTACAAACACAACATGCTGGCTTGGAAGATGAGATGCTATTGCTGCACAGACATGGAACATGCAGTGGAGACCAAACTTTAAGGTACTTGCATTTCCTGAAACTGTGTAAGTGTAGGTAGAGACTTCTCCCACACAATGTTTTCATGTTGATATTGCTGTTGAATTTATCTCTTTTTAAATTCAAGAACCAACAAATTAAATTGGTGTGGCCTCATATCTGAAAAGGACGCTTACTCCTTTGAAAGTTCCACCCACAGTTAAGTTGTTTTTTTCTTCAAACAAACATCTGGTTTCTTGTAAAAAGAACACAGTGGACCAGGAGAGAAAAGTGACGACAACTGGAGATACAATGGAGGAGAGAAGAACCAGCACTTAGGTCAGAAAAACTCACCAGGAAAACACTTCTATAGTCCCAGAGCACACTTAAGGCAGCAGAGAGAACACAAAATACAGTGTGAAGATCTTAACAATTGCACAACCTTTCCGTGGAGAACACTTCACATAGCAACACATGCTACTACAGCAGAACAGCCCTGTATAGTGTACATTTAGCACAGCAAAGGGACACACAACATGGCACAGTTTTGTGTCTATATTCCCAGAGCATGTTCTAATTAATCAGTAGAGTTAGATACAAAGCATAATGACAGGTTAATAGATAAGTTATCTAAAAGCAGATAAATCAAACTAAGGACAACACACTGTCACACTAACAGGCACTTCGAGTTACAATGTAGAAACAAAACTGCACATTCATTCAAAAACGTTTTAAATTAGTAAACATTTTAGTAGCAACAACATTTGGTAGGGATTTGTAGTTTGGAAGAGATGCTGTATGGCTGTCTGTATTGGAGTCTGCACCTCAGCCTTCACAGTTAGCCATCCTCTCTATATATGTATGTTCTTGGTCGGGGCTAGGGTTGGCATGGGAACAGGTGGGGCTGGGGTTGGCATGGCAACATGACACTGGCAGAGTCAGGGTTTTTAGACTTGCATTCAATATGAGGTTATCTTAACTACAGTATGATATATCGACCATCCATCCTGCTTGGGCTGACCAAAAAAAAGGAGAAATTCACATAAGGTTGGACTAGCAGGGACCTCAATAAAATATTTAACCTTCTCCTTGCCAAGGCAACCTGTGGGCACCAGGATTGTATTGGTTAGGGGGTTGGGTAGCAGGGAGGAGGTTAACAACCCACAACAAAAACATGAATCAGCAAAATCAGTCTTGAATTATCAAAAACAAACCAGGTTTTTTAAAAAAAACTGTAAAAGGGTGCTACACAACTAATACAACTGTGATGAGGCTGGGATCCCAGGCTATAAGTGGCTAACTGTGGAAAGGCCGGGGTGCCAGACTATCGGGGGATATCTGTGGTAAAAAGGTGTTGTGCCAGGCTATATTGCATTTGAGTGACAGAATGAGAGAAAGAAAAGCAAACAAAAACAACAGTGGTGATTACCATGATTTTGTCACATCCTTTTTTGTTCCCAAAATCTAAGCAAGGCTGAGAGCATGCATGGCCTACATGGGCATAACGGCAGCAAAATCAGCCACAGTCATCAAACAAATCAAACTACGTGCACTTGTCATCAAACTATGTGTAGTTATCATCAAACTACGTGCACCTGTCATCAAACTATGTGCACTAATGTCATCAAACTACGTGCAGTTATCACCAAACTACTTATCCTGATGTTACATGTCATGTGATTAGCACAAGAACACAACTCATTACAACACACTTCAACATCTGATTCAGTACTTTTTATATGAAAAAAAAATCATCACAAAAATTAGAAAAAAAAACAGCATAAAACTACTCACACCCCCACATGCATGAGTCAGCTACATTTAGTCTCAAGCCTGAGGTCTGGAGTATTAAAGTCAGGCTATTATGACTGCAGGTTAACAGTGATTATTTATTTAGTTATGATTTTGGGTTTGGAGGCTAGTGGTGTCAGTTTGGGGTGTGAGAGTCAAATAAAAAAAACAACTGTGTCAGGTTTCAGGTGTCATATTTCAGGTGTACTGTGCAGGTGTGACAAAATTCTCACCTGTCGACTAGATATCCTGGGTTTGTTTTTCTTTCATTAAATAAATAAGATTCCTACTTTTGCCTGTACTGTTTACAACTGTTAAGGGCTCTTTTCAGACACTGTCTATGAAGAGTTTGTCTGTACTGTATATCTTGAGATACAAGATTTTAAACAGTTCGTTAAAGACGTAGTGGACAGTTCCTTTAAGACGCTCACCTCTGTCTGTACTGCTGCATGATCTCCTGAAGACGCCTCTTCCGTTGGCAGTGACCTCTGTGTGGACATGAAGGTCACAGAACGGTAAGGTAAGCTTTAAATACTGCTCTGTCAGCAATACAGAAATATCATTAATAATCATACAAGATATATGGAGTTGCACTTTATACAGTTTATTCTAAGTTGGCTATGTAACTTCTTTTGTCATTGTAGTAAACTGCCACACAAACATATGCACATACAGTCACATACATGCATGCACGCACACACATACACGTCAAAGAAAACACACACACACGTGCAAGCACGTCCAACCCCCATTGAACTGGATAGTGAGAGTAAATGACACATGCAGAGGAAGAGCATGGGTAGTTTTTCAGCCTGTACATTTATAATAGCTGCAAACAGTCGTAGCAAAGCCGCAGGTTACCTGAACCGTTTCTGTATAATGATGGCGGCGCGCCGGTACTGCCGGAATCTCTCGTGTTCGCGAAAGGATCGGAAGTAGCTCTGGATGAGTACAGCGGCGCGGTAAAGCTGCCGGAACCTCTTCTGCTCGTAGTAGCGTCGGAACCGGCTCTGAATCAGGATGGCCGCCCTATTCATCTTCTTGAACATGGCATACTGGGAGGGGAAGGTTCAAGGTAGGACACAGTCAGGGATTTTTTTTGGTTGCCATTTAAGCTAGCGTGCATTAACTGTCACCTGATTTATAAAAAAAAAAACAACAGAAAACAGAAATTTCACTTATTGTTGGTTAGTTAGTATATTTGTCTTACCCGTCTATAGTAGTTCTGGATCAGAATTGCAGCCTCGATCTCACGCAGCCGTCGTTGCCGGCGACTCTGCAAGAAAAACACAACAAACACACATCATAAACATAAATAACAAAGTAAATACATGTATGAGCTTTGCATGCAAATCAGAATCACAAGCTGTTCTTAACAAACATATTACTAATCATTAAATTATAGATACAAAACAGGCTTCGTACCTATTAACAGTACAGTAGAAAACATTCTGCATGAAACTAAAGACATACCAGGTGAAAAATGAAAGACTAGACTAAGTGAAGACTTACCTTGTCCTAGCAGAAAGCGAACACTTACCTTGTACTGGCGGAAGGCGTTCTGTATGACAGCCGCTGCTCGGTATAGCTTCTTCTGTTCCTGGTCTGCAGAAAGAACATGTTACCATGCATGGTTACCTGGACATTTATAATATACAAAATTGTGAAATCTGCTTTCATGACTGTACATTCTTAGCAAGACCACTGTAAGCAAAAACTACTTCTCTTTTATTCTGAAAGTTAGTTCCCTGACCTGTGAGCGTGAGGCTCTGCAGTTCCTCTGTCACCCGCCCGGAGGCGTTCAGGAACTCGCACCACTCCTCCCGGGTCGGCGGGGGGTCATGGGGGTCAATGGCAAAGTCTTCCAGCAGGTCATCTGGGCTGTCCAGGTCAACGGGACTGTCCACTGATCCTGAGGGGGGGCAGGGTCATCAATACCAGGCCTCTAATATTGTATGTGTCCAAGATATACTACTAGTTGTAAGTAAGTAAGTAGAATACATTGTATCTTTAACACTTTTAGCAACGTCATTTGGACAACAATTTCTACTTTCTTCTTCCAACAGTTAACGAGTGCCTTTTCCTACCTGGCGTGGCCACATCTCTGTAAGTGTGGTCCAGGAAGGAGTAGTCCTCGTCCAACATCTCCTGGTCGTCCATGAAGCGTGGCGGCAGCGCTGAGACGATCCTCTCTGCCAGCAGCAGGATGGAGTCGTGTTGCGGCGAGGGCGCGAACTCCGCAGTCTCCAAATTCTCGTAGCCGTCCTCGCTAAACTGCATGGCCTCCGCCTGTGCCTGTCTCAGGTTTCTGGCCCGCAGGCTCTCTGGCAGGGCCGGCTGGTCTGTGTGCATGGCTTCTTCTGTTTCCATCTTCACCAGACTGGGGTCTAAGAGGTTTGTGCCGGGGTTTAAGACATTGGTACTGGGATTTAAGACATTTGTGCCGGGGTTTAAGACATTGGTGCTGGAGTTTAAGACATTGGTGCTAGAGTTCAAGACGTTGGTTGTGGAGTTTAAGATGTTGGTGCTTGGGTTTAAGACATTGATCTGTGAGATGGACCTCTGCAGGAGGAGCTGCAGCTCCTCCTGAGACAGCTGGGAGGCGCTTTTGCGTGCTGCGTCCTGGTTGGGCGAGAGGTTGCTGGAGTTTGGTGAGGCTGAGCTCAGTGTGGAGCAGGCGGATGACGGGGAGTGTTCGGGGTCAAGCGGAGCAAGGGGCGACAGACGGAGTCCCACGCCAAGAGGCAGCGTCAGACTCCTTGGTGAGAATGGTGAGATGTGGACTGGAGGGGTCTTGAAAGCCGGGAGGTGACCTTCTTGCTGGGTCAGTTCCAGCTCCTCCGCGATGCGAGGGTGGCCGCGGGCTCGGGCCACGGACGCAGGGAGGCGGCCCAGGGAGTCTGGGACTGTCAGGGCAGCCCGATTCCACCGGCACAGGAAGTACGCCGTGTCAGTGTGGCCCATGGCACAGGCCCACATCTGCAGAACAAAACATAGGAACGGACATGTAAGGGATGTGTTTCCAATTATTCCACCAATATATATATAAGCATTGCAATTCATAAGGGAAAGAATTCCTCTCACCAATTTGTGTGCATTTGCACTACGACCTCTAAACTATGACCCTACTAGTGTGTGCCATTAAACCTTGACTTATGTCCTAACTATGAGCGTGGCCTATGATGTTGCAAAAAATGTACAGTAGCCCTTACCAGTAGTGTTCAGTTTGAACTACATGATTGTATGACCTATGCTCTTACCAATAGTGTACAGTTGATCTATGACCAAAACATGATGTGCAGTTAAATTATGACCTATGACCATAGCATGATGTGCAATTATAACCTTTGACCTTATTAGTGGTTAGTTGAACTATGACCTATGCCCTTACCAGTGGTGTGCAGTTGAAGTGGTCAACATTGAGTGGGTCCACCTCTACCTCAAGGACCACACTGGAACTCTGGTTTCTGTAGCAATGCAAGGTAACTATTAGAAAAGAACAACAAACATGCTGAACAGTCAGTACAACATAGCCCTACCTAGGGGATTATTTGAGGTCTAATGTAAGATAATTAAGCCCTACAAACTCTAACTTCTATCTTGTTTCACATCAAAGACAACCCCTCACCTCCAGACCATAAGCTTCTCGGCCAGTCTTCTGTAGCCCAATGCGGCTGCCAGGTGCAACAGTGTCATCCCCCTAGCGGAGCAGGTGGGTAGTGCAGCCTCCGGCTTGATCCAGGTGCGAGTCATCAGCTGGGAGCACACTGCGATCAGTCGGTCTTCCAGGGAATGCTGGGTACCCTGGCCAGAACCCTGTCAATCAAATCCAAATGTCAATCAAATAACCAAATCCATCAATCATCATTGTCTTATCGGGGTCTTTGCCCAGACTAGTTACTCCGTGAAGGAGGTATACCTCCTGCAGGAGTATTGTGGTCAGCTGGTTTTTCGTGTTCGCAGCTAAAACTCACGGTTCCCTTTATTCAATCGGCATGTAATTTTATACGTCGTCTGCAGGCATGCCCGTGATGATGCAGGTATATCAATATTTACCGTAGGTGTTTTCGCGGTCAATGTAATATCTTGAAAGCACCCCAACATTTAGGGACATATGAGACTGGCCGCGAAAAACCCGTTGTTTTGAATAGCAGGGGGGGAAAGAAACCTTCAGGCAGAAGTAGTTATGTCGTAGGCGAGGTTCTATAAGCAGATATTAGGTGGTTGTTGTGTATATTCATTTGTGAGTATCTGTTGGGATTGTGACTTATGGTTTGCTCCTACTACGATACCCTATCAAATAAATAATATGTAGTGCACTATAATACTGTTCCCAATCTGCAAAATATAAAAATTCACGGAGGATTGTCGCCTATGGACACTTGTTATACTCTACTTCTCTGAGAGCATCTTTCATAATTTTCTGTAAGTCTCGGACTTCACAGGCTAATTAATCTATAATATTAGCTTTATTGACACATCAATGAGTCAACGACACTAGGTGCCTGTCAACCAACTTGCTATCATTTCATCAATCAACTCCTAACCTGAATAGTCACTCAATTTTATTACTTTACAGTGGATAAATATGCAGGATGTTAGTTTACGTAGTGCCAACAACATTGTGTGATATGCTCGCCCAACAAATGACAGAAAACCTCAAATTCTTGCTGCCAGTCTGACCTGCTGACCTCACCCGTGTGTGACTTACCTGTCCAGAGCTGTCCTGTTGCCCCGCGCCCCTCCTGGTACCCAGCCGGTTCTCAAGCTGCTCTAGTCTCTCCAGGATGGAGATCTTGAACTGGCGCTCTGAAACAACAATCCAACAAAAACATCAGATTTGTAGTAGAAACATACGAATATTGTATTGTCTGCAATTCCAATAAATCAAATAAAATAAAATAAAACACACCATCGAGGGAGAGCCACTCCCGCTGTGTGCCAGGGCTCTGTAGAACGCTGCGCGTCCGGTACTCAAACACGACAGACTTGGAGATGGGCACTCCGCTCGCCGCAACCTGAAGGGTCACCAGGCCAGTCTCATGGGCTGCAGAGGTTTAACACCACATGGTCTTACAACAGACTCCACAGGGTTACACACGACATGGTCTTACAACAGACTCCAGAGGGTTAAAGAGGACAGTCACACTGTCTTAAAACAGATCTTAGGCTGCAGAAGGTTAAAGATGACACTACGTTACAAACATGGCATTGTGTCATACAGGCTGTAGAGGGTTAAAAATGACATTGTCTTACAAAATTTCATTTCTTTCAAGTACATGGACAAAGCATCCACAGGGATTTAATCACTAGACTATATTGGTGCAGTACAGGATAATCTAGGCAATAACATAGATAAAGAATTAATGTCAGCCCACCCGGGCAGTAACATCTGAGGACTCCACTCTGCACCAGGCTGGCCGGGACGCTGATGTCATCAAACACACAGCTGTAGGCCGTCGTGCTGGAGTGCCACGGGCCTGTCACCAGGATCTTCACTCCCCCCTGCAAATCACATGGTTTAATCCAAACACCCAGCAAATATACAGCGTACAACCGACACACTACTAGTACTACAAAATATGGTTTAATGCAAACAAGTATAAATGGTAAAACCCACACACAACTACAAATATACAGTTATGGTTTTACCCACTAATCCCTTGCAAACAGATATGGTTTAACCCACACACACTGAAACCATCTTTGACCTTGACCCTGTTCAAAACATGTTCTAGCTGCATTCTGGGTACATTCTCTCTACATTCTTTGTTCCAGCTGCATTCATGTTCAAAGTTCTGTGCACCAGGTGCATTCTGGGTAGACCATGTTCCATGTGCCAGCTGCATTCTGGGTGGCAAACTACATTCAAATAAAAAATCTGACTGAACAAACAAACAAACCTCAGGATAGGACCACTCTGGGGAGAAGTCAGTGATGCACACGAGCTCGTTTCTGCGAGCTGTCCTCTCCCCGCGGCCGTAGGTTCCATTCTCAGGCGGGTCGCGCCCATGGTCGATGCTGCGGTCGCTGGAATCCGTGTTCTCCAACTCGGGCAGGAGGTCCGACAGCTGTGTGTCCAGCATGATGTTATCAAACGCGTCGAAATTGGACAAGTCCACGTCGGAGGTGGGGGTGTTCAGGTCCAGGTTGTCCAGCGCCTGGTTGGAGGAGAGTGTGCTGAGGTTAAGGGTCAGGTTCTGTGGAGGTGAGAGGTGCCCGTTGGCGTGGGGCAGGCCGGTCGGGATCACGCTACTGCCGCTCAGCAGGATGTCACGACAGCCAAACTCGTTGGTCTCACTCAGAGGTGAGGTCAGCTGACCCTCCCCTCCAGAGGAAACTACAGTGGGAGACCCTATGGTGTCACGAGCCCCTGCATTCATGGCTACAGCTGTCTTGTAGTCGGGAGGGGGGTACGGATGACCCTGGTTTAACCCCTCTCCAAAACTGCCACTGTTCATCCCCCCTACCGCATCCCCCCCTATTGCACTTGTCATGTCCTGAGCAAAGAGTAGCTGCCGGTCCCCCCCCTGTACCACGCCCGCCCCCTCAAGGACAAACCCGTTCGGGTGGGCGTGGCTGCCATGGTGACTCGTCTGGAGAACCTGTTCGTCCAGGCTCTTGCTCCTCTTGACGAAGCCCTTGGCGTCGAGAGCCATCTTGCGGCTGAATCCCCCCCCAGTGAAGCTGTGTGGGGCCCTACTGGGAGTGGATGGCGCCGTCATGGCGTGGCCTTCTCCGTGGATCGTGTCGAGGTTTAAACTGTACCGACTCACTGGGGCTGCCTCAGCCAACGTCTGGCCCGGTAGAGCGTGGCCCACCAAGGCCTGGCCCGCCAGCGCGTTGGACTCGTAGATGGTGAGCATGGACGACGGTGGAAGATCGAAGGAGCCCTGCGAAGCGAGGAATCTGGTGTTGACGGCGTGGTTCATGCCGGCAGGGCTGTGGGAGTTTGCCGCACTAGCAGGAGGAACCTCGTTTTCCACCTTCACCGACCAACATGGCGCCGACGACGCGATGCCGTTCAGAACCATGGGGACGCTGTTCGGCTGCGTGGCAGTCGCGTGGTGGAAAACCATGGCGCTGCCTGCGTCCGCGGTGGAAATGGCCACGTTGTGCGAAGACTGGGGGACCATGGACACCATGCCGCTGGGGAGGGGGGCGACGACTGAGGTGGGCAGCTGGTCCTCCGTGTACCCAGGCAGCACGGGAACTCCACACAAGAGATTTGCGCTGACTATCGAACCACTCGTGCTAATCCCCGTCACCTGGGAAACACAAAGGAGTCAATATTGTTTACTCGCATGTATAAGGACATATACACACGGATAAGGATCATAATAATAATAACTGTTACAGTATAAAAACATGCAGGGTGGGGGGCAGAAATTTTTAAAAAATTTTCTTGGGCCTCTCCAACGAAGAACTTAAAATATGAGAAATTCATCAATGCCAGCATTTTAGAGTTATATGCAGAAATATTTATTTTATAGATATACATTAAGTAAACAAATAAATAAACAAACCGCGATCCCGCTGGCAAACATCCCGTTGTGTACGCTGCTAGCCCCCGGGCCCGCCAGCCCGTTCAGACTCACCACGGCGCCATTCCTCGCTGCCAGCCCGTTGGGCACTTTCCCGATCATGTTTACTACTGTGCGGGTGGGTTGTGGCTGTGGCGGGAGGTCAGGGGTCGTTTCGCTGCTCAAGCCCGCAGGACTCTCCATCTCGGAACGCGTACTCTCGACCTTGGGCGAGATGATTCGGTGGGGAGTGTGACCGCACTTCTGCTTGGTGCCCGCCCCATCCTTAGCACAGACGCAGGCGTGCGTGACTGTCTTAGGCTGGGGTTTGGGCGCCTTGTTGTCCAGTAACTTCTCCACAACAGCCTCAATCGTCTCGCTCTGGAGGGAAGAAACAAACACTTAGAGTCAACAACAGCAGCCTTCAACAACTGTTCAAACACAATCAAAAACAACAATGTTCAACAACTGTTCAAACTAGTGTAAACTATGCTATGTGACATAGCCCATATGTGATATAGCCCATAATGTGTGATGTAGCCCATAATATGTATATGGGATGTAACCCATAATATGTTCTATGATCCATAATATGTTTTATATTCCATAATATGTACTCACCACGTCGTTGTTACTTCCGACCTTGACTCCTGCAACTGCAGAGCACAAAAAAATGTATGCATCAACAAGAGAATAAAACATTGATTTAAACGAAAACAAAAAGATGTCAGGATACTTTGATTGAAAAATTTTAAAAAATATTGAAGCAAAGAAATTTCTAACCCAGAAATTGAACTTACTACAATTTTCAACTGACATCCAACTCCTTGACAAAGACTGGAGTTAGAAAGTCAGAAATTTTGGGGTTGGAAATTTCACTACAACTTTGCTTTGATCTGGCAGCTTTGTTTACTCACACATGGGCTTGAGCTGCTTGAGGAGTTCGTCTTTCGTCCATTCTTGTGAGTCGATGCGCAGGGGAATGGTGGGGGGGATGGAGGGTTTGGAGTCCTCAGTAGTCGGCACATTCAGGTAGTGTACCAACACTATATCTGGGTTCTAAACAAACAAACAAACAAACAAACAAACAAACAAACAAACACATGATTAGGTAGTGTACCAACACTATTTCTCGGTTCTAAACAAACAAATAAACACATGAAAATAATACAATATCTTTTGCAAAAAGCCCTAGATATACATGTATGTATACATGTATTGGCCAAGATAAAAGGAACATGATCAGGTAGTATACCAACACTGTATTTGGGTTAGCAGTAAAATGTCATTCAAAAGTGGTATAAAATGTACTGTGTCTAAAGAACGTGCACAGAATGATGATATCAGCCTTTAACTCTGAACTGACTGACCTGCAACAACCAGTAGCATCTTCTGTGGAATGTTGGCACGATAGAGGAATGCACATAGCAGCCATACAGGCACTGTGGGGGGAGATACAACAGTTATATAAGTCAAACACATTTAAAAAAAAACTTTATTAACATTCACAATACAGAATAATAAATACAGTATGGTAACCACATAGTTATCCATTAAAATAACATATACAGATTATGTAGAGTTGGAGGAACTACAAGGTCGGTTGTACTTTTACGTATTGCCATTTTTCATTGTGTTCGTCTATTTCTATGTTCTTATTCAATTCGTTTGTTAATAGCATAAAGTTTGGTTTCGTGTTTTTTATAAAGCAAAGATATATACTGTACTTGGCAATAAGGATACAATGTGCTACGTCAAACACATGCATGACAACTGTACACCTACATGTACAATACTTTTATACCTGTACATGCTGAGAACTGCACATAGCAGCCATATATACAGGCTGTCATTACTGTTACAGTAAATAATGTACATGTGACATTGTCTTCAGCTTAAGTTCATACATCTCTGTTGTCATGGATACCAAAATCCTGTATGTCTGTCACCATGGATACCAGAATATGATATAATTATTATATTCCCTGATGTGAGTTTGTTGCCATAGATACCATAATGTCTGTCTCTTGCCATTGATACCAGAAATCGTCTGCCATGAATACCAGATTGATGTGAGTATATAGCCATGGATACAAAAATGATGCAAGTCTGTTTCCATGGATACCACAACAATGTGAGTCTGTTGGCATGGGTACCAGAAAAACATGAGCCTGTTACCATGGATACCAGAATGATGAAAGTCTGTTTCCATGGATACCAGAACAATGTGAATCTGTTGCCATGAATACCAGAATGGCGTGAGTCTGTTGTCATGGATCATACCAAAATGAGGTGTCTGTTGCCATGGATACCAGAATGAGGTGTCTGTTGCCATGGATACCAGAACAATGTGAATCTGTTGCCATGGATACCAGAATGGCGTGAGTCTGTTGTCATGGATACCAGAATGAGGTGTCTGTTGCCATGGATACCAGAATGAGGTGTCTGTTACCATGGACACCTTACCTCTACACCCTGTACTTTGAGCTTCATGTGATCTTCTCTGGTAGTTTTGCCATCCTTGCGTTTCTTCCAGCTGTAGCCGTCTTTTCTGTACTTCACCTTCTTTCTGTTGTAGAGGATCATAGAACCACTCTGAGGTCTGCAGAAGAAAGGAAAACACAGTTAACCTTCAACATGTGAAGGTAGTCATTTGGCACCAAAGCTGCATTGTTTACGGAGTTAGGCAGCAGGGTGAAGGTTAATGAATCAGATCAGTCTCACCATGAAAACAGCTCATGTTAAAAATTTTACTGCAAATTTAAAATATAACTGTCTGATAATTGTTAATTGCTTGTGTCCAAACAGTCCGTCAAAATTGATTAATCTCATATTGCTGCAGTCAGTTTTGGAAAGACTCTATCATTTCGAAAGACAAATAACTGATAAAATTCAATATATTCGGTTCCAAAGATGGTGCCCTTGAGATTTGAAAAATGACTTGACTACATGTAGTTCAGTCTGTGACATTCTGTGTATGTTGTTCCAGGACTTACACCCCTTATGGCAGGGTAATTTGATACGTCTCAACAAAAACAGAAAACCAGGTCAACAACACCAAGTTCAATCCCATCACAGCCGCCAGGGAAGTGGCTGAAATTTGATATACCCAGGGCTGTCATCTTCATCAGTCATTGGGGTCAAGGGTCAGCAGCTGACACCCCAATTAGTCTGTGGGGTCAGAGGTCGGCCAGCTGTAATATTTTCCTGGCATCACCCCATCAAAAACTAGACTTCCAGGATCTCATACCTTCGCCAAATGATGTTAACCTTTAAGTGATACACCACAGAGAGAAGTGCAGTAGAGAAACCAGGGAACTTTTAACAAATATTTTAAACAATACACACAACAAAAAGAGTTTGCTACTCTGGGGAACTATCGAGATGCACTCTGTCTCTTCATCAACCGGATAAAATCAGATCTCATCTTGGAGTTCTCTTACCACGTGTCTTGATGTTGATTACGGCGTGACAAGAGACAGTCATATACAGTAATTCACTTTGTGTTCATGGTAGCATAATTTAACGGTCTGAAGAAAATGGACATGTTCACGGGATTTTATCTTCACGGTGGTGGCAAGTGCAGGGAAGGGGCAAAACACAAATGATTTGATAACGGTAATGATAAGTTCACGGTACAGAAGTGACAGTGAAAACAGTGAACATAACAGTACCGTGACAAAATCTGGAATTACAGTAGTACAGGCTTGAGGTAGTGGCGCCCCATGTCTCTGTTCAAGGTACTGCGTTGTCTGAACCAGGGAACTGTTTTCTGACGGCCCACTACCACATGTTTGTCTCGGATTCTAGGTGACCATGCCAGGATATACAGCAGACCTCGTTTTTTGGTCAACATCAACCAGGTTTGCAAGCAATAGTGAGAATGGCCAGGTCTGGGCAATACCTTTTTAGTTATATATAGGAGCATAGCCAATCGCGACTTGTGACCTCCAGGCCCAATGATTTGTAAACTAAATGATTTGATTTAATACTTTTTTCCCACCTGAGTTTGGGGGTTGTCGACAGCCATTGTTGGTGAATGTCAAAACACAGCAAGAAGCCGGCAATTTCCTGAAACACAAACAAGGGTCAACATTAGTGTGTTATAACTTCAATGTGTAACAGCCTCTAAGTGTTACACATTCTTTTTAGCTAACAAACAGTTATTGTGCAAAATCAGAACTCTACATGAGTTTGTGTTCAAAGTATAGATCTCTATATGTAAAACTTGTCAGGGATAGAAATATACCAACTGTTAGTGCAGGTAAAATTGGAGTGTGCAGGTATTTCTGATGTCTACCTGCACCTAACCTGCACTGGGCCATGTACTGGGTATATGCAGGTTAGGGCAGGTAAAATTGGAGCTGTGCAGGTATTTCTGATGTCTACCTGCACTGGCTCATGAACTGGGTTTATATCTAGGTATATGTGGATTTTTATTTGCGCATTGACTGGTACCACCCACATTTTGAATGAAGTGTAAAAGAAATATTGGCAACAGTTTCTGGTCAGTTTTTTTTTGTTGGTATGATCCAAACTTCATAATCTCTGAGTACTTAATATCTGAGTGGTGCAGGCAAAATTTGTCGGGTGCAGATAACTTTCAATGCACTGGTATGCAGAAAATGGATTTCGAGCCCTGACTTGTGCCCAAGCAGTCCCTGTATCAAGCCTGAACCCTGTAATGAATTTGCATCCATGCAGTTTCCGTCAATCTGCATCTGTTTTTCTGACCTAATGTGTTTGGGATGAGACTCTCAGACCTGTTTCGCACCAGGAGAGATTTTAGGACAGAAATATACAAATTACCCACCCCATAGTGTTACCATGGTGACAAGCAATCCCTGTGTGCTGTTACCATGGTGATGACCCATGGTGACATATCCATCCATATCACTAGCAAACACGTTTCCAGCCCAAATCTGGCCCATAAGCCCTTCCATTTCTCATAGCTGCAGCTCACACATAGCCTGGGTACCATCCTCCATCTGTTTTCTCTTGTTGCTAGCCTGGGTACCAGACTGTTTCTAGGCCCTACACAGGCCAGCTCCTTGACACCAGAGCCAAAATTGCAAGGAAATTATACCACAGCCCACTCAGTTAGATCCTGAGCTATACTGGCTAACTCAGGGCCTAGCGTGCTGTCTGTCTGGCATCCAGGCTACTGTTGTTGGTGACTATGTGGTAGCCAGTGACAAGAGAGAGCTGGTGGTAACTACGGAGGATGGTACCCAGGCTAGCTCACACATACCAGACTTTAAATTTGTCATGCCAACCAATTCCTTACAATGATGAAAATATTTAGTTTTCTGTTCCATGTAATATTGTAAGTTGATGCAGTGTGAAGCTGAAAGTGGCGTGGTATAGCACACTAGTCCCACACGGCTTAAACTCCTACAGTGGACAACAGCTGCGGATAGACGATACCACACCACATTAGACAGCATGGGGGTGTCAAATTATTTTATATTCAACACCTGAAAGTACAGATACAATTTACCCAAAGAGAAAAACACGTCATCTGGACCCCAATAACTATTACCAAAAATCAAAGAAATCTCTTGAACCTACGTATACAGTGAGTTATAGCTGCGAACACACAAACACGACCGAAAACACTACCTTCCCACAGATTTCTCCTTCACCAGAGGTACTTAGATAATCTGCAGTATTTCTCATTTCCTTTGTGCCATGAAAGGTGCTGTGAGAAATGAATAACTCGCCAAAGAAACCCCCACGTTTATCAAACAAACGTAAATTATCGGAAGAAATGGAGCTGTCAGAGTCAATCACCCTACTTGGAGCTTGGACAAATTCGGGCAGACATGCCAGGAATAGGGATTCCTATCCTAGGGTGCATTGATTGATTGGATTGATTTTTTTGACAAGAAAAAAACTAAAGACAACATGAAGGAAGACAATGATTATTCACAATAGTTCAGTCAGAATGCTTTAGCTACATGTACTATTAGAATCGGTGTGGCTTTTTATAGAATGACCACTCTAGAGACGTCGGCGTTGCATTAATTTCATTTTTTTTTTCTGTGGTCATGTGCAGCACTTTAGAAGCTAAACCCAACTTGTCTAGACATTGCTATAGCACTTAAGTACTTAACTTAGTCACTTATAATCACCAGAATTTGAGTCCATTGTCAGAACCAATGTCCTTGTCACATGTAATTTTCCTGTCCCTACCACATGTATGTTTCCCATGTCTACGTACTTGCAATTAGGCTTCGGGCATGAACTTGCAAATAAACCTTCTTTAATATAATGGATGGATGGATGGATGGATGGATGGATGGATGGATGGATGGATAGATGGATGGATGGATGGATAGATGGATGGATGGATGGATGGATGGATGGATGGACAGATGGATGAACTTAATGAAGGTGAAGGGATGGATGGATGGATGGATGAATGGAGTGAAGGATGGATGGATGGAAATAAGGAAAGATGAAATGATGGATGGAAGGAGAGGGGATGGATTGATGAACTTATGAAAAGGAATGGATGGATGGAAGAAATGATGGAAAGAAGGAAGGATGAAATGAATGGGAGAGAATGATAGATTGAACTTATGAAAAGGACTCTAAGGAATGGAGGGATGGATGAAAGGATGAAATGATGAATTGATAAACTTATGGGAGTGATATGGTGAAGGGATGGAAGGATGGATTAATGGATGGAGAGAACAATGGATGAATTGAAAGAAAAAATATCACTCCCAGTAGTGAAATAAATTTTTGCTTTATTTCTGCCTGGTGTAACAAAATTGTACCTGTTTCAAAGTGACCTTTACATTTTTCCTATTCAAAACTGTAACTCCCATGTAACAACACTTACACCTGTAAATTATCTATACATAAATCGACATTTCATTCACCATTCATCTATTTATACCTGTACCTAACCTTTCCACAACAATAGTGCTAGGAACATCTATACAAATCTATTATTCACCTCTATTCACCATCAATATTTCCCTCCATTGTTTGTCCCCTAAAGACTGGGGACCAGGAATCTCTATATTCCCGACCTGCTACCAAAGAGACATGTGCGCAGCATATTAATAACTGTTCTGGCAGCAGCGGCCCAAAAGCGTCGTAAGCCATACTAACTAAGCAGGCACCTGTTGTGGGGAGGTACATATGAACGCCGTCCCGTGACTTTAGCGAGAGCACTAGGGCGGTTGATCATGCCAAGATTGTCATGTTTTGTGTTTTATTTTCGTCACGTTTTTTTTTTTTCACGGGGGGTTCAGAACCGGGACCCGCCCACCCCTCGCACAACGCACCTCGTTTGTGTTCCATCGGTGGCGGACGCGAGGAAAAGCCGACGGTTTGGGCAGAGCCTCGAGTTTGTCGGGCAGTTTGCTGGGTCGGGGGGCCACCCCGTCCTTGTCGTCTTTCTCCGTGGCGCCTGAAAAGGCGGGAATATTTATAAGGATGTGAAAAATAAGGCTATGTTTGGTATTATGAAATTATCAACTTGTCAGCAGTGCCTATCGCTCACGCGACGGAGGTATGATTATCACAACACGCTAACCTCAAAACCACATGATGTACTGATTATATCCTGCCTACTCGCTTGGAACATCTACAGGACTGTGCGTAGACATATAAAGATTTGTCATTATTTATTCCACCGGTTTCATGTTTGCAGAATCGACAAGTAGTTGCCGAAAGTGACTGACTCCGCGATTTCTCTAGTATGGTAATAACAACCAATGTTTCGCCCCAAAACAAACATGTTTTCCCCTATTAATACCTGAAAACAGATGCTATGAGCAAGCCATGCTTTCCCAAATAGTCTTCAGCAAAGGTTTGGCATAAATCATTGGAAACGAAGAGAAAATTTACCTTCTGATTCGCTATTCACCGCCATCTTCAGTGATCTTCCCCATTTTCGCAAACAGAATCTGGCGCATGCGCAAATTGTTCGGGATGAATGTCGCGAGAAAAGACGATGTCAGGCGATACCATTTCGCACTAAAAAGGGGGAGTTGCATCTATCAGTGGTTTCTGAACTAATCTCCAACTGGAGTCCAAGCAGACGTTGGGAAGGCTAAATTGTTCCGTAAACCAACCAAGCTGCTCCTTTCTGTGCAAAACTACATCCATAGAAAAGGGAAGCTAGGAAAACTTGACGATTTAGCCTCCCCAACATCTGCTTGAAGATTACTTCGCAGGTTAGAAGGCAATATTCTCAGAATCTCTTGTCTGACAGGGTTTTTAGTTGTGCATTATAAAAGAAGTAAGAATGTAGGTATCGTAACAAAATAACAATCTTAAATACACGATCTTATCGCACGCCGGCCCCACACTGTGGCAGCTGGGCCTAGTGACGTCATGCCCGGTGACCTTGTGTAATGATTGTACAGAATCACTGACTACACGTCTACAGATAACAACCTGTCTCTCCAACGACTGCCTTTACTCTGGCTTACACAGCTGGCCCTTGGCACAAAATTCTCACAGTTTTCTTCTGCCCGGAAACAGAAATAAGAACGCATGCAAACTTTTAAGTTAAAAGATAACACTGGTCACCTATATCTTCAAAAGCTATCTGACATTTAGACTATGCCTTGGAATATGTAACAGCACTTCATGCTCACTGTAACGTTAATACATTTTAAATCAAAAATTAATTTCCTGAAGCTATGCATTTTTAGCTTTTTTTTCTTATTGTGTTGATTGCTTTGTCATTGTCATTGTTGCCATACATTGTACCGTGTATAACTGTCGATCAATAAATTTCATTCATTCATTGCACAGTAGACTATAACCGTAACAATAGTACAACTCCTTTAATGGGAAATAACATTTTCAAGGTTAAATGGATTTGACACCTTGGAAATAAAAAAAACATGGGGCTTCAAAGGTGTTTATTATATGATATATGCCCTACTGTCCAGTCTTTTATTCGGAGCCCTGCTATCACCATGTAGAGTCAACTAAATTATTGCGTTCCGTGACGGCGGAGATCTACAAATTTCCTTGCTGGTTGCAACTGAGAGTGCTTGAAGGTCTGTTTCCAGGAGCCCCGTGACGTCAGAGGTCTATAAGTCTGATTTTCATGCTGACTGCCTTGAGCGAGTATTTGAAGGACTGTTTCCAGGCGCCCCAGACGATGCCCTGTTTGGTCTCGCACTTGTGTGAGCTGTGGTACTTCCCGTTCAGGAAGGAATCTCCGCAGCGCCAGTACCACCAACCGCCACCTCCAAACTTCTCCGCGCAGTTACAGCCGCACTCATCATTATCCCTGTCACGGGGGAGAGAACAGTCATCAGTACCATCGGTACTACAGTATAACCGGTACCACAGTACCACCTACCGCTACTACTGTATACCTACCACAGTACCACATGCCGCCACCTCCAAACTTCTCCGCGCAGTTACAGCCGCCCTCACCATTATCCCTGTAAGAAGGAGAGCCTAACAGTCATCAGTACCACCGGTACTACAGTTAACCGGCGGTACCACAGTACCACCAGCCTCCTGCCACCCCCGAACTTCTCCACACAGTTACATGTACAGCCGCCCTCGCCATTATCTCTGTAAGTAGGAGAGAGAACAGTCATAGGTACTTAGTACCATCGGTACTACTGCTTAACCGGTACCAAAGCACCACCTGCCGCTACTACAGTATAACTACCACAGGTACCACCAACCGCCACCTCCAAACTTCTCCGCGCAGTTACAGCCGCACTCATCATTATCCCTGTCACGGGGGAGAGAACAGTCATCAGTACCATCGGTACTACAGCATATATAGCCGGTACCACAGAACCACCTGCTGCGACTACAGTACATGTATAACTACCACAATACCACCTGCCGCCACCTCCAAACTTCTCCGCGCAGTTACAGCCGCACTCGTTCCTGTAAGTAGGGAAGAGGACAGTCATCAGTACCACCGTACCACCTGCTCTCCTACAGTATAACTACCACAGTACGGCTGCCTCCTCCAAACTTCAGGTACAGCCGCGCTCTTAGGGCCTAGGGGAGAGAGAACGGCGGCTGGAAAGAGTAGAAATTGCCCAACTAGAAAGATAAGTACCAGAGGGATTCCGCTAAATGAGTACGGTTTGCCGCTCTTCAGAGCCAACTTCTACTATTTCCAGTCGCCTCTGAAGCCCATTCTCCCACGGCAGAGCCAAAACCCGGCAAATACGTTAGCCTTGGGTTAACGTTTTTGCCGGGTTTTGGCTCTGCCGTGGGAGAATGCTGAAGCCTGGTAGGGGCTAGCTATAGTCCCAAGGTAACTCACCTATCCCGTGTGGAGAACTTCATGCCGTCCAGTGGCACGGGGCGTAACATGGCGTCCCCGCCCGTGCTCCCGGTGAAGTACCCGGACAGGTGTAATGTGTAGTCGTCCTTCTCTCCGCCCACACGGAAAGTCTTGTACTCGGAGAAGGCCTTGTTCCCCTCCCAGTCCGCGAAGTCCAGATGCAGGATGTATTTCCCCACGCTGGTCAGGGCGTGCAGCTTGTCCAACCCCAGCCAGAACTCCCCCTGCAGGTCACCGAACCCACGCTGGTACTCCTCCCAGGTCCGGTTAAAATCCACCTGTGAGATTCGCCCTCCAACCGTTAGGATTAACTCCAAACATATATTTGACACATACCAAATGTTTTCATAACACCTAATTTGCAACATCACCCTGTTAGTCTTAATGGACTTGGCAACTTTTGTTCATTTCATAGCTCTTAATTATGTTGACCTTCGCAGAAGGAACAGTACTAGTGTTTTCGCTCCATTTCTTCTTCTTCTCCAAACAAATAAGGTCAATGACCTGGGCCAGATGGCTGTGATCATGGTAACTGGTGCTGTAACAGACACCGGGTGGTGTTGGATTACATTATGTAGCAAGTCGGAGGGGCTGGTCACTATATATATATATATATATGAATATGTTTGAGTAAGAATAAACAGAGCAGTAGTTTGTTGGGCTTGACCATGTGAAGGTACATGTAAACATTATGCATTTGCTTTGCAAATGTTAGCTTTCTAATTTATATTTGCTTTGCTTACTTTGTATGTACATATTGTTCTTTGGCCCTAAAGTCGGAATAATCTCACGAATAAGACGCCATTACGTAATGTACGTCAATATTGTATGATCTACTTGATGACACCTAATTAAATATGCATGACGTCACCCACCGTCCCATCCTGACGCCGCTGTACGGTCGTCCAACCGCCGTTCTTATTTTCCATGTCACAGTACACCGGGAACGGGTCGCCTGAGTACGAGAGCGGCCTGATGACGTACACACCGTTGGTGACGGACCCGCGTTGGTAAAGTTCCACACAGTCCCTAGCGACTGGGAACGGAAGTGCAGACTTAACGAGCAGGCTACTTGGTTAGTTTTCTAGAGTATTATAGATTGTATAAAACCACACTTGATTCTATATCATATTGGCATAATCGTCTACACAAGTTCTGAACCTAGACGTTGAATTCGAAGCAGCGTTGGGATTTTGTTCTTGCCTAAAACAATATGATTACATTTAACAATACACAATATGGTTACGAAATGCTTGTATATGCATGAAGAATTTTATGTCACCACGGGTGGTACGGAAAGGTCTTGAACTTTAATTTTGTCAAATTTTCTTCTGTCAACAAACAAATGTCATGGATGTTCTGTAACGGTTCATGTACAAAACGATCTGCTGTTTGGAGACGTGGTTTTAAAGTTATGTTTGATATTTATCTTTCAATATATATATGGCACTTAAGTGTGACATTCTCAGAGCTTATAAGTTAGGTGCAAATCTAACGGCGCTATATACACGGACACCCACCTGTCTCCTCAGGTACACCTGGATCGGGTACAGATTCGGGGTCGTCGTGGGGGGTCAGATGAGATCGGCCAGGTGAACCACACTCCCCCTCTCCCTCCGCTGTCCCATCGGCGAAACACTGTTCCTGTGCCCAGCCGACATGGCAAACTATCAACACCGCCAAAAGCGCGTACAACGATTTTAAAACACACATGTCCTTTTATGGCCCTTGTACATATGGTCCTCCTTTAATACAACTTTGAAAAGAGGGGGGCTTGAAGGCGATGACGTCACGGCGTGATGACGTCATGGTGCGCGTGGTGGGGTTTGGTTCGTCCATGTCGTGTGACGTTTGTTTGTAACGAACGTCGTCGTCAGGTTTTCCCGCCATTTGTTTGTTCATATAGTCGTCTGTGTCATCGTGGGAACCGAGCAGCTGCTGACCGGTCCATGTGTGACATACGTCATGCGCTGTCGTGGTTAAAGGATCCGCCAGAGGGCGCACGACACTCCCACAAACCGTGCGGCACGGCAATGACCTGGGGTAACCCGGTGGTGTTGCCCCGCCTTTTCAGGGCTCACATGATGAAACAATAAACACACCGGGGTACCTGTTCTTACCTGGGCAACGTCTCACACGGGCACACCTGAGTATCACACGGGCACACCTGAGTCATACCTGGGCACACCTGAGCCTCAGGTCCGTTAAGACAGCCTACAAGACCTCTGCTGGACACCATGGGACCTGATGAAGAGGTGAGTATATGGCGGAGTCGCGCGCTAAGTAATGTTGATGGTCATAAGTCTTACATTTAACGTACAGTTGCGGAAACGCCGAAGCGCCTTAATCATTAGCCTCCTTAGCGTTTTTTTTTGACCGCTTTTTTCATGCGCTTATTTCCTTATGGTGTATCACTATTGGTACCGGGGTTCTTGTGCCAGCCCAGTCGGGCCTATGAAAGGTATATATTATTTATCTCCTCTTGCTTTGAGTTGCGTTTAGTCTGGTTGAAATGACTGACATGACAACACAATCTATTTCTGACACCTGGACTGACGATTAAAACATTCTGGGGAATGTTCTCTAACGGTTTCTCCTTTCAGGAGAAGAAACCAGGATGGAAAGATGATGAAACTGTAGCCTGTTTCACGCAAATTTAAAACCGGGTTTTGTTACATTAACATTCGCCTTTAGCACACTGAACTTAGGCGGTTGATTACCGATTCTCTATTGGTTACGGCGTTGGGCAGCAGGATACAGAAGAAGGTTTAGAACGACGTACCTGAATATTGACCGGCAAAAAAGAAAAGACCGTTTTAACAGACGATGACCGGAGGGGGTCAAGGTACAAAAAACTGTAAGAACCGCCGAGTCATAACTGGAGCCGGCAAAATGTACGATACGTAGGCTGCACGTAGTTAAAATTAAGCGAAGAAATGAAGAACATAACAGACCGAGTAACCTGCTACAGCAAAACAAGTGATCTGTATCAAACGAAACATGATGACATGCTTGATAGTAACAGAATTTTGCTTACTGAGGCGCTAGCGTCTGTCTTGAACCTTAGCGGCACAAACCCCATGCATGTTATGTAACAAGCTGCCAGGTCTGTGTTTGTTAACCGCCCCGGACCGCACTCGTGAGTCCGGTCCGCTGACCTTGCCAGGGCGGCAAACAGACTCCACGTGCACTGCCTGGTTCTCTTCTATTCCAGCCGCGTTCTGTGGCTGCCCCATGGGTGATGGGGGCATTACGAAGAACATAACAGCAAATACACATAGTACAAATTGAAATGATAAAACAGTTGTGTTTATGAGTATGTGTGTGTGTGTTTGAGAGAGAAGAGAGAGAGAGAGAGATCATAGAGATGATAGATTGAGAGAGGGGGATAGGGAGAGAGGGGGATAGGGAGAGAGAGGGGGGGCAAGGAGGGAGGGGGAGAGAAAGAGAGAGACCCAGACAGAGGGGAGGGAGAGAGACATTATAACATAGTCAACCAAAGACAGGAGGAAAACTTTGCAGAGTCGAAAAGCACCGTCTCTTGTTATATATCCTCATTTATATCATACCCGGCCGCGCGGGCGGCGATACAGTGCTCCCGGCCGTGTTGTATTCTCCTGTACGACCGTGTGTATAAACCGGGCTTCCATAGAACGATTCGAACGCGTTCCGCCCCAACCGTGTGCGCCGCTTTCGAAAATTCGAATACAGGATTCGGACGTTGGAATGGATGTTGTAGCATTTTTTTTTGTTTAGGGACACCAAATTTTCGCTCATTTCGCCTTGAAAGACTTGTTTTCTAAGGTGGGTATGATATAAATAGCATACAACACGGTGTATTCCGCATCACCCTCGGTCTCGGCCCTCCCGCGAGTCGGATCGCCCTCCGGCCTCCGGGCGATCCGACTCGCGGTCGGGCCGATACCTCGGACAATACGGAATACACCGTGTTGTATGCTCTATGTCTCCCTAGATGTCTCACTCCCAGGTCCAATAGAAAGATCTTTAATTTATAGCCCTGCTTTGAACATGTCTCCACTTCATATCTATAATCAATCTTTATTCACTACATGGCCGAACGTGAGTCAATAATCACGCAATAGTCTGGAGTGTCGGGAGAGAGACAGAAAGGTCAAAGTACAGACAGCTAGCCCGCGCAACCGGGTCCGTAATAGGGGCAATCCATGTGTGACGTCACTTGAGAACATTACCCTGCCATACACCTGGTGGTGTGAAGAAGGAGAAGGCGGAAGTAAAGCGCACTAGCTCACAAGTGCCACCTTGCGAATTTGATATGAACTGCAGCACCAAACTCACAGCTGATCATCACCCAAAGTGACCCCTCGTGATCAGGCGGCCGTAAACGCGGCAAAACTTCCGACTCACTCCCCGTACCAGGCCGCCTGGACAGATATGGACGATCATGGACACCTGTTGACATGTGGGAGGGAACTTGGGAACTTCTGAAGGTCTAACGCTAGCGACAAGGTAGAAAAGGTAACGTTATACGAGCTACAGTTAGTAGTAAGTTACACAGGGTCTTGACAAATAATTTTGTGCCACTGACACCGACAGGAGTTTCTTGTAAATACTTGCTGTAGCCGCCAGCAGTTTTACTTCTCTTCCAGTCCAAGACTTCTACAGACGTGTGAGAGTTGTCTTGAAGTGTTGGTACGGTCTTGACAGGCAGACATGCCGGAGCACTGTGTCAGGAATCTACCATATGGTGTCAAATCTCCAAGCAGATCTTCGCGTGGAAAAATCGTAAATAATTTGCCGACCAAGAGTAGGTCCATAATTTGTACACGGAAGTGACGATTTCGCGACGAGAAGACGTGGAGACTGATGATGATGTACTGTATCCTAAACCCCAGCTTTGAGATTACCTGAGATAACCATATGGCTACAGATATAAGTACACGCCAGACTGTTCCATATGGCGCCTTCTGTTGCACAGTTTATCCTCATTATTCGCTTGACTGCGCCTCAGGCAACCCGTGGGTGATTGGGGAAAGGGGTGTGTGTTTTGCAGTGCATGGTATGTTTGATAGCCGTAACAAGATAGTAAATAGTTAATTACACTGGAACTCATGACCTACAAATTTAGGTTTAGAAAACTGTCACTTCAGTATGGCACCCATGTTGTCAGTGCTGTTGGTTTGCCAGGAAATTGACTGAGCTCTGTATACTGACAATAGAACTTTTATTACAAGCCACTGCCATGACCTCGCAGCCAGCAAGTAGTAGGCAAACAGTGCCTGGTAATCATAAAATGGGTGATTTGCCTACTGATAACAAATAATGTAAACAAAACAGCAATCGCTCGTATGATATAATAGGTTGATCCTGTCGATTGGCCAATGTCCTATTTTCTCAACAGGGCTGTTTTTATGGTAGGGTATGGTGGGTTGGATCAAGTGGCTTAAAAACTACAACAGGTAAAATCCTGGTGGTGGGAGTCTTCTCATGTACATGTAGGTTGTGTACAAAGAACTTTGTAGTGCCTATGAATTACCAACCTGATGAAACTTATAATTGAATGACAGGTTGTTATGTTGATAAATCCAGGTATTAAAATGATACTTTAGTTATTAGACAATTCTAACACTAGTTCCAGTTCCTTAAAAATAAGTGTTGACTAGATACCCCTGATAGTTTGGCAAATTCATAATTCGCTGAAGAGTGATGGCTGTCACTCAAAATGTCTGGAAGTAATCTCTGTACTTTATCCAGTAGTAGAGTTTGAATTGTCTATGATTTTGTTTACCTTTGCAAAAGAAAAACATGTTGTTTTTGCTCTGTTTTTTCTCTAAACATTAAAGGTCAATGACCTGGACCAGATGACTGTAGCAGGACAGAGCTGGACTCTTGTCACCATATGCATTTGTATATACATTGTACATATACATGTGTTTGCTATTCTATAATTAATATAGCGTACAGACTCATCATTTGTTCCAGTCGTATGATAATGATGGAGATGAGTATAGAATAAACAGAGCAGCAGTTTGTTAGGCTAGACCATATGCGAAGGTAAACATTATGCATTTGCCTATTTTCTGATACAATAGGGCTGTTTTTATGGTGGGCAGGATTATTAATCAAGTGGCTTAAAACTACAACTGGAAAATGCCAGGTGGTGGGAATGGGACTCTTCTCATGTAGGTTCATGTAGGTTCGTCTCTGTGGTGTTGGATTACATAATGTAGCAAATAGCAGGACAGAGTTGGACTCATGTCACCATATACATTTGTATATGAATGTGTTTGAGTAAGAATAAACAGAGCATTAGTTTGTTTAACTAAGGCTAGACCATATGCGAAGGTAAACATTATGCATTTGCTTTGAAACTGTTACCTTAAAAGTTTCAATAAGTTACAAACTGTTTTAACCGTTTTTGTTATAACGAAATGAAATCCGATCTGTTTGCTCAGGAACCAATGACAGTTTCCGGCTGTTTGCGAGACTTCGGTGGGAGGTTACTCCGCCGTAAGTATGTGGATGCAGCGACGCTGGAAGACTCGCAGCTGGCCCGCTGTCTGAACACCCTCGATCTGACCCTGCTCGGAGTCGGAAGCACGCTTGGCGCGGGTGTCTACGTCCTGACGGGAACCGTTGCCAGGGAAACGGCCGGACCGTCCATAGTGTTGTCGTTCCTTGTTGCTGCCATCGCATCAATTCTGGCAGGTTGGTGTTGATTAAGGTTAGACATTCAGGTAGAATAATGTATGATACAAAATACTGATGTATGATACAAAATACTGATGTATGATACAAAATACTGATGCAAGTTTAACCTTCCCCTTCCTCTTTAGAGAAATTTATCACACTGACTCTTTAGAGAATTTTATCTAGTGGCACTGTTGTGTGAATTATTTTGTATTATGTCATGCTAGATTTCATTTGTTCATCTGCCACCTCTAACCTTGTTTATGGTGTTCACAACATTAAGATTTCAAATTCTAAACGTGTATCTAAAGCAACCAGACTTAATTGAAGTTAAACCATCTTTTTTTCCGTGCCAGGCCTGTGTTATGCTGAGTTCGGAGCGAGGGTGCCTAAAAGCGGTTCAGCGTACGTCTACAGCTACGTGACGGTCGGTGAACTATGGGCCTTCATCATTGGGTGGAATATGATCCTGGAGTATGTCATAGGTCAGTCTGCTGTTCTGTTATAACCTGTCAATCAACTTGTCAATCAGTAGCATACTGTCAAGTCATTGGGTGGAATATGATCCTGGAGTATGTCATAGGTCAGTCTGCTGTTCTGTTATAACCTGTCAATCAGCATGTCAATTATCCAGACACTGTCATTATTTTGTTATACTTGTATGTATGATGTCATACCCTGTACATGTCCATATTTAGTCATAGAGAGTGTATGTATGATGTCAAGCCTGTACATTTCCATATTTAGACACGGAGAATGTATGATGTCATGCCTGTACATGTCCATATTTAGACACAGAGAATGCATGATGTCATGCCTGTATATGTACATATTTAGGCACGGCGAGTGTTGCTCGGGCCTGGAGTGCAAACTTTGACTCCCTCGTCGGCAATAAGATTGAGAACTTCACGAGAACCCACATGTCCATGCACGTGCCGGGTCTGGCTGAGTATCCCGACTTCTTCTCCTTAGGACTCACCTTGGTTCTTACAGGTAAGTCCTGACAAGATGTCAGGTCTGGCTGAGTACCCCGATTTCTTCTCCCTAGGACTCACCTTGGTTCTTACAGGTTAGTCTTACTCAAGATGTCAGGTTTCGCCGAGTACCCCAACTTCTTTTCCTTATTAGGACTCACCTTCAGTTGGTTCTTACTTGTGTATTATAATAAGTCTTTAACTCAAGATGCCATGTCTTGCCAAGTATTCCTCATGTCAAGTTTTTGTGAGCAGATACTGTAGAAGGAATTAATCCAATGGTCAACACACAGTTGAAATCACACCTCAATATTATGATAATATTAGGCCACACAAATTTAATTTGTTGTTTTTCAGACATTTTTTATGTAACTTTAGCATCACTAAAACAAAACAGAAGCCTAAGGGTTTAAAATTTGCATCTGACTAATGTGAATTTCCCTCCTAGAAACGTTGTGCACCAAAACACTGCTTAAGTTACATTCATTTGTTTTCCTATAAGTTGATAATTCTAATCTAGCATTATTTTTTCTGAACCACAATATTTACTGTGATTGTAGTTTGCCGTATGATTTTGAAGCACTTTTACCAATACATGTATGTTATTATTGTAATTAGTTATTTTGTATCTTGGTTTTCTTGTTTGTTACTTAAGTATATTTTGTAAAATTAATGTATGTTCGCAGGGAACATTGAAAAATGCCCTTGTGGCGATATCTTTTCCCCTGGGTAAATAAATAAAAATGAAATGAAATGAAATTGTTTGTTTGTTTGTTTGTTTGTTTGTTTTCTGCAGCCCTACTTGCCTTTGGTGTGAAGGAGTCCACCAGGTTTAATAACCTGTTCACAGGGCTGAACCTGTGTGTGATCCTGTTTGTGATGGTGGCCGGCTTCATCAAGGCAGACCCCAGGAACTGGGCAATAACACACACCCAGATCATGTATGTACAAGGCTAACTACTTAGTATTGTTATCAGAGCACGTTGACAAAATGTACTATGCCTGCATGAAACCTGTAATTGTGTAATATGTTCAAAGCACCTTGGCAGAACATTTCCTTAAAGGTCGTATTTGCATATTTATGATTGACATCCTGTCTAAATAGATTTAAAATGTTGCGTTGGGAAAGATATCTGCAATCGGCAAAATTCTGATCCAACGTTGACCAAACATCCAACGAAAACTGTGAAAAATCAGGGTGTTGCACAAGTGAGATACGTTCTGCCAATTTGTTAAGAGCATTCCATTGTACGTTGTACAGTGCAGTAGCAAATTGGTATCACTTGAATGCTGGCCTCCAATCAGTTAACTTGTTGAGACAATTTATTGAATGACTGTAAAATCATAATACACGTTAACCAATTTCAACATATTATCCTTTTATGTACACAAGGGAGGGGCTCCTCCGCAGGAGTAAGAATACCCTTGAATGATGATGATGATGAACTTTGAAACTTTATTGTGATACCACTTTGCAGACATACGTCTGAATTGCGTAAGTATTTACAATTAAAAGTGTTGCAGTCATTGTAATATACAAATCATGGATATTTCTTGATGATAAAAACGATAATTACATACAATAAAACTCTTACTAGATACAGATCTAGAATAAATGCCAGGGTAAGACATTAGGCAAGAACGTTCAAAACAAACAAACAAACGTACAAGCAGACAGATACATGTAGATGATGATAATGTACACACTCCATAACGTCCCTCCCCGTTAGAAATGAGACAACCAACAGCACACTGGACGGAGTCGGAGGGTTCTTCCCATTTGGTGCATCTGGTATGTTGTCGGGGGCCGCGACGTGTTTCTACGCCTTTGTTGGGTTTGATGCCATAGCAACCACAGGTGAGAACTGCAAGCTCATAGAGGAATACATGTATTTCCCAAGCTCTTAGAGAAGTTCAGTGCATGATTGTCACCTTCCTCAAGGTCAATTATTAGAGAACTTCTGTCACATCCCCAAGGTCATAGAGAAATGCTGTCACATTCCTCAAGGTTAAAGAGAACTATCACTTTCTCCAAGGTCATAGAGAACTGCTGTCACATTTCCAATGGTCAAATAGAACTGCTGTCATATCCTCAAGGCCATATTGAACTGCTGTCACATTCCCAAGGTCATATTGAACTGCTGTCACATTCACCAAGGTCATAGATAACTGCTGTCAGATTCTCCAAGGTCAGAGTGAATCTTTCAAGTTTAAACAACCAAAGTCATGTGAATGTCTCACTCTAATATGTCTAATATGTGTATTCCCCCCCTCCCCACCCCCCAAAAAAACACCTTCCATGTCTGAATAAAGAGACTCTTTCTACACAACCAAGTGTTTTATTCAGCCGACGTTTCGGTGACTGTCTGTCACCTTCCTCAGGGCAATTCTGACTGGTTCACATTGCACTGCAGCATAGGTGTCGCTGCTGTAGATGCGTTCCCAAACGTATTAACATATCTACAAGTACACATGCACTGTTTAGGGAACTGTATTACACTTGGTTGTGTAGAAAGAGTCTCTTTATTCAGTGACTTACCAACCTGATGAAACTATTCACGAACCTCCTATGTCTGTGCAGGTGAGGAAGTGAAGAATCCACAGCGAGCAATCCCCATCAGTATTGTGATTTCGCTCAGCATCTGTTTTGTGGCGTACTTTGGAGTGTCGGCGGCACTGACCCTGATGGTTCCGTACTACACGGTCGACAAAAACGCCCCCCTCCCCGCGGCCTTTGCTGCTGTGGGCTTCACTGCTGCTAAATACATCATTGCTGTGGGGGCTGTATGTGCTCTGTCTACAAGGTATTATGAACCCTACCCAGCACGTCGGCAGAACGTACTGCACCTGCGCGAAACCCGTAATGTGTTGTGCATAGCACTTAATAGGCAGAATGTCTTATATAAGGTTGTATTAGTCATACGTGTATAAGGTTGACAGCCTGTCTGTAGTTTTCAGATGTTGTATAGGAAAAGATATCGTCACTCTGCAACAGGAAAAATATTGATGCAACGTTGACCAAACATCCAACGTAAAACGTGAAAAATCAGGGCTTTGCGCAGGCGCAGTACATTCTGCCGACGTGCTACCCTACCCTACACACACATTTGTACATCTTGACTCCCTACTAGGCACACTTTCATCATTACTATAATTCCTTTTCTTGTCATCTTTTATAGCATTTCAAAAAAGGAAAAAAAATTACCAAAAAAAAAGTTTCAACAAAACATTTGCAAAATGAATATTGCAAAGGATGTTGTACAGTTTGCCTTTTGTTTGTCACTGTTTGTTGAGTGTGATGTAGTTTACTAGTATATATTTGTTAACTTGGTGCAATGTTACTGATGACGCAACATTGTAACTGTCATACAAGTCATCTATGCCATGGAAAGTGATGTTAATATTCGCCAAAAAACAGTTACTCAAGCAACTGGATATGATTTTGGAAACGGTCAGACGTTTCAGGTAGCATCCACTACCTTTCGTCAGTGACACTAAGGAACTGCAGGAGAATTGCAGGTTTATAAGCACAAACTATTGATTGATATGCAAATAAGTGAAGTGGATGCTACCTGAAACGTCTGACTGTTTCCAAAATCATAGCCAGTTACTTGAGTAACTGTTTTTTGGTGTATCTTATCACCTGGATGTTTAACCTTCACCGACGTGATGTTAATATTGTTTATTTAATGGTTTGTTTATTTGTTGTGCAGTTTACTAGGTGCAATGTTCCCGATGCCACGTGTCATCTATGCCATGGCAAGCGACGGTGTCATCTTCAGATTCCTGTCAAAGGTCAACCAGCGAACGCAGACGCCGATTATTGCCACGGTCCTGTCAGGACTGCTGTCAGGTAGGTGGTGGGTTCAAACACACATTCAAGTAGATCCCAGCTGGTTTCAAGAATTAAATTTTATCATCATTTCCCTGTTTTGCCACATCATTTTTAATTATCAAATACTATTAGGTAAATATGGGAAAATTCCACAATTTGATGAAAGGCAGTAAATGTTAAAGATCTCTCTTTGAAAAGCTTATCCTTAAAAAAATGCAAGAACAAGGCAGCTTAAGGTAGCTTAATACATGTTATAAAGCTTATTTAAAAAATTGTTGCAGTGGGATGAAAAAAAAACTTGTCTAGTAAGACTTAATGGAAGCACTGTTTACTGTTTTAAGCGTAATTGATTTGCGTGATTTAAGACAAAGCAACTTTTTCCTACAAATGTTTGATGTGTGATTTTTTTCCTACCAATACTTCAGGCACAATAGCATGATTACCTTCATATACATGTACCTAATTGCATACCATGCCAAGTCACTTTTTTCTAATGACATTTTGATGTCATTTCCCTGCTACATTTGTACATGTACCTGCTACAGGCACCATGGCTCTCCTGTTTGACCTGAAGGAACTGGTGGATATGATGTCTATAGGAACCCTGCAGGCTTACACACTCGTGGCAGCATGTGTGCTCATTCTCAGGTAAGGCTGTACATGTTGTTGGTACATAGTACGTATGTAACAGTGGGGGGGTTTATAGGCGCTACCAACTGACCCGGCCGATGGGTCTAGACCTTTTAGCCAAGTGGTTAGAGCGTCGGAGTCTGAAGCTGGTGCTCGGGAAGTCGTGGGTTCGAACCCCGGCCCGTGACCAGGAGGGTTTTTATCTGTTTCTACTCGCTCCTCCTGTTTCTTACACGTATACTGAAGTAAAATAAGATCGTCAATTGAAAAAGACCCAACATACTTATTGAGATAAAGAGGTTGAGAGTTCGGATCCTGGAAGCTGTTCCTCACCCAACATGCACTCTACTGGAAAATGTCCCAGTCCTTAGACCAGGATGTTAAAGCTGTGGTCCACTGTTCATTATATTTGTCCTGGTTCCTGTAGAATACTGTATAGTTTACATACATGTAGCATCTGTCTTCTGTGTCACGATCAGTGGAAGAGTATCTCTAGTGAAGTAAACTGGTTCGATATCGCTGTCTCTTTTGCAAGTTGATATTAAATGATATATTTATCATTTCAATGATCAGATATCAGCCAGTGGAGAAGACAGATGGGGAGTCTGAGTCAGAAGAGGAGGAGGAGGAGGAGGGAGATGGGACCACAAACAGCGGACTGATCCAGCAGAGCAGACGCTCATCCCCATGTATGGGGAAGGGGGAGGCTACAGAACGCACGGGGAGGATCGTCAGCTATGCAGTCTTATTAATGGGTGAGTCTGAGTGTGTTTGTTTGTGTGTGTGTGTGTGTGTGTGCGTGTGTGTGTACATGTATGTGTATGCGTGTGTGTGTGTGTGTACATGTACATGTATGTGTGTGGGTGACACGGTGTGTGTAATGTAATTGTGTACAAAATATACATGTATATGTGACACTAGTACTGTGTGTTTGTGTGTGTGTGTGTGTGTGTGTTTGTCAGTGTGTGTAATGTATGTGTATGTGTGACACTGTGTGACTGTTTCTGTGTGTGTGTGTGACTGTGTGTTTCCTACACTAAACTTTTATCTTTCTTCCATTAATTTATTCATTTAACTTCAAGTTTGTCTTCATGAACACAGAAGTCAGAGCCAAAAGCCACGCGTCCCATTATGACAATATTTATTCACAGTTGCTCTAAATGAAATAATGTACTGTACTACACATTGCTTTGCAGGTAGTAGTACTTAACATATTATCTAACTACACATTGAATGTACAAAATGTAGCTTTGGCAGGTATGTGATGATGATGATGATCACTTTGTGCTCACAGCCACTAATCAATAATAACAATAGATATGAAAGCAAATTTTTACAATTATAGAATCTGATACAAAAATAGAAGAACAAATATGCTAATATACACTATAATAAGTTATTTCTTTCATTCAGGACTCATTCCAACGATTAGAATAAATCATTATTCTAGAGAAAACCTTTAACTCAACTTTTATCACTTCTTTCCTAATCAAATCTGTCCTTAACGTCCAGTTTAGTTTTATATTAATTGTGGCATAAAGTATTTTTGATGTCACCTTCTGGTTTCAGCTAGCCTAGTTGAAAGAAAGGTAAAGAATTTGGAGAATGTCCGACCAACAGCGAGAAAATCTGAGGGGAAAATGGTCTTATGCTGGTTTCCTTTCCTTTCAGTCTTGCGTCTTGTAGTACAAAAATGTATTGTAGAAATCCTAGCTAGCTTAACTAAAAGCTATCAGAAGAAACATTTTATATTAAGTCTTCAGCATTTAAGTCTACATTGTAGTCAAAACTAACATGCTGAAATAAAAAATCTTAACAAAAAAGCATTAAACAAAATATGATGAAATTTGTAACACTAAAAAATAAAAAACAGTCCATAAAAAAAAATTATTATAGCCAAACATACAGTACTACAGCTGTAAATGTACAATATTTTAATACTATCTCAATATGTTACTTTAGATGATTGTATGATATATCATAAGACTAGATGGTACATGTATCAGGAAGTCATTCCTGGCAATGTATGAATAAGAAGTTATATCTGCTGATATTGTATACAAATGTTGTGTACTTTTCTGCTCTTTCCAAGACTTACATGAAGCCATCGTGGTCACCTGACTCACTCATGCCATCCAGTTCATCCACCCATGGTTTTCCCTCCCCCCTCTTCACATTTCTCACATCATCTTCCCACCCCTCTGCTGCTAGTGGCACAGTCTGGAACATGTTGTTTTCAAGGTCACCTGCTTGTTCTCCAACTTCTTCCCACCCCTCCTGTGGCAGTGGTACAGCCTGGAGTATTCCGTAGTCTTCCCTGGCCACCATGTTGTTTTCCATTTGACCTTGTTGGACATCGACATGGTTGTCTATAGGTTTCGCTGCGAATAAAGCTATGTCTGCATCTTTTCCCCGAGGCTCTCCCACATGAAGTGCCATCTCGTGTTGAAGTACATCTTTCACATAGTCTGCATCAGCTGTTCCCTGCAACAACTCAAACTTGGCCTGCTCCTCCGCCATCTTGTTTTTCAAGTCGCGACCTTGTGCGGTCTCCTTCACCTCCTCCTCAGGCACATCCGCTGCCAGCGGTGCTGTCTGGAAGAACATCAGGTCGTTGCCCTGGTCGTGTTCGTAGTCTGCGGCAACCAGAACTTCGTCTCCGTTTCCCGGCACCGAGATGGCGTTGAACGAGCTGCTAAGCTCAGCCTCGCCCACGCAGGTCATGACCTCGAAGCGCAGGCAGACGTGGTAGTGCCAGGTGTGCGGGTTGATCCGGATGTAGCGGGCCTGGGGCTGGCGCTTCAGGTCGTGCCGCACGCCCGTCGTGCTGTCGAAGTTCCCACTGAAAAGCTGGGAAAAGCAAACTATTTTGATGCATGGAATAAAGAGACTCTTTCTACACAACCAAGTGTTTTATTCAGCTGACGTTTCGGTGACTGTCTGTCACCTTTCTCAGGGCAATTCTGACTGGTTCACATTGCACTGCAGCATAGGTGTCGCTGCTGTAGATGCATTCCCAAATGTATTTACATATCTACAAGTACACATGCACTGTTTAGGGAATGTCGGCTGAATAAAACACTTGGTTGTGTAGAAAGAGTCTCTTTATTCAGTGACTTACCAACCTGATGAAACTATTCACGGATATTTTGATGCATGTGCTCAGAGAGTACAATTACCTTACGTTTTCTCCACAACTTATGTATTTCTTAGCGCCCTGTATCTAAGCCCGGACCAGACTTAAATTGGCAGAAAAAGTCCCAAATTACTAGTATATCATTTTAAAGTTGTGTATGCCAAAAGTCACAGTTCATAAAGTTCTGTTGGCATATATCAAGGCACCCGGCCCCATACCAAATTTCAGGCCATTTGGTTCAATACCAGGGCTCAGGAGCCCAAATTATACATTTTTGGTCTGGAAATGGCAAAAAACAGGTCAGACTCTATACCGGCCGTTATATATGTGGGTACCGTAGCATCTCCAGTTAAACTGATCCAGACTCTAGAGGGTTCCTGGGTTAGCCTGATACACCTATGGTTCAGAGTAAGTCTCAGTTACAGGAACTGTTTACAACAAACTGTTCTGTATCTGTATCTGTATAGCCGGTATAACCACCCTTCTGCGTAACACACCAGCTTCGCAGGCACGCGGCACAGCGGCAGCTGGCTACATTACACCGAACGAGCTGTTACACCTAACCTTTGAACATCTAGCTCTAGACATTGTTTAAAGCTATCTAGTGACGATGCCCCTACTGTATTTGGTGGCAGCGAGTTCCACTCTACGATTGTTCTAGGAAAAAAAGACTTTTTGAACACCTCAATCCTTGCTTGATGGCTCTGGTACTTGAAGGCATGACAGTATTTCTTGTTCTTTTCTGAGCTTTTCTTTTCTTTTCTGTTATTTCCTACCTTGTCATTACCAGTCTCATCCTGGTAGTACATCCAGTCCTTCTGGTCCAGGCTGTACAGCAGTTTGAAGGACGACACCCAGTGGGGGAAACCTTGCTGACCTTGAATTATCACTCCAGCAACTGTCATGGGCTTCCCAAGGTCAACCTGCAAAGATGGAGGTCACAACAATGAGAACCAGTCGTCATAGTAATGTAGATGTAGCAGTACACACATACATACATACATATCCGGGCTTTGATTATTCTGCTGTCGGCTTCCCTGACTCAGGGGTGGGCAGCAGTCTGCTAGACAGGACTCCATGCCTCCATGCGACCCTGTCCTGCGGGTCAATGTTGGACAGTCCGCACATTCATTTTGGATGCACTCCATCCATGTCTTCTTTGGTCTACCACGACCTCTGTTGCCTGGTAACTGTAAGTCTGTGATGGTGTTGATGCAGCCACTAGCACGCTTAACGTGCCCATACCACTGAAGACGACGTGACTGAAGCACCGACGTGATATCCTCAACACCTAGCTTTTCAAGTAGGTTAGCCAGTGGTATCTCGTCCTGGGATTTAATGCGGCACCACCTGATCATGGACCGGTCATTTCGGCATAGATGTAATGAATGAAGTTTGCAAGTATGTTGCGAAATGTTTCAAAAAGAGAGAAGAAGCCGTTAGAACATAGATAGATACTACATTATATAGTTTTTAGCTCTTTTATACCTTAGATCTAATGTTAGCCTTTTATACTTGTTTCTAGTACATTGTATTTCCATTGATCTCCTGCATTTATCCCCCTGGGGAATGAACATGTAATAAAGATTCTCAGTAATCTGCATGAAGGAGACTGATATGAGGTTGCTTTCAGAGTTTGTTTGTTTGTTTGTTGGTCAGTTCTTTGTTCAGTCAGTTCGATTTCAATATTAGTCACATATATAGTTGTAAATTTTCAGTACAGTACTATAAAATTTGGTTTGAAGGTAGGTCTCAAAGATTAATTGATTGATTCATTAATTAATTAGCCCATCATCTGTATCGACTGCATCCTGTTATTGAAGGCTTCTCACGAGGCATGGATCTTTCAAATGTGTAGTGATTTCTGATTTATTGATTAGGTTAAAAGTAAATTGATCAATTGATCTGATTGATTGATTGATCAGCCCACCTCTATCCACTGAATCCTGTCGTTGAAAGAGGCGCACCACGCATGAGAGTCAAACGTGTAATGGCTGCTGCTGTAGCGAGCGTAGTACGGGGCCGTCTCTGGGCGCCACGTAGACGATGCCGTGATGCTGTCCTGTGGAATGTCACCCGTTTCCATGCCAACAGGACGCAGGCCGTAACAGACTGGAAAATGTGAACATGTGTACCAGACGTTATTTTTTTTTCATACCTGCATGGCACTGTCTTGATGTAGACATTCTGTAAAACTCTTTGGCAGCATCCTTTTTTTTTTTCTATTTCCTAGGTTGGCCAGGTATAAACTCTTTGGTTGTGAAAAAAAATAACTTTGTTAACCTTATCACACTAAAGTACCCATTTGGTACCAACTTCTTTATTCAATTATTAAGGGCCCCATGGTTAGACAGGAGGGATAAGGTTAACCAAATATCATCTCTCTCTTACCTGTATCTGTATCTGTATAGCCGGTATAACCGCCCTTCGGCGTAACACACCAGCTTCGCGGGCACGCGGCGCGGCGGCAGCTGGCTACATTACACCGAACGAGCTGTTACACCTAACCTTTGAACGTCTAACTCTAGACATTGTTTAAAACTATCTAGTGACGATGCCCCTACTGTACTTGGTGGCAGCGAGTTCCACTCTATGATTGTTCTAGGAAAAAAAGAGTTTTACCTGGCTTGTACTCAGACAGCTGCTTCTTGAGCTGTCTGTTCTCAGCCTCCAGCCGTGCCTTCTCCTGAATGACCTCGTCTCGAATCAGCTTCATGACCTTGTCAACCAGCAGCTCCTCCCGAGCCTCCTGTGGGCGGAGTCAAGCTGTCAGTCAAAGCTGTCAATCATATTGGGTTGTTACTTACTTACTTTTACTTACTTTATCCATCCACTTCTACCGTCTGGGGTGTCGTGGGGAGGTACAGTTGGTGGCTGACGGCAAGTCTGGAGGCTGTTGTTAACGTAAGGCCATGCCTGTTCAGGGTGTCCTTCACAGTGTCTATCCATTTCTTCCTTGGTCGTCCCCTGGCCTTGGGTCCAGATTTTCTACTGTTATATGCTCTCTGTGGCACTCTATGTGGTGTCATCCTTACCAGGTGTCCAAACCACTTAATTTTTTGTTTATCAATAAACTCTCTGACTGGCCTAACCCCTACCTATTGGGTTTTTACATGTTGTTTTCTACCCCCCCCCCCCCAAGTCAAGTCATATCTATCAAATTTTCATCCTATAACTTAAGTGATGACATGGAACAATTTGTGTTATTTTACCAAGTGCTATCAGTGGACATTTGTGGATGTCACTGACAGGAGTAACCAATGAAAGGCTTAGTGGGGTCGTGTGGCGCAACGACAGAGTACTCGACTCGGAACCAAGAGGTCCCGGGTTCGAGTCCTGACATGCCACCGACCTTGTGCCCTTGGGAAAGGTACTTTACACGACTTTCCTCACTTGACTCAGGTGTAAATGAGTATCATGTGTTAGGTGTGCACGCTATCAGCATACTTGCTGCCTAGTGCACACTTTGTATTGTCATGTTACAATTCTGAACAAAAACAAAAACAAATGAAAGGCTGACTTACATCACTGAGAGGTGCGGCCACTGCTGCCATGGTCAAGGTCAGGAGGTAGAGCACCTTCAGGGACTCCATTTTTCCAAGATGTCTGGGAAATAAATGAACATTCATATTTAAGAGTAATGTATGTAGTGAACTGGTGTCCTTCTGTCATACGGACTCATACCTGTGGCAGAATGACCTTGTTAAATGACCTTGTGAAATGGTAGGTTTTACCATGTGGAAATGTGTCCCGGACAAACAGAACCTTGTCCACGTCCCTGACATTTGACCTGTAATGTGACCTTTGTTGCCCTTGACAGTATGATCTATACAGGTAGCGAAGACATCAGTGAGTGATTTTTCGGGAAAAGTTCACGCTTGCAATGATCATAGATTTTGAATTGCCAAACTAATGTACATGTACCTATCACAATTGCTTTTATTATTATTATTATTATTATTTCAGAAATTGTAACATGACAATACAAAGTGTGCACTAGGCAGCAAGTATGCTGATAGCGTGCACACCTAACACATGATACTCATTTACACCTGAGTCAAGTGAGGAAAGTCGTGTAAAGTGCCTTTCCCAAGGGCACAAGGTCGGTGGCATGTCAGGACTTGAACCCGGGACCTCTTGGTTCCGAGTCGAGTACTCTGTCGTTGCGCCACACGACCTTGCAGTAGGGTAACTGATGCATCAGGCTTGATGTAAGGATAAGACGATAAATAAGACTGTTGGCAGGGCCAAGTCAAACAGGCAGGTTGTACTGAATTTCTTAAAGAGCAGAAGCCACATTCTTGGGATTCCTTCTTGAAGGTTTTGGGTCTTCAGTGATGAAAGGTTATAGAGGCATAGAATTTTTGTTTCGGGGTGAATTCTTTTGGTGGATTTGCAAAGAGGGTTTTAAGAATTTATCAGGTTCTGAAGTAAATGAAAGGAAAGTTAGTCTCATTAACTTTCTTCCTGCTGTGGCCTCATCCATGCACCAAACCAGTGTACAAAATACTTTTTGAGCCAGGTTGTCCATTAGCAACGTAGGATGAAAGCTAGGTTGCCCATCAAAATTCCAGGTTGCCCCGAATTTAAACTCTTCTGCATTATGATTAACTTAGAATGCAATGTGCATTTATACATTTCTGACACAGAGTTGTTTCCCCTTACCTGAAGTGATGTGCTCTTCCATGGGAACTTCTCAATAAACAGTTCCCAATGGAAGAAAGGGGCATCCTTACCACAAAATTTAGGTAGTGCACTGGGCTACCTGGGTATAGAAATAGGTTGCACCAAGCAAAATATATATGGTTGCACGGTGCAACTGGGCAACCTAGCATTTCGTACGCTGCAAACCTACCATTATCAGCATCAGCATGTAGAAGGAGGGTTAAACTGGCCAGATTGTAACTTGAACGTTGACAGAAGGCAGGTTTTCCGGCCCAAACAGGACTAAAAAAATGTTTTGACCAACACAGCAGGCAGCAGTTTTGTTAACAAGCCTTTGACCAGAGACTCTGTAAGTGCTTTTCTTGGCTTTAACAAAATTGAGAAAAAAGGAGAATGGCTTCCTGGGTTAATCCTGTTAAGCTGGTTTAATCCTAGTTGGAAGCTGGGAGATCAAAAGACAGATTCTCCCTGCTGGGATGAAACATTTCCATCAAAGTTGCTGAGTCGTGGGGAGTCATTAAGACCTGTCTGATGTTTGGGCATGGTTATTTTTACTTTAGATGTTTGTAAGAAACTGTTTGACATCCTGTTTAAGATCAAAGCATTTAACATGAAAGAGTTGAGTCTTCAAGAGGTATATAAGCCCACAGGTCTACCTCATTTGTGGAAGGATTGACATAACAGGTGACTATCACCTTTTCAAGATGTCGACCCTGTGACCAGACTGTAAGGTATGAACCACTTACACTAAGAAGGTGTGGTGGGATCGATCTTTAATTTGCTCAATGTGTGACTTTCCTCAAACACAGGACCTCGGGCCTTATATCCTATCTGAGAGGATGTCCCTAACCGAGACTGCTGTCCCTGGTGCTGAAATGCTATCACGTGACACTGATCGACCTCTGGGCACTAATTTGGGGGGGAAACTGACTTCAATTTGTCAGAAATCATGGGTTATAATTTATGAAATTATAATTTTAGCAGTCATTTTAATTCGCCATGTCCACAAAAAACAGCCACCTTAGGTAAAAGCTGCATCCCTTAGCCAGAGCTGTCTCCTCTCTGATATCTGACATCACACAAGGTCATCTCTGCCTGTTCTAAACATGGCTGCTTCTCATTAATTCCTCCCCCCCCCCCCATCTCCAGTCCCAGCAAGAATTTGGGTCAAAGCCCTACCTTATCCTGAGACAGATCCGTTTGGACTATCGTCTGGACTGATGACATTTTTCCGTAATCTTTGCCTGTCTGGTAGCATTACTGTCAGTCTTCCTAGTCAGGGCTGAACCAAATGTACACTTTGTAGAACATTAGATGTTAGCCTTTTAGATGTATTGAAGGAATGACATTTCAAGATGGAGTGTTCAATTAGGTGGTGCATTTCCTGATGAACAGTCCTTTTCCCTTTTAGTTTGCTTTTATGAATGACCTTCACTACATTTGGTTCAGATCTGTGGCTTATTTTTCATCTATTGCTTCACCATGTTTTGATGAAGAACTCCCTTCTGTTTGGGTGGTCTGTCTAAGCTCTCGTGACCTTGCCCTTGTCTTTCATGGTTGTTTACTGTATAAATAGTGATTGTTTATAGTGTAAACACTTTGTTTGCTGTGTAAACATCATTAATAAGTTCTAAAGGTGTTGAACTTCTTGTTGTTGGAGGTGATGACACTGTGATGTCATACAGGTGGCCATGTTGACTTCTATCTCCTTTTAATTTCAAGGTTATTTCAAGGTCACCATGAATCTCAAACTCCTCTAACTGACTTTCTGAAATTTCATGCAGTTGTCAGTGAAGTTGCAACTTCTTTGTAAGATCACATGAATGGGGCCCCGCATGCCCTTTTCCGTAGAGCGTAATCGGCCGTTTTAATTTTACGTAGAGCGTAGACGGACCGCTCTAATTCAACGTAGAGCGTAATCGGCGCATTTTCCGTAGAGCGTAATTTGCCGTTTAATTCTATGTAATGCGTTGTAGTGCCCCGGAATTTACCGTAGAACGTAATCGAGAGATTTCCTGAATTCAGCGTAATACGTACCCGGTTCTCTAAATTTAGCATAGAGCGTTGTCGGGACCCCCCCATGCAGGCCCCCATGAATACACTGTCCAAATACCTGTCAGTCTCTAAGTCCTTCTACAGCAACAACAGCATCTTTCCACAGACTGCAAAATTATGGAAACTTAATGATCCAAAGTTTGTGCCCGGATCACAGAAATGTAATCCAGAACCTCCCAGTTTGAGTCAGTACTTTCCATTGTTTTTCCCTGTGGGCTGATGGAGCTGATTTATAGTAAAGAGATATTGAGAAGCAGCAGGGGACAGCCCAGGCACCCAGCCAAGGAATTCTGACTGTTGGCGAGTTTTCCAGTTCACCTGCACCTGTTTTTGTAACCTCCACCCTTCAATATACCTGGGTAAAGCTCCAGCTTGATTAGGTTGGTTTTGAGATCGAAGAGGGCCTGCATGGGGGGGTAGTGATTACGAATTATGCAAAATTTTCGCCGCCGATTACGAATTATGTTACATTCTCAGAGCTGATTATTACGCCTTTACGCTTTGCGGCAAATGTACTGATTACGAATTACGTTGATTTTGGGGGCGTCTACCTACGGATTACGGACACCAAAAAGCCCTGATTACGCCTTACGAAAAAGGGCATGCAGCCCCCATCGAATGATGCCTACTACTACATTGTAATTCCAGTCAGAGCTGAAATTTCAACCTCCATGTCTTACAAATAAGGGTCCTTATTACTGGTGTGAGTGGTTCAAAACCTTACAGTTCTATGGCCGCACATGGGGGAAGTACTGCTGCATTGAGGTCACCAGAGTGCTAAAAGGCTTTCATTACAAACCCTTGCGACTCATCGCCACCAAATGTAAGCTTAGCCCCTAGCTGTAAAGAGATAGTAGTGGGCCCACCCAAATAAAATTTTTAAAAGCGGCACACGACACCTCAGGCGTGTGGCCAGGGAATTCTGGCTGTCCACAAGGGGACTAACCTGGTCCTGTCAGGATTCATCAGTATTTTAATGATGTGTGATGGAACGTGTGCCTGGTTGTAGAACAGACCTACTGTAGGTACATGTATCAAATATAGTAACTTTATACAGTAACTGTAAATGCTTTAAATGTTTTGTTTTTTTAAATCTTTGTGGTGACTCGACAGACACCACAAACATGCGCTTATAACAGAAACAGTACGTACTACAGAATTATTTCAACCACAAAAACCACTCAAATCCAGTACCCCCTCCAACTCCAGTACCCCCCTCCAACTCCAGTACCCCCTCCAAATCTCCAATATACCTTCCACCTTTAACTCCAATACCCCCTGTGGATCATTCTGGTAAAATTTGGCACAGGAGCATATTTTACAGCCGGTTGTCCTTAAGAGTTGGAAAGAACAACTCACCGTCACATTAAACACCAACGCCACAAAATGAACTTCTGGTTTTTGTTATGTGAAATGAAATCCTGCCAAGTTGTGAGTCTTCAGGGAGAAATTAAAGATTCAGATAGAGTAAACGGTTGACAGATATTTTTGATAAACTTTGACAGCAAGAAGTCAAGAATGATGAAAACAGAGCTTGGATGACAACTTAAATCTGACTGATATGAATTCACTTCATAAACTGTGTGTACCAGCAGGGTACAGACTTTTCTGTCAAACTCTGTTTTTATGTTGATCCCCCTAGTTTAAAGGTATCTAAATGCAATTTCAGGGTAGCAAAAATACATTCTGGATTCGGAAGTCTGTTTGATATTGACTTTTACTGCCATTTCTCAGCACATTTTGGTCATCATTTCATACTTCAAGCGTTTGAAATAGCCCAAAAACGATCTATGCGAGGAGTCCCTTTACTTTCTGGTACCACCAATAAATAGCTAAAACCAGCCTGCAATACGAAACAATCAACTGTTTTCCATCAGCAACATTGCCTCACAGATATCAAGCTATAGAATAGGGTTGATTCAACTTTTAAAAAAATTTTTAAAGAAAGATGACTACTAGTAGAAAATTGACTTAGAAAATCCAGTTCTACTTCCCTGAAATCACTATGGATGCCTTTAAAAATGCTTTGGGTGCCTTTCACATTCAAATAATATTTCTAAATCTGAGAAGTAATAAAATTGAATTAGTCTGGTCTAATCTTGTTTCACCTCAGGTAAGTGAGCTAGTGGTCACTATTGAAATATTTGGCATCGTGAAAGAGAAAGAAACTTTGCCATATTTGGCATTGTGAGAAGACCACAAACTCCACCGTTGCCACAATACAGGCAAATCAGTTCCTTGTGTGGCCAGTCGACACTTGCCTTCAATTTTGCGCGGTCCCAAACTTGGACAGTTTCCATGTTTGGGTATTTTCACCGGATCAAACCGGACTGAGAGCAATATGACAGAAACGCCCAGAAAAACAACCCCAAACTTTACCTACAGGGGGGCCTTTTCAATAGAACACTGTCTAAAGAAACATGCAAAAGTTTGTACTCACTTTGCACTTGTCAATAAAAGTCTTGTTATGTTTCAAAGTGCTGACAAAATACCGGTAGCTGTTCCATACTCATGGGTTGTATTTGAACTTTTCATTGTGAAGGTCAGGAAAAGCTTCCAAAGTAGCAGAAATTTCAGCAAAAGTATACATTTAAAGTTTATGATTATAGAATAAGGGTAGGAAAAAACTTCTTACCTGTGTGCTGCTTGTAAAGAAAGTTGGGAAGCTCCTTGGAGAGTGATGGTGGTAGAGGCACAGGAGACTGGAGTATTGAGCATTAGCAGCCACAGTTCCCAGTGCCGGAGGGTTGGACAAACGTGCTGCCAGGCTTACATGCTGAAGGTTTTATACCTGTTCCACAGGAAGTGATGTCATAGGAAGGGTGATGCCATCACGTGTGACACAGCCACCCACAGGTTGGAACCCCATATCAGTGGGGATTGTCCGTTATGTATGAGTCAGGCAAAACCCAAATGATGGGGAACAACTGTTGTGCATTGAGTCATCATTGTTGATCTTTCTTCAGCTGTTCATGCTGTGACAGATACAGTAGCTCACAGTGTATCTCTGATATTCCAAAGTAGATGTGCAAAAGAAAAGCTCAAATTTTGCTTCTTGGAATTAGTGACTTTTCCTGGCAACTTCACATTGCAAAGCTCCCCAGGTACAGAGTTCTCAGTTCCATGCTGACAGCCTGTGGTAATACCTATGAGTTGGGGTAGTGGGAGTGAGGAGAACCATTTGGTTCTACTAAAAATTGTAACTTATAAATTAAATCATTCATTATTGTCCTAAACTGCTGCAGGTGTAAAAATTGATGGTTTTGTGTAGGTGGCAGAATCATCTCTTGTTTCCTGTAGATTCCTCAGCAGTTGTTTGTGAGTCTGACATACATGTAATAGAGCACGTCTGCAGAACGTACTGCGCCTGCGCAAAACCTGGATTTTTGCTGGATTTTTGGTCAACGTTGCATCAGAATTTTGCCTGTTGCAGACCATATCTTTTTCTACACAACATTTGAAAACTACAGACGGGTTGTCACCCTTATATACGCGAATTCGACCTTATATGAGACGTTCTGCCGAAGTGCTATGCATAATACATTACGGGTTTCGCACAGGCGCAGTACGTTCTGCCGACGTGCTGTCTGACATACATGTAATAGGCATGATTTTTACACATTTATAACTTTGGTTTCTTTCTTTCTTTCTTTATTTGCAAACTTGTGCTGAAGGCTAATTGCAAGGGAACACACAGCAATGTAAAGAGGTAAAAATATGATCATAATTTTTTAGTTTTATTCAGGATTGTGACAAGTACAATACAGCGGATACCTTGGCAATACAGCTGATGTCTGGCACCACCTTGAACAAAATATACAGACATATGCATATAACTTGCATACATAAAAGTTAACTAAATAATTACAAGGCTTAGCAAATCTATCATTCTGACGTTTCTACATACAACAGTGTCATGTACATGTACATGTAAACTGTGTGATGATTAGGTAAGTATGTAGCTAAGCAGCTGCAGGACTGGTACATTTACATGTAACTCCAGGACTTAAAACTTTTTCAAGACAGATAATGTTGTGTTGACAGGTGTTTATCGGTGACATGTTCTGTGTGTTGAGTAAGCCTCCACCAGGCCTTCCTACGGGGGTACGGATCGTAGAATTCGGCAAAAGAAGGTAATAGCTGGCCAGTAGAGTTGGTCCGTGGGAGGGTTAGTTTCCCCGGCCAGTCAAACTCCCCTAGCAAATATCTCCCTGTTATAGCCCGCGCAGTTAGTCTGGTAGAGACTAGTGTTGAGTAATGAAGTCCTTATTGGTGCTATCAGTTGCCACATAAGGTACTAGGTGATTAGTAGTGTTTGTCATGTGTTAATAGGTAACAGGTTATAGAGCTGACACATCCTTTCAACAAACAAAAACAGGATCAGTCAGAGGAAGTTAAGGAGGCCTGGCCAGGAATCACACAGGAAAAGTCGGATTCACATTACTGAGAAATTTTAGTCAGCAGGCTGTTGCCTGATGGAAAAGTCGTAGCTACAATCTTTGTAGATACAAAAATGTGTCAAGTTTCTGGTGTTCCTCAGATTGATCAAGTCCATGCTGTGAAAGTGAATATTTAGCTACAGGAAGGCAACTTAGAAATTCTCATTTAACCCAAGAAATTTCAGTGATTTGAACATTGCAGCAACTGTGGTAATTTATTTTCTCTGACTTCAGTCTTAGTTTCAGTTAAAGTAGAGTAAGAATTGAGACAAAGCTATTACCATTATTGTACGGCATATTGTTTATCATTGGATGGTTTGCTTTCTGTTCCTTGTTTTTTGAACAATAAAAAATCTATAAAAAAAGACTTGAGACAAGACTTTTAGTTATTGAGAATCTTAAAAATACTCTTATGAAATGTTATTCTAGATAGGCTGGTACATGTTGTACACTCTGCATTATGACAGTGTTGTACCTTCCTGTCCTTAACTCCAGTTCAGGCATGTTTACTCATATGGGCTATCTGACCTGCTGCTCTGTGTTATTGTTATCAACCATGAGTCACTTCAGGTTCCTCTTAGGTCAGAAAGTGTCAGGAAGTGTTAAAAAGGTCAGAAGGTATCATCAGGAAGTCTTAAGAAGGTTCTTCCCCTCCTTAAAGGAAGTAATATAACAAACTGTAATTCATTCAGAAGTGTGAGTCGTATGAGTTGATTGTCTTGAGTATTTTTGCATCGTAATAGAAAGGTCATACTTTCATATAGAGAGTGATTTTGAAGCTTGTAAGGTTGAGCACAGTGTTGATAAAACTCAATTTCACAGTTATTACAATAACAGCAGGAAGTCACAGATTTTCAGCCAGATAAAGAGCAGGTTTATGGGCACATTTGTGATGACAAAATTGATGGGTTTTCACTTAAATGTACCAGATAGAACAGTCTACAAATCATTGCTATTGAAGAAACTAAAAAAAACAAACAGTTAAGTTAAACTTGTTTGCAACATTGCACTTCATTAAGTACCAAGTGGTCAATATCCAAGCACAGCCTTCTAAATTCCCCAGACATGTCTTTATGATGTCAGCTGACTTTGGTTCCGTTCCTTAGCTTGTCTTGGCCGTCAAAGATTATAATTATTGAAGGGGCGTGCACATTGACTGCAAGTCTTTTTCTTCAATTGTAAAAGATTTTCTTTGATATCCAAGTTTGTGTCTTCAGCTTAGGCCACTTAGCCATCCCAGTGAAGTCCCTTGACAGCCATTAACCACCTCCACATGTCCTATCCAGACCTCCATGTAACATGCTGACCTTGACCTGACCTTGTTTACCAGAGGGAGGCCCAGCTAATAGCTCCCTAGGGGTCAAAGGTTGTGACTCCACTAACTTAAAGTTTTCCTTCTTAAGCAACTCAAGATGTCTTGAAGAGGTCTTCAAGCTGTGCCCTGATTTGTTTTTGTGGTGGGGTTCAAATTAACCTGTTCCTTGGGCTAGATTAGGCCCGACCTGGTGCAGAGAATGCCCTAAACCTTTGGTGGAAATTTGGGCTCTAGCCTGTGTAGCCTTTATAACTTATATAGAACAATTAAAGCTGAACATTTTGCATTCTGCATTTAATGTTATGCCTTCGGCTTGTCTGTCAGAGAAATTTTATTTCAGGAATTTAGCACAAATTTTGTTATGATTCATCATCATCATCATCATCATCATCATAGTCATCATTGCAAGGGCCTAACATCAAGATTCAAGACTATTAGTAATCTTAAAACCTCTGCATACATGTATCTGAAGACACTGTGCATTCAAGTGATTTCTGATGCTGCATTACATGTATATTGGGTCTCCTGACCAGTAATGGTTAACGATTTGTTCATAACCTAGTCAAATGTTCAATTACACCCCTACATGTTCCGACAGCCCTATGTTCCGACCTCAACCTATGTTCAACCTAACCCTAATTAACCCTTTAGAACATAGTGGTCTTGGAACATAAGGATTTCAGAACATAGGGCTGTCCCAAATGGTTCTGGATGTCAAAACCAACTTCTCCAGCTTATGATCTCATTTAACGCCCCAAAATGGAAGATTTCTCCCATGAACACATCTAAGTTGCAGCAGCCTTGTGTTAGCACGTCGGCAGAACGTACTGCACCTGCGTGAAACCCGTAATGTATTGTGCATAGCACTTCGGCAGAACGTCTCATATTAATTATATAAGGTCGAATTCGCGTATATAAGGGTGACATCCCGTCTGTACAAAATGTAGTTTTCAAATGTTGTGAAGAAAAAGATATGGTCTGCAACAGGCAAAATTCTGATGCAACGTTGACCAAAAATCCAGGTTTTGTGCAGGCGCAGTACGTTCTGCCGACGTGCTCCTTGTGTTTATCTCATCAACTTGAAAGTTCCTGAGATTTATGATCTTGGTCAATGTCACCTTCAAGGACAACAAGGTCATAAAAATGCTAGCTTCCACTGAGCCAAGGTCAAGAAGTTCAGCTACGGTCGCATTCAGGGCACATCTGGTAGCATAGATTACAGGCTTTCAAACTGCTTGTGGAAGTATCAGGGCATTTATGGTGTTCGCTTGTCACTCAACCTTACAAAGTGGAGGATTTTCACCATTTAGTATGATTCAAGGTCACCTTTATCAACCATTAGCATTCCAAGGTTGTGTTGTGAAAGTTGTTAAGTCTTTTCTTCACCTTAAGCTCCACAACACTTGTCAGAGATAACCTCATGTGTTGATGGGTTGTGTAAAGGTCATTTGTGCTGTCCTTCTCTGAATCAACCTGACGAAATGGAGACTTTCACCATTTCCTATACTTCAAGGTCGCCATTATCAAGTGTTGTGTGTTACACTTTTGTGTTGTTAACGTTATGTCTTTGCAGTCTTTTCTGCACCCTAAGCCCCACAACAGAGATAAGCTCATGATCCTGTGTTGATGGGTTGTGGAAGCATCAAGGTCATTCAGTGTTATCCTTCTGTCAGTCAAGCTGACAAAACAGATTTTCTCCATTATGTTCCAAGGTCATCGGATGGACTGCTATTTCATAGAGGACCCAAGTTCAGCTACTTAATATATATGTTCCACATGATTACTGAGCTCCTTCAGTAAGTTAGAAAGTTCTTGTGTAGTTCACAAGGTTATCCGTGAGTTCTTGTAAGAATAGAGTGTAATGTTATATCATTTGGAAGGGGTTTCTGGGGTGCATCCTTAAAGTTTTTTTTGGGGGGGGGGGGCGCATTTTTCCATTTTTCCTGTCCTAGATGCCTTGACAAATTTTATGTGTGTCTAACTTATAACCTGTATAATGGCTTGGAATCATCCAGTGCCAATATTCAGCATGTGTGAACAACACCACATGACAGCGACAAGGGGTCTGGAGGTTTGTTCCGTGCCCTAAATACCATCTAGACCTGCGGCAAGCCTCTAACATCAATGCCAAGACCCCAGTATTACTTGTAACATGACTGTCATCTCATCTAGCACGTCGGCAGAACGTACTGCGCCTGCGCAAAACCCTGATTTTTCACGTTTTTCGTTGGATGTTTGGTCAACGTTGCATCAAAATTTTGCCTGTTGCTGACGATATCTTTTCCTATACAACATCTGAAAACTACAGACAGGCTGTCAACCTTATATGCTTTGATAAAACCTTATATGAGACGTTCTGCCAAAGTGCTATGTACAATACATAACGGGTTTCGCGCAGGTGCAGTACGTTCTGCCGACGTGCTATCTCAGCTATCTCTCAGTAGTCTAATTATTTGACCGTTGGGGCACCACAAAAATATGACAAAACCAGTTTTCTCCCATCTAATGCTATTATGCTTGTCTGTTTTCTATTATCCTCTCATCTCTTCCGTTGCCTATCCCTCTTTCTTCCTCCCTGGACTGTTCCTTGCTTGATGGTTTTGGCTAGTCCCGATGACCGTGGCACGTGGCCATACCACTTTGGCCATACCACTTTGGTTTTTCGTTTCTTCACTGTGGTAACAGGACTTCCTGTGCAAGTATTGCAACATGCAGCAGGCCTCACATTGCTTGTTTGTTGGGGTCTAGATTACTGGCTTCCTGCTGCCAAAGTTCCCCTAAAGCTTCCTGCCAGAGAAGTTCCTGCCAGCGAAGTTCCTCGAAGAGGACGGCAGGAGTATTTGCATAACTAGGTCGGGTCCCGGTCGGGCCGCAAAGAAAAGGTTGCTACTGTGAAATGGAAACTAAACTTTAACAGCCAACACTACAGAGAATATTGGGACTTACCCCAAATTTTCGGATGACTCCATCAACCTTGTTCACGGAAAGGGCCCGTCTACTCTTGGGATGTGACGTCAGAGACACGTGACCGTAGTAGAGACGGGGGGAGACACAAGTTATCTGGCACGTATAACCTGCTGCTACAGTCATGTGTCTCTGACGTCACGTCCCAAGAGTAGACGGACCCATTCCGTGAACAAGGTTGATGGAGTCAACCAAAAATTTGGGGTAAGTCCCAATATTCTATGTAGTGTTGGCTGTTAGAGTTTAGTTTCCATTTCATAATGACTTGTACCAACACAGATGAACTTTCATGCTAAGGTCGCTATTGGTTATCATTGTGTCTGTGGAGCCAGGTCCTAAAAACCAAGGATATTGCAGAGTGTTTTGTACTTGTAGCCAGAGTTAGTCAGGAAACCTGCATTCCATCAAGAGTCAGGATGATCTGCCTGACATCCTTCCTGCGATTTTGCCAGCTTGATGTGTATTTTTTACGTCCCAATGTCAGAAAAATCAAAACAAAAGGAATGACTTTTGCCTGAAGTTCCGGCATGGTCGAATCATGTTTTGATATTTTCCATATCAGAATACACCAATGTTTACAGGTCTGGATGTCGGAATGTGTCACAACATTGAATGTTTGTCCAAATTTGCAAGAGCAGAAAGATCATGTGATATGTATCTTATAACGTCACTGAAACATTATTTATAGCTTCTTGGATTCAGAATCAAATTTGGAATTGTCGTTATCAAAATCAAATCAAAATACCCATCATGGAAAATTTTATATGTTCAGCTTTTTGTCTTTTCTGTTCATTGCCCCTCAGCACTTTTTAAATTATGCCCACATCTTAGCAGTCAACATCAGAATAAAACAAATCGTACCACTTCCTTCAAGTTCATATTGAGATATTCTTCCTATTCTGACTCTACTCTGTCCTTTACAGTCCTGAGCCCTCCTCCACCCCTTCCCCAGTGAGTTACGGCTTGTTATGACAAGAGGAAGGGAGCCTTAATCAGAACCAGGAGTTTCTCCCTCTCTAGAGACATGCAAGGCTCCTGGGGAATTAGCAAAACAAACGTCTTAATCCCCCCAAATTAAGAAAACAAACCTCCTAATTCAGCTCCTGGAGTTTTCTACAACGTTCCAAGGATGTGTCTGGAATTATCCTTCTTGTTCGCAGGCCTTGTTTTTCTAGATCTCTGAGAGAGTGTTGTGCACATGATTGTTACAATGTATTTCACCCCAAGGGAGTGAAGTATTGTTTTGGGCTTGTCTTTCAGTGTGTGTGTGTGTGTGTGTGTGTGTATTTGTCTTAGTGTGTGTGTGTATGCATGTGTGTTTGAGTTTGTGCAACTGTCTTATAAAATGTGTGTGTGTTTGTGTGTGTGTGTGTGTGTGTGTGTGTATCTGTCTTATTGGGTGGGTGTGTTTGTGTGTGTCAGTGGGTGTGTTTCTGTGATTTTCACTATGCGGTGTTGCTATTTTTGTTTGTGGGGCTGGAAGGGTTGCAAAGCAGTATGGGTAAAAGGCAATATCTGCCTGATCTCTAGTAGCGTGCGTAGTCCAGTGGTTAGCGACCCTGCCTCTAGACTAAGAGGTTGGGAGTTCGAATCCCAGCTGTTGTCGCTCACCCGACATGCACGCTACTGGAGATGGTCGCATACGGGACGTTAAGCCGTGGTCCACTGTTCATTGTGCTTGTCGAAAAGAGCTAGGGGAATTTCCCCGGTACAATGAACCTGTAAATACTGTACATAGCGTCTGTCTTCTCTGTCACGACCAGTGGAAGAGTAGCTCTTCAGTAAGCTAGGCTCGAGATAACTTTCACTTTATCTCTGATTGCCTCATGGTTTCAGTTGGGAATGACTGGTGACGCAAATTGAACTGCGATCTATCTCTTCTGTCAACATTGTTGTTGTAATCTGAGATCTGCCAACAAGAGAGTTTGACTACAGGTGGTTCTGGTCAACTTGACTTTGAACGTCACTGGTTAATGAAAACGGCTTTGTTTTTGTGCACGCCAAACCAGAAACTCATGTAGCACGGCAGGTCTAGATGTGACAACAACAACTTAGAGGAAGCTTATGTTACAGCCAGAAAGGGAATTAAAACACAGTTAAAACACTCAGAACAGAAGGAGTTTGTCAGGCTTTTATTCTGTTGTTCAGTCAGGATTAGCCTCCTATGCAAACCTAGGCAACTGGACATGGCTTTTTTGGGGGGGAGGGGGCTACACTTCATGATGTCTGAACAGGAAGCTAAGTCAGGATGAAGGACAACTTGAGAAAAGTTTCCTGCTCCCCCCCAACTCAGCACAACACACCCCAGTTTACTGGCCTCCTGGCAACCTTCACAAGCAGGAGAGGTGACCTTGGAGAGGTGTGACCTTCAGCCATAAGTCTTGATTGTTGAGCTAGCTGGAAGACTTTAATTTGTGTACAACAGGAAGATGTTTTTAGACGCTCATGGAAGTTCTGGAGATCAGAGAGAGATAATATGGAAGCAAAAGGAAAGCTAAAGGAAAGGAAAGGAAAAGAAAGAAGAAAAGAGGGTGAAAGGTGACTGTGAATGTCTTTGACTCTTTTGAGAGCCTAATTGTCTTGTCTTTTACTTGATTGGTTTTCGTAAAATCTGCCTCTTCTTCACCTGCCCAGCAGCTTTCTGTTTTAGTCTGCAGATCCCAACTCAGAGATTGAGAGCCTGGCACAAAGTTTCTATCATTTCAGTCAAGTCATGTACAAACCAGTGACTGTCACAGACAGGGGCCAGAAACCATGACATTACCCTTTAATCAAACCTTCCAATCATGTAGAACTGTTGCCAAAACTTTCCAACAAAACCTGTCAAGAATTTGTCGTGTGCAGACAGACAGGAATCACCCATCCTGGTCACTCCTCCTAGCTGCCAAAATAACATATTTCTTGCAGGTGAAATTTTGAAACAAGTTGCCAACTGAGTGACACCCAGACAGAGGAAAATGTCATGGAAAACCTTTTGTTCAGCCAGTGCCAACTAGAACTTGGATATAAAATTGAGTTTCATTTGCCTGATGGTCAGCCCAACTTTGATGGAGTCTCTTGTCGACTGCAACAGATGAGTAGGCATTCAGGTCATTTGCCGAGGTGGGTCCTCATGTGAGAATGAAGACCAATTCTGGACGCACATAAACAGCCACAGATGCTGCAAGGGAAGGAATGGACAGGGGAGGAGCACTGCTTCCTCCTCTATTTCTTCTCTTGGATGGCAGCTGCTCTGTTGGCTTCAAAGGTCCTAACACCTAGTGTACACTGTCTTCTCCAAGCAGTTCTGTCATGGGCGACTGCTTCCCAGGAATCGACGTCAATGTTACAGCTCTTAAGGTTTGCCTTAAGGTTGTCCCTGTACCTTTTGAGCGGTCTACCCTGGTTGCGATGCCCTTGTTTCAGTTGTCCATATAGCAGTATTTTTGGCCCAACTTTACCTGCATGCCAATCAGTGACCTGCTAGGTGAAGATTCCAAAAATTCTGACACCCAGACTGTTGGAAACACTCAGTCTGACAACCTTGTTCAGACTGAATCAATTCAAACTACATGTGAGACATACAACAATTTTCCTGATGGTCAACCCAACTTTACCTGCATGCCAAAACAGTATACCTGCCAGTTCAATATTCTTCTTCCATGGTTTACAAAAGAGAAGTCAAGCCCTTCAGACATAGCTTTAGATATTTATATCCTACTTTGTAGTTTAAACGCTTTTGTATTTACCTTTGTCTTTTTTTTACTCTATTTTACTGTTGTTTTATCCATGATTGATTGATTGTAACTTGCGATTAGCCTTCGGGCAAGAACTTGCAATAAACTTGTTAATATTCTGAAACTTCTGACACCCAGACAGAGGAAAAATGGACTAAAAAAAATCCAAATAGACCGGGTCAATTTGCTGTAGTCAGTCCAACGTTACCTGCCAAAACTGTGCCTGTCCAAATGACAGTTACATAATGAACTCGATGCCAACTGCTGGAACCCGAGGCCTCATCTTTGTACAGACTCTGCCAACTTGACCTCAATCCAACCAAGGTTTAGTTTCTGTTGTTGCCAGTTTCACCTAAGGTGAAGATTTACAACATGTTGCCAAAGTCCTGACAGCCAGACAGAGGTTACTCCTGTCAGTCATACCAACTCCAGTGTCCTAGATCCTCCTCCATGTCTGATAGTGTGGTATTATCTATTTATTCACATATATTTAATGAGTATTGGGCAGGAAGCACAGTTGCTTATGTCACTATGTGACGCCTTCTACTCAAAAACACAAATTTAATATAAAAACAAGAGTAAAACATAATGACAAAATACATACATAATTACAAAGTGGGTAAAGGAGAATGAGTACAAACAAGACAAGTTGGTGATCTATCAATTACGAGAATCTACCTGTACAGTAAATAAAGGTTTGAACTATGTCGAAGATATTACAGTTTTGTGAATGTGAGAGTGAGTATTACTTAGTGGGGTATTACTCCCATATGTTCCTCCCATATTGATAACTAACGTTGTCAGCAAACAGAATATTCCTTCAGAACTTTCAGTTTTGCACTCCTACACTGTACTTCCATCTCCTGCATCATTTGGACTCCCAGTTTATTTTCCATCCTTTAGTGTCATGCCTGTCCATTCTCTGATACTAACCTCCCATCTTTTCCATTGCCTTCGCATCTTTCTTCGTCTATGGACTGTTCCCTGCATGATGGATAGATAGTTTTGTTTGGCTAGTCCCGATGACCATTACATATGGCCATACCATATCAGTTTTCATCCAAATTGTTTAATGGGACCTATGTTTTGCTTGAGTCTGTCCTGTACTCTCCATTTGAGGTCATTTTCTTCTTCTTCTTCTTCTTCTTGTCTACCCTCCAACCACCCCTAAATGGGGTATTACTGAGGGGGGGGGGGGAGTATGCAGTTTTATGGCAGGGCAGCTGCCAGCCCGGCCTTAAAAGCCTTAACTGTCGGGGCCTGTGCAACTTGGCCTGGTAGCTGGTTCCACTCGCACACTGTGCGGGGAAAAAAAGAAAACTTAAAACAATCTTTACAAGCAAAAACTGACTAAAATTTAAGGTCATGACTACCCCTGGTCCTCTTCTGGGCAGGTTTGAGGTATTTGCTATTTGAGATGTTGATCAAACCATGTGATATTTTATAGAGTGTAGTCAGTCGGCCATCACGCCTCCTAGCTGACAGAATACTTCCTAATCCACGGGATGATCCCTGGATCTGCATCTTGGTGTGCAGAAGATGCAGGAAGGAGCAATTCTGGGTTCCTTGCCAGACGTATGACTGTCTTGTGTTTGAAGACGTCTTGTTTCTGGCAGTCATCACGGCAGGAACCCCACAAGTCTGGCTTGTTTTGACTCGCTGGCATGCAAGGTCTCTTCCTAACCTACTTGAGAACCAGGTCTTAAAGGAGCTCAGAGCCAAGGGTCTTTCACTGACCTACTTAGAACCAGAGAGAGCCAAGAAGTCTTGGCAACAAGAAAAAACAAGGAACAAACATGGCTATGGAGAAAACATCTCTTCCTTGGGTAATACACGTCAAGTCTATGTACAGGTGTATGTGCATAAAACTGTAACTACTTCCAAGGTTCTACTTGCAGTTCCTTTCCAAGTAGCCAGGGGGAGTTGTCAAAATGTTGAATGGATGGATTTTTTTTGTCCGATACTAGTTGGTTGATAACTGCTTTGTTTCTCTGCCCTTCAGAAATAGTTACCATATGTTTTACTCAAACTTGTCTTTTTTTTCTTAAATCTGGGTACAGAAGTACTGTTATGGGTGGCTAAGCTGTGGGTTTGTGTATCTGTTTGTCCAGACAAAGTAGGTTGACAGCATGTGGGTGGGGGAAGATTTACAGGCAGAATTACAGGAAGTCAAAGTCTCAGAATCTGCGTGGGAGCCAGCAGGAATTACAGCTTGACATCTTTTAATTCATGAAGCTGAGGTTTGGTTTATTGATTGATACAAGAAGAACAAAACGGCCTTGCAGCAATAGCTGAATTGCGCCGCAGTTAACAATCATCAAATTCAGTAAAACCAATAAAAAAGTTTGCATACATTGTACTTGGTGGGAGTCTGAAATCTCTGACTTCTTGTTTCTACAGGAGTAGTTATTGTGTGCATAACAGCCCTACTGGTGTATGCAGAGAAGGCCCTTTTCACAGAGGTGACATGGTGGTCTGTGCTGCTCGTGTGTTTCTGTGCTGCTGTCATCCTCGGAATCCTAAATATCATCTGGGTCCAGCCAGAGAGCAGCATGAGACTCAAGTTCAAGGTAAAGGTCATAATTTGTTTCTACTTGATTGTGATATCTATAAGTACAGCCTTCATTTTTTATGATTCTTATGAAATCTAATTTCTTGGCTGTACATTAACCCTGCTAGTGTCATCTGACTGAGTTCCAAGAGCTGTTCAGCCCTGTCCTGAGTAGGGTTAACCCTACCAGTGTCATGGGCCAGTTTTAAAGCCTAGTTCTAATAGTCTCTGACACTTTGAGGGTTAAAGGAGCACTTAAGTCGGGAGGAGGGTGTTAACTTCTGATGCATACTGCTTCACAGTATACAGTAAGGTACCCACTACCCACTAGTCAATCACACATGAAAAGAGCATCAGTATTCTGGAATTCTGCAAAATGTCTGCTGATTGATAGATAACCTATTAGAAACTAGAAAGGCCGACATTTGCTCTGGAGCAAATACAGCATATTTCAGCCATTTCGTTCCCATGTTTAAAGGGCAGGAGTTTACACAATTTGAAAGCTGTGTATGCCAGCAAGGTGAATAGCATTCTGTTTGCATGTGTCCAAGGATCCCCCGTACCAAATATCAGGGTATTTGGTTTTAATATCAGGTCATAGGAGCCAAAAATGTACATTTTTTGTCTGAAAATAGCAACAAAAGGACCATTTTACTATTCTGTGGGCATGTGTCCAAGGTACCCCCATAGCAAATCCCAGGTTATTTGGTTTTGATATCAGGGCACAGGAGCCAAAAATGTAAATTTTTTGTCCAAAAATAGCACAAAATAAGCCCTATTTTACACAATTTTAAAGTGGTGCATGTCAAAAGCATGAATGACTTTCTGTGGGCATGTGTCCAAGGTATCCCCATACCAAATTTAGCGTCATTCGGATGTAGTACCAGGGCTCCAGATCCCAAAATGTACATTTATTGCCTGAAAATGACCAAAAAAAAACACAAATAAAACATCAAAGCCTGTATCAAAAAAATGAAAAAAAAATGTCTGGGGGTATTTGGTCAGTCTACCTCCATGCCAAATTTCAGGTCATTTGGCTGAAAAATGACAAGAGTTGAATCCATTTAAAGAAATGGCAGGAGGAGGAGAAGGAGGAGAAGGAGAAACATGAGAGAACACAATATATTTCATCCATACCTATGGTATGGCTGAAATATAAATAGTGCCCTCCTCCCAACTTGAGAGTTCCTTTAAAGCCATAATACATTGTTTAAAAAGTCAGAAAATGAGGCTAACTTGAGAAACCAAGAAAGTTTCCATGGTCTGTCTTTCTTGAAAACTTTTTTTCAAAAGAATATCTCTCCCTACACCCCTGCCCCCAGGTTCCAGCCCTGCCCGTGCTGCCTGTCCTCAGCATGTTTGTGAACATCTACCTGATGATGAAACTGTCAGCTCCCACATGGATCCGATTTGCTGTCTGGATGGCTGTCGGTAAGTCAGAGTTTGTGAATTGCTTGCTGTAACAGACATTTGTTGTAGCAGACGTTTGTTGAAGTTTGCTGAAATTTACAAACTATTTTTTACTTAAAAGTTTGTGAATTGTTTGCTGCAACAGAAGTTTGTTGAAGTTTTTTTTTTTAACTTTGCTAAAGTTTTTTGAACTTTGCTGAAGTTTGTTGAAGTTTTCTGAAGTTTGCTGACTGTTTCTTATTCAGGGTTTGTGAATTGTTGTAACAGAAGTTTGTTGAAGTTTGTATATAAGTTTTCTGAAGTTTGTTAAAGTTTTCTGAAGTTTGTTGAAGTTTACCGATTGTTTTTGACCTCAGGGTTTTTGATTTACTTTGGTTACGGGATGTGGCACAGCACGGAGCATCTGCGTAAACAGGAGAGTCTGTCCCTCGCACGGCAACAAGTGCACCACACCCGGCAACAGTCACGCGGGAGCTCCAGCTCTGAAACGGTGGATTCCACTCCTCTCTTGAGATGACCTTTGACATGACCCCTGACATCAAACTTGATCTCTGCCTGCAACCAATCAGAATGCACAGAATGCTTGACATGCCAGGTCAAAAGTCAAGTACTGTTAAATTAGCATGATGACCTGCAAAATTAGTGTTGCATTCTGAGAAATAGCAGTGGCCTTCCTGACATGGCCTTTGATTTCTGACCTCAACTAATCAGAATGCACAGAATGCTTGACATGCCAGGTCAAATGTCAATTGATATAAAGTAGCATGAGGACCTACAAAAGAAATGTTGCATGATTGGGTACTTAATCATATTTCCCTTGTGTCTCAACATGATTTGGAAAATAATGCAACTGCTGCTGATCAGCATGGACTGATGGATACTTAAAGTAACAACAATTGCTTAATGGCTGCTTGCTGCATCTGGTAATGGGTCCTACTCTCTCTCTCTTTGACCTTATCTCAGACCTTAGTCCTTCCCATGCCTCCTTCCGTAGCACATTGGGCCAGCCTTTTCTTCCACTATGTCAAGTTCTGTGTATCCTGCTTTGCTCAGTTCCAGCAGCTTCATATTGTTTGTAGGTCTTTCCCTACCAGTCTTCTTTCTCTTATCATCCCTACCAATTGGTTCATAAGTAGACTTCTTCATTGGTCACTCTGTTTCTTTCTCAAGCCACTCATGTGGAAGGCATTTCAACATTTCTGATCTGCAGCATTTATTTGCCATTTTTCCTTGCTCTTCCAGCATATCAAATGTCAAACTCCTCCTTAGCTGGTGATTTCATACATTGTCACACTGTTGCTATCTCAGTCAACTTGCCTGTTTAAATGTTGCATTGGTGCCTTACTTTGCTTGTTCCCCTTGTTTATTTTGTTCCAGAAGATACTCAAGGCTTCCAATGGAGTGTATGGTGCAGTACACAATCATGGTGATTAACATCTAGACAGATTCTTAACTCAGGCTGTCTCCCCGACTTTTGTAGAAAACATGTTTATGCACTTGTTTTTTTTTAAAATTCATCATGAAATAAGAAAATATTTTAAACGCTTGAAACGAACATTTTATTCTCCTTGTCACTGCTGCCTAAGCCCATAACCAATAGAGAATAGGTAGCCAAGCGGCTACTTTAGTGTGCTGAAGGTTAAAATCTCCAGAGGAAAATATGCGTATGGTTATCTATATATGGTGCCTTTGAACCGACGTTGTTCTTATTCCCTCATGTTGCCATTGCGACATGGTGTTCCAATGGCATAAGTAAGGAAAAGTGACCAAAACTGCATCAACTACTATAGAATTGCAATCTTATTTCAAAGAACAACTTGCTGCATTGAAACTGTAACTCCATGTGCCTTTTTAGGCGTAGTATATTTTAATCTAACAAATAGCTATGTGCTGAAAATGTGAAGGACCAAGGCTACTTTCTCCCAACCTAATTGCGCATTCTGCAGCTCTACACCGTACATGTAGATATCACTTCGTGTACAAATGCAATGAAGCCTAATGTTAGATGTTTTCACTGTTCTGTATTATATCAAATTTGCATAATATGTATATCTAAGGTCTCAAATTTAAAGGTGTACATTTTAGATCGAATTTTGTATATTGTTTTCTGTCACATGTAGTAAGTAGATTTATAAATAGAAAAATAAGTAGACCATTCTAAATTTATAGCAGTTGAACTTTTACTATTGTGATAGTGTTTATGTGGTTTAAGAGCAAAATGAAGTAAAACAATAAAGAGGTGAAAAAAGAGGTTTCTGTTCTCTAATGTTTTCACTTAAACGGGTGTTCAGTAACGCATCCGTGTTGTTGAAATGTACTATTCCGTAGCATCGCTCCTATTTAAGTTTTTCCGGTGCGGAGTTTAACAATGATGGCCAATTTCACGTCCCAAGGTTTTGTGTCACCCCATTGGCGTGCCTAACGCACGGCCTGACGCCGACATCCATCACGTCCTAACTGCCTGCCAGGAATAGTGTTGACCATGAACTGAAACTCACTTCCAGGAATAGCAGAGACCACAAACCGGAAGTCACTTCCAGGAATAGTAGAGATCACGAAATGTAACTCAGTTCCAGGAATAGTGGAGATCTTGAACTGAAACTCAGATCCAGATATCACACAGCTATTTACATCTGCAAGGGAACGTCGTCTTTCAAACTTCACTGGCTACTCTGGGTCATAAATGAGTTCTATGAAGGAGTTCTATTATTTCTCTTGTCTCTGTCCTTCTTTCAACGGGGTATGGGTAACCTCGGCCTTGGATGAGGTGAAGGTTTGTATTCAGATTTCGAGTTTTGCAGAGGATACAACTCATTCCGCCCGGGGGCTCGTAAGATTCCGCCACGAGGCTCGGCAGTTTGAAGCTTCCGTCGGTGACATTTATGGCCAAAATGTTTCTAAAATCCTGCTACTGATGATTGGGATAAGCTTCATCGACACTGAACAAAAAGGCAATCTGCATTTTCTCTATGCATTGTCCTACCTTACACGGCACCAAACGTGATGTACATGTGAAAGTCGAGATTTAGAAGTCGGGGGTACGAATTCATTCTTCACAGCCAAACTGGCCGACTTTCCTAATAGTATCAAACGATGGCAGAGATTGGAAGCAATGGGAACAATTCTTCTTCCCTTTGCCTACCGTCAATAGCACAAGATGACAGACAATGGTTGTCATTTTTTCCTTGTTTGAATTGCTGATATGGTATGTTGAAAAATGTACTTTCACGAGAGAAGGCAGCGGAAAGCTGATCTGCTATGGCGCCTCATTGAGCAGGCGTGAAGTAACTCCAGTTTCAGTCGTTTAAAGTTTCCTATGATGGATGTGTGGGTTGATGGGAAGGGCAGTTGATGGAGCTGCCGTCCGGAACAATCGGGTTGCTGCTCGTTTTCGGCGTATTTGACCCAATACGTTCTATTCAAATCAAATCATTGTTTATTTCAGACACGGCGGTCCATATAAAACAGAAACGTGACATAACACAAAGACATCTAAAAAATAAAGGCATTGAGCTATGTACAGCTAAATATATAAAGGAAAAGACTGCCGCACTGTCCTGCCACAAGAAGACCCCCTTACGGTGGGTGGGCCAATCTACAATAATGTCTCCAGAACGGGCTAGACGAGAATGCCTCCGAGCGGAGCAGTAGTTTTATAATAACATTCTCAGATCCTAACAGCCGGGAGCTAAATGAATACAACAGCTTCCGGTGCCACTATTGATGACGGGCCACAGTAATAACTCCTTGTTGCGAGATATGGTGTGTATACAATAGCACGAGTTTATATCTGTGAAAGGAAAATAAAGAAAGAAAGGGAAGAAAGTGATCCCGAACTAATTTAGCTTATACTGAAGAGCTAATCTTCTACTCGTCGTGACAGAGAAGACAGACGCTAATATGTACCACTATTTACAGCTACAGGTTCATTGTAACGGGGCATGTCCACTAGCTCTTGTATGTGGCCCCAAATTTTATTTTCCTTTCTGCCTGACTCTCCCTCAACGCACAGGACCTCATTACGCTGCTACTGGCCCGATCCTAAGGGTGGTCACATCTGACCTGACACTGTGGCCTTTGTCCCCAAAGTATGGCGCTCAGGTCGATTTGATGAGACCAGAGTTGGAGCTGCTGATGTTTCACATAGAGCGGACTACGATGTAAGCCCCTCTATTTGTCTGTGTTACTTGCTGTGATATGACATCTACAAAATGTATGCATGGTTGAAGTGGATACAAACACAGGCAAATTTGATGGGACCAAATCATTACAGAAAAGTATATATTCGACACGATATCAAGCAGGAGCAAATGGCTTACACATTGGGAGGATAGAACATTCAGTTAATTGATACTCGTGGTTATTCGATAGGTCGTCACAATCACCGGAAAAATCAAGTAGAACTCCTGAAAACGTTTTTGGTAGTTAAATGTGGTACATGTGCCGCCCATGCCAAAGTGCACATAAACTATTGACATGGAGGGGCAGCAACAGTTAACTCTAAGTGGGAGATGAAAGGACGAAGACATGTTCATGAAATGGAAGAAATGTTTGTATTTTGACTGTATATGGCCGAGAGTCAGACCATATACATAGCCATTGGCTCACGACCATCTGTGAATGGGAGTTGGTTGACGAGGTTGCCTCCCCTCTCTCTTCCACTGTATTCAGCATCTGCAGTCGAAGAAACGACCTGCAGCTGCATTCAGTCTTTCTTCATCTTCGAGTCCACTGTGTCTTGTGTCTCGTGAGTTCCCTTAGCGAGGTTGCCTACTAGTCTTTAAATCGTCTGCTCCACCCGACTATAAAGTTTGACAAATTAAAGTCAGGAAAGTCACATTCTGCTTGGATACTATCAGAGGAGCGGACTGGAGCTATAAGATGATAGATCCTACTCCCAACCCAGTGCCGACCTTGGTTGGGGAGTGGTCTGGAGCAAAGTCGTGGGATTCAGGGAAGGCCCTGTTTGAGACGGCGTTCACAACTCCATCTTACCTCATCTATCTCTAACTATTTGACCGTTGAGATACCACAGAATATCTGGCAAGCAGTTTTCTCCGGTACCCTTCTCGGTCTTATGTTCCTAACGTTTACCTTAGTGTCATGCTGGCCCATTCTCTGGCATCCTGGCATCTTCTTCGTTGCCTACTCCTCTTTCTTCGTCCCTGGACTTGCATGATAGTTTTGGCTAGTCCTGATGACCATGACACGTGGCCATATCGCTTCTGTTTTCGTTTCTTTACTGTGGTAATTAAGAGGCCTTCGACAAATTAAGAATATGACAATATCCAATGGTGTTCACGTAAGAAGCGACTTGACGGCAGTGACTCTTATTTCCAGAGAACCCTGAACCCACTGACAAGTCAAACATTCTTCAAAATTGATAAAGCTTGTTTCTTTAATGGGTAGGGTTTCAGGAAAAGTCCGCATAGGCATCAGCTCGATATTCAGCCAGCCCGGGACGTGGCGTGGTGTGAATCAAACGTTATTAAAAGGTATGCAGCGTGCAGTGGATTCACCAGGACTTTTGGTTTAAACAATTTTCCTACTAAAATCAAAGAACCCACATATTATAGACGAAGTGGATAAATTCGTCTCCCACTGCCTGAAAAGAAGAAGTCAAACCCAACCAAATTAGTACCATGTATGTTGTAGAATGTAGGATCACGTAGTCTCTCATATCATTGTATGTTCTTTTTCATGTTGTTTGTTGTTACTTGTTTGTATTTGCAATTAGCCCTCGGGCATGTGTTCGCAATAAACTTCTCTCTGTGTGGTTTAAAAGTAGCAGAGTCTACTGCCCTGGACAGTACAACATGGATGAACCTAACCGAGGCGAGCAAGGGGCCAGCTACTGGCCAAGGCAGATAGACAGTGCGCAACAAGCACAAGTGGGGACGTTAACATCTAAAAGGAATGGTTGAATCGTTTGTCGAGGTTCCATGGAAAATACCCGGACCAGACATGCCGAAAACCTAAGTTGTATATTTCTTGCAAAATCAATGAAGGTACATGGTCTTTTAGTCTTAGTCTTTAAGTCGACTTAGAAGTCTTTAAACTGGCTAAGTTGTTGGAAGTGTTGAGCTACATCAGCCAGCAAGCTCCCCTGGGCCGTAGTTTTATGACCCAACTCTACTCTCCTGATCACCGCCATTAGATTAAGGCCCGCGCATTTTACGGCCCACTTAGCCGCATCCCGACGGCACCATAACGCAAATAAGAGGTTGGAGTGGGGCCAGTAATGTGAACGCAGGGGAACGCAAATGTTTTCAGCTAATGGAGGCGGATGTCGGTTCGCGTCTTCCATTAGCGGAAACATTTCCTTTCCTTCCAGGCGGCGTAGCCTCCTTCGCAGTGTGAGCGGCGTTATTTTTTTTCGGCGACCGACGCGAGTTATGTCGCGAAAGGACGATTTGCAGCCAAGGGAGTTTGTTTGTTTGTTTGTTTGTTTATTAGATCTCCATTAGTGGTAAAAACCACTAATCTTCCTGGAGTCCACATAAAATCCAAAATTATAACAACAGAAATGTACAGAATTCAACACAATATTAACATAAATTGAATAAATTAAAGTAATTAACATAATTAAGTAACATGAGCTGAGTTTGAAATCAAAGTGATCACTAACATTAAATAAAGTAACCGTTTGCCGGGGAGAGAAGGATTCACCGCTTGTTAAAATAACGCCGCTCACAAGACTGCGAAGGAGGCTACAGGCGGCGCACGTGGAGATCTTGTCTTCGGCATCAGCAGCCAGGGTGGAATACTAGTACCTCACAATCCCCAACCCACGTACATTCACCATAGTATCGTCGTACTTCATTCTTGAGACAGTCGTGCGTGTGTCGTACAAACTTCAGCTGCCTTTGTACGAAAAAAAGGCTGTCTTATATCCTTCGCCGACATCAAAATCGTATGACGGCCTACGACGTCTGTAACTGCACTGGTACAGGTACTTCTGTCTTGTGCTGCTGCAGACATGTCTTCTAGTGCAACAAATCCCAGTTTTTTCCCATCGTTTAGGATACTTCTGCGGAGTGTGTGTCTAGGTCTGCCCCTTGGGCGTTTCCCCTCTGGCTTCCAGTCCATGGCTATTTTGGATATTCTGTTCCTTGTGAGTCTCCACACATGGCCTACAAACCTCAGCCTTCTCTCTCTTACCAGCTTTCTATGTAATATTAATAATAATAATTCCTTTACGGCTTCTTAAAGGATTCGTTGCTCATTAGTGCCAGCCTAGGCCCGAAGAAGCCGCTCATCTAGTCGGGACACTTCGGTGACACTCGCAGCTTATGAGATACTTTTACTTCCGTCCCTCCTGTGGCTCACCTGGCCTCCTGGTTCTTTCTCTGGCCATTAACAGTTGTAGCTCCGGTTTGTTGAGCAGAGCCCACTGACTGCATGCTGAGTGCTACAACCGCGCGGCAATTTACGCAGGATTATTTGTTTTTCAGTGTCTCCTGTCGTAGTTGTGGCCATTTACCTCTTACACTGATTTCCGATTAGCTGAGGTGGACCTTCAGACTGCTTTGTGGTCCTGAGCCGCGGCTCTTCTCGTTTCCTGTCAAGCCACTTCGGTGACTCTTGTAGCTCAGAGCTATCTATTTTCCCGCGGTCTCCTGACTGGCTACTCAACTCATCCCTGCGTCTTATTGAACAGTTTTAGCTGCGGTTGGCTGGACAGGATAGACTCATTGCCCTGTGGTCCACAACAGAAGCTTTTAACAGATTTAGTTGAGCTACTTTGGTGACACTTTGGTGCAACTCGAAGCTTTTTTGTTTTCCCACTCGCTTCTACCACTGAACTTTTACTGTGACTAATTTAATTGAATAGTTTTAGGTCCAATTGGTTGGGCATGGTTATTAATTTATCTAAACACACAGTCCTGTGGTCCAAGGCAGCAGCTTTATATTAATTTAGTTGGTGACACTTTGGTACAAATGAGAACTTTTTTGCTTTTCCGTTCACTTCTGCCACTGGATGCTTACTTCAACTAATTGAATAGTTTTAGCTGCGGTTGGCTGAGCAGGGTAAACTTTCGCTTTACACTGGGGTGTTCAACAGTCAGTCTGGCCAGAATGATTGATGTACCACTCCTTTTCCTCACTTCACTCATCCAGCAACTTCCTCTCTAGGAAGTCTCGAAGGTTTTAATCCGGCTTTTAAGACGTCGATGCTTTTATTTAAGGTACTGTCGGAGGAATACGAGGTTCGGCGGCCGTCTTGTAGGGTTGTTTCTCACTTGAGCTCCAGGAAGTTTTCTTACTAGTTGGAAGAGAGAAAAAAAGTTAAGGTAACCGAAGTTACTTTCACTTTTAGACGTCTTCTCGACCAAGTAAAACTTCTTCCTCATGTTCTTAAGTCAAAGTTGAAGATTACACTTACATCGCTCTTGGGAATTTTGAGACGTCATGACTTACCTTAACATCAGAGCAATCAAAATGTTCTGCTTTTCAATGTTATTGCCTCTCCTACTTAGCTTACTATCGTGTATTCAAACTTGCCTGGAACCATTAGAAGCTGTCAAGAGCTGTTAATCTTCGAACTTTATTCTCCCCATGACTTATCGGCAAAACTCTCTCAGGAATTACATGGCAGCTTCGTGACAGTCTGTTTAGAGCACTTGAAAACTACCGATAACTAGTTTTAATGCACAGTCATCTCCAGTGCGAAAAGCAGGCTGTATTTATACCGCTCAGTTGTCATTCTCACACACGGTACGTACTTCGCCCGAGGGCGCTATTCCGTACAGTTCAGCTGTCCGAGTTAGTTGACTGCACTTAACTCTTGCACTCAGCCTTGCCGGGATAATTTCGGCTATTTACTTGCATTTATATTTCTCCATAAATACCGCAGTAAACCCCCGAGGCACTTGTGGTAATGAGCTCCGTGGCTGCGCCGAACGCCGCGGGGGAACAACCCTCGCGCATACTGATGAGTTGAGGTGCGCTGTAATAAATCTAGTTTAAAATGTCAACTAGAACATTAGCCAGGCAGCAAGAAAGCCGCTTTTCGTGCTGCCCGCAAAATGACAATCATACAGAAATGCATAGTAAATTAACGGTACAATTCAGGTATGTAGGTCTTCAAACCATGCATGCTCTGTGCAAGCCCGCGCCTGCTGATAAGTGGGTCTGGCCTGTTCGAGTTCATTCCAGTGACGCTGAAGAAGAGTGATGGATGTCACTCGAAATGTCCGGATAAAATCTCTGTATTCTATCCAGAAGTAGAGTTTGCATTGTCCATGAGTATCTTACCGTTTACCTGGATGTCTAGCCTACATCAATGCACTAAATCTATTTAAGAATGTCTAACTGGTGCATCAACCAAGCAATCTTTTTTGTAGTTTGAATTGTCCATGACTACCGTCTACCTGGATGCCTAACCTACATCGATGCACTAAATCTAGTTAAGAATGTCTTACTGGTGCATCAACCGGGCAAAATCTAGGTAGCGAAACTGACATCGGGTGCCCATAAAATGACAAGCATTGCAACTATATTCAGAAATTAATACAACGAAAATCAGCATCATAATTTCAATTAAAGCAAAATCATTATATACTGTAGTATGTACAATAAATAATGCAATGCCTTAATTAGTTAAAACTTCATTGCTCCCTCGGCCATACGAATGCTTTTAAAGTAGTTGATTTAAATTGTGCATGGATTGTCAATAGTCATCAGTTGAAAATAACTTGTAAATTATCATCAGTACAAGAATGAACAACAACAAGAAGCCATAGGCGACAATTCTCCGTGAAATTTTATAATTTGCAGATTGGGAGGTGGTATTGGCACTGGCATGCCTGCAGACGACGTATAAAATTACATGCCGATTGAACAAAGGGGACCGTGGGTTTTAGCTGCGAACACGGAAAAACGGGTACCGCTCAAGTCAACTGCTTAACGAAACAACATGATCACAACAGCAACGTTGCACACGGAAAACACCGCCCTACATAACCGCTACGGTAAAAACAAAGACACGTGCACAAAGTTAACTGCGCAACTGGCGGTCAGTCTAAAACCACGTCAACAATTTTAACACTTGCCGCTCACCGGCCGGGCGACAACATTTCATACACAACAGGAAAAATAGGGGGGAGTCACAAATATGGCAATCACCACAATATAAAAAACGCTACGGTAAAAACAAAGACACCTGCATCAACACGGACATAACGGCACACCACATGCCCAAATTCATAGAAATACAACGTACACAAACATGACTTTTACGTGCGAACACATTTCACAATTCCGCCCCATCCATAAACCATTACGGTCCGCATCTGGTCTGCATTAAAAACCGCCCCGCACATCTGCATTAAGGATGCTCCCCCCCCCCGCGCTATTCAAAACAACGGGTTTTTCGCGGCCGGTCCCATGTGCCCCTAAATGTAGGGGTGCTTTTCGAATATTATCTTGACCGCGAAAACACCTACGGTAAATATTGATATACGTGCATCACCACTGGCATGCCTGCAGACGACGTATAAAATTAAATGCCGATTGAACAAAGGGAACCGTGAGTTTTAGCTGCGAACACGAAAAACCGGCTGACCCGAATACTCCTGCAGGAGGTATACCTCCTTCACGGAGTAATAAGCAATCGGCTTCCAGTAAATATGAACATCACGAATTATATATGGTAAACAAGCAGCATAAACGTGCGTTAATGGCCGTCAGATGAAGGAAATAAGCTCCCATTGCGACATTACCTACACAGGATGCCACTAGCTGCATTCTCCACACACACGCATTACTGCCAACTTTTATTCCAGTCCAATCATCGTGGATTTGCCTCTCCTTATATGGCATATTTCGGGCATGGTTGACCCGAATTCAGGGTCACTTATTCCATATCCTCATATCTGCATCGCCAGGACCAATTGCGCAATATTTCACCGGGCTTAAACCCAAGGATTGCGAAGTCATGCCTTGTTTCACAACATCTTGGCTTGAGTGTTCTTGGAGCGACAGCTGACCAAGCTTCTCTCCCACGACACCGGACGTTTTGCCTGACCTTGTCGTCGCAATTATGACCTTGTCAATTGCAGCTAACGTAAAAAGCCACTTTACTTTCTCACGTGCTTTCAGCGCCCGCGCTGATAACGCAAACTGCTTGTTGCTCATCGGGGTTGTAATAACGTTATGTCTTCAATTTGCGATGATGGGGTGTTTGCAAGCTATTGGGGCTGCCTAGCAATATTACGCTGTAAACGATTGGGTGACAAAATGTTACTCTTCTGAAATATGTATTCATGGGAACCAGTGCCCTTTTGGTGATGAGCCGCTGGTGGGTTTGGATGTAATCTTTCCTGAGCTCCGGGATCCGACAGCGATACAGTCAGCTCAAACTGCGATCAACCTGCGCCTATCTGTCCGAGAAGAAGGTCTGAAAAACTAATTACTGCGGCCATTCCGGCCAGAATAGCAGCACTAACGGTCTTGTGTCTGCGGCCGTTCTGTGGTTCTCGCGGTCCGACCGTCATTAGACAGAAGCCTTCAGAGTGATAGACGTGACGACAGGACGACTCTCATCCTTTCCGTTCCATTAGGACCGCGGGATGCCACCCTTCCCTTCAATTTGAACCAGAGGCTTTACTCTCTTTATGCCGCTGCTAGGGGGCGACGATTACTCTCTTCCGTTTGATAGACGTGCCTGCAGGCGACCAATGGGAGCGTGATCGATCCTAATAGATGATTGACGTGCCTGCAGACGACCAATCAATGGGAGCGTGATCGATCCTAATCGATGACTGACGTGCCTGCAGACGACCAATGATCCATCCTGATCAATGATTGACGTGTCGATGACCAATGGTCGATCACAATCGATGATTGACGTGCGTTCATACGGCCAATGTTAGCGTGTTTGATCCTGATCAATGATTGGCATGCGTGCAGGCGACCAATGGAAGCGTGATCGATCCTGATCAATGATTGAGCGATCCTCTCGCGAGAGCGGCTTCCTGGTGTGTGTGATATCAGCGCTCCAGGCGCGCGTGTTAATCTGGTGAAGTATGGGTCGGATCTGCTCTATCGGACGCCGTGTCATTCTGCGGGAACCCTGCGGAGCGGCGGGCTGCGTGTACCGGGTCCTCCCGCTCACTCTCCGGGCTGCGAGTTCGCGATGGCCCCGCTGAAGCTGCGGTAGTGGCCGCGGTAAGGACGCGTCGGTTTAGACACCAGAGTTTTTCCAAGCTAACAGCGGAAAACCTGTCGGTCGGTCGGCAGTGCAAGTTGGTAAGATTGTCTTTTATATCGTACTGATATTTCACATTCCACTACCTCTGCGATTAGCAACATCAATACTAACAGATGTAGAATGTACAGTAGGCTGGGAATTTCATCATGTTTTGTTTGTCTCTGTGATGCCACTATGTTTTTACTTTATTCGCCTGTTATGTTTTATTTGAAGTGAGTCTTCGGGTATGAATTTTGATTCGGTAGTACAATAGAGTATCGGCATTGCGTCGATTACAAGAGCGTGGTTTGATTGCAAATCACACAATATTCTTCATATCGAATGTGTGTTCTGTTGTTGACATCTATTCGGCAGGGCCGATCCTTCCTAAAAGCTGTTTAAGGCGTCTTTGGTGAGTTTTTTTTAGATGAAAACTGTACAAATAGAAGTGACAGAGCAGTACTACAACGGAGGCGAGAACCCCGACGGGAGCTGGCGGGGTTACGCCCTGTGGCATGGGTGGTCTAAGAACTAGCAGTGTTTCCTCTGGGCCCGAGGGTCCAGACTCTAGGGTCAGTCTAGTCTGTTGTCGGTCATGATCAATTGACTTCCATGCTGCTGGAATTAGTCGGCTAGTCATAGTTCGTAAAATGTGGCGTTGTAAGCCACGGTCATAGTACCGTCTGTTATACTTGTGAAAAATAGAATTCCTTAGGTACGTTAAACGCGGGCATACTGTATGTAGCTTCTGTACATCTTGTTACGGATTGTGAGAGAATGACTTTCTGTAAAATGAAAGTAGATTTAGACATTGTTTTCTTTTCAGAGACCAGTGCCACCATCGGATTTCACGTGTACCCGAGTCAGATCACGCATGCAGATTTACTTCCATTCTGGTTCCGGGATCTCTCAGTCCCGCCGTGCGCCTGTGATTTCAGTTCCGGGATCTCTCAGTCCCACCGTACGAGCGTGATCTTGCCTTCGGCGAGAGTCCCCCGACCTCCCGCAGGACCTCCTCTCCTCCCTCCGGCGGTTCCACCGTGTCCGCACCCCGCCCTTTCCCCAGCAGCAGCAGTGACAGGTATAACGGATGGACCGCCGGGCAAGCCGGTATGTTTTGTTGCTTTCCTCGCGTCGGTTCGCGCCACGTGGGAGCCCCCGGCCGATAAACCGGCCACCTTTCAGCACCTTGGACATCGCTCAACGTCGGGCCCGTCCGGAATTATTCATAGACCGGGAAGGCACCGCTTCTTCCCCGGGACTTGGTGTGGAACTCAGTGTAAAGCGTGATAAATACGCCGCTGAAGTGTAACAGGACCAACTGCTCCTGAAGCATCATTCTCTGTCGTACCCGGTCGGAATTATTCATACGGCGCGGAGAGGAATCCGGTCTAGTCGTCGGAAAGTGGTGTACGAACTTCTGGAGATTATTTCGCACGGCCCGGTTCCGTCTATTCGTCGAGACGTGGTGTAGGTACTTCCAGGAGATTATTTCACTCGGCTCGGTGCCGTCGCCTCTTCGGCACGTGGTGCAGAACTTCCCGAGGATTATCTCACACGGCTCGGTACCGTCTCCTCGAGCTCTTCGGGACGTGGCGTAGACCTTCCCGGAGATCATTTCGCACGGCTCGGTGCCGTCTTCTCTTCGGGACGAGGTGTAGAACTTCCCGGAGATTATTCCACTCGGCCCGGTATCGGTTCTTTCCTGGAACTTCGCGTCTGGCACCGGACTCATCACGCTCTTTCTTCGACAGGAATAACACGGCAAGCGGGAAGATGCAACCGCGCGGGATGACAAGGGCTGTCCTGCTGTTGACCATCCTGACAGGTATGTATCTCTGTTGTTTGTTTGTTTGTTTGTTTGTTTGTTGGTTGTTCTGTGACAGGAATAACAGATGCGGCAGGAGGCAGCCATGTGGTGTATAACCAGAGTCCCGCTGCTGCCTGCCAATCTGACAGATAAGCAGTCGCTTCAGTCTTCACAAACCCAATTACACGCACTCCAGCGTCTCCCCTCACGCTCGCAACGCCCATGGTGATGACCTTGAATTGTTCTATTTGCAACCTTTCCGATCATTTAACGACTTCTGCGGGGCCAAACTTGACTTTATACCGTATTTACTCCAACTCCTCCCTCAAGCAAGTAGCTTTGTCAAATGATACTTCGCTCAACCGTGGACATAGTTTCATAGTAACCCTTACGTCTCATTTAGATGTACAGTCAAACCTCTGCAAGTTAATACCTAGGTACCTCTCAACAAGGACCAACTGTGAGCATTTTTGTTGGTCCCTTTAGATATTTTCTAAAGCTATCTATAGCGACCACCTGTCCGCATCGACCAGATTTCATCCGTCCCCTGAGTGGCCTTCATGGTCAGTTTTCACTGTAGTGACGAGAAGAAAACTTTCAGTGCAACTTTAATCCAGCTGCAGTGAGCCATTAACGAATGGATATGGCTTCCTGGGTACGATGTGTAACATTGATCAGCGTGGTTTCCATTTCCTTTCTTAAGCTTGTTTTGGTTTCCAGACGGAAACGCGGGGATTTCGCGCTCGCATCTTCATCAATGATGAACGGCAGAGGCGTTCGTAGACGACAAGGACGAGTCACCCTGTCAGGTCCCTGATCTAACCTGATCCATAACCCCCATACATAACCCCTACAAAGTCCTGCCGTGTACATAGCTCCCTGATTCTCATCCATATATAACCACGTACAAAGCCTGTCATGTACAAACTTAGGTCCCTCATGCTCACCCATATAAACCCCATACAAAGTCATGTCGTATGCATAGCTCACTCATAGTCACCCATAGTCACCCATATGCCATACAAAGTCCTGTCGTTTGTACAGCTCCTTCATACCCATATATAATTCATACAAAGTCATACTGTGTACACAACTTCCCGATACCCATATGTAACCCCATATACAAAGTCCTGTCGTGTGTACATCTCCCTCATACGCATGTATAACCCATGCAAAGTCCTACCGTGTGCAAATATCCCTTGTACTCACCGGTATACAAACCCATACAAAGCCCTGCCGTGTACACAGCTCCAGCTCCTTCAAACTCACCCGTATATAACCCAGTACGATCTACTGTCGTTTACATAGCGCAGAATACCCTCCTTAGATAGCTTTAAACAACGCCTGAGGTAATGTGTTCGAAGGTTATGTGCAACAGGTCGTTCGATGTAATATAACCAGCCTCCACCGCGTGCCCCAAAGCTGATGTGTTACTCCGAAGGACGGTGTTACCGGCTATACCATGTAGATACAGAGATAAACAGATACAATCTGGAACTTTCCACCCTCAGTCTTGACGTGTACTGTGCACGGAACTGCCACACTTCCCTTCTTACTCCATGACCCTACTTCGTCCTGTTGCGCTTTTCTACAAACTCAGCAAAATTTTAACTCCGCGAGGGTTTGAAATTCGAAATGCTGGGCCTTGTTAATTGGGGATAAGTGTTTTTCACAGCACGACGTCCCCCTCCCCTACCGTCTGCAACTTTCATTAGGTCGTGCACAGACCGACCCATGGACCCTTCAATTCCCTTCACTTCGCCACCCTCCTTCCTGTTGTGCCGCCCTGAAATCCCGACCAAATTGCATGAGTCGTCCCCCGGCTGGGGGGACCCGGATTATTTGAGCAGCGCTGTCTGTTAGCTGCGACCTTTGTGTCAGTCGGAACTGCGGGAACGACCCGGGCCGCCACTTAGCGCAACATCGCCGTCTATTATACATGCATCAACATCATGCACAGCCCTGCAGCCAGAATACAATACAAAGTGCTATGTACAAACATTGCCTATTAGCCGTAACCTTTGCTTCGGCAATGACCCGAGATGCCACTTAGCGCCCAACCGCGCGTCATTATCCATACATCCTCATCACACACTGCTTTATGTAATACATACATCCACATTTTTGCAAAACCCTACGGACAGAATCACCCTCCTATTATAGTCTCCGCCAGACTAACAACGCGGGATGAAAAATAGTGAAATGTAGCCAAATAGGGAGAATAATATGCCAGGGGAGTTTGGCAACCATTGAGTTCGCTGAAATGTTACCCTTACCGCGGCGCACTCCCCTCCCAATAACTGACCCTATATTTGCTGAAGTCTGCTCTCCATAACCCCCTAGGAAGGGTAGGTGGAGGCTAACTCTTTTTATACAGCCATACACATCTCGTAGATTGAAACGTCTTCCACACACAAACACCACATCGCCCTCTGCAATACATCAACATCAAACAAGCCTAGTCTGGTTTCCATCCTTATCATAGCTGCCGAGTCTCTTTCGTCCTCTCCGCTAAAAGAGACTCGGCAGCTATAATAGGGACGGATACCAGGCTACCTCAAGCTCGAGTAACACTTACAATACTTGTAAACCATCATTACCGCGGCTTTTGCAATACAGATTACAGACATTGCCTATTAGCTGTAAGTTGTGCGTCAGACTGGACCGCGTCAATGACCCAAGTCGCTACTTAGTGCCCCATCACACGCCGTTATACATACATCTTCATCATACTTCGCCCTCTTTGATAATACATTCTCACCATATAAGTCCCTGCAGCATACATCACTTCCCCATTACACACAGACATTCTCGTCACACAGCCAGAAATATCGCCCACACTGTGGCAATGGCCCGAGCGACCACTTAGTGTTCCATCACACATGCATCAACATTAAGTTAAAGTCGCACCCTCAGCTAGAAAAACCCTTAGCAATGACACCGTTCACATTACCCTGGATGCCCTTTGCCTTACATGATACATGCATTCACATATAAACATCGCCTTTCATGGTTCACAGTCACATCAGACCAGCACCGACGGCTAGAGTCATTCTCACTGATGTATCTGTCCACATCGCAGAATCGCCTCATCTCCCTCTATCACACAAACATCCACATCAAAGAGCAATAGCCAGAATCACCCACATGCACTATAAATATATTCGCATCATTCTAACAGCTACAGCCAAAGGACTCCTCACGAGACAGCATCTAACAAAGCCCCGGTAGTCAGAATTACCTAATCTCCAAGGAGATTTCTTTGGGGGGGGGGGGGGGCAAGGGGTTACACGTGGTTACAGGCGGCCAATAGACTCACCTTGCCCTCGAAGAAATCTGCTTGCAGCTCGAGATTAAGAATCAACCAAACACCCCATTCATGCCACATCAAAAACACTTCTTCTTCTAGCTACATCAACACACAAAGAATCATTCCACACAATACGTACATCTACATCTTACAAATTGACAATCCAAACTCACCACAGTCAGGAACATACAGACATGTTATTCCACATCGGAAAAAGCCAGAAGCATCTGAGGGAACATCAGACACCCCAAACCACATCTTATAGACCCTTTAACTAGAAACTCTCTCCACAAAAGATATGCATCAACATCTTTTCGGGCTTACCGCCAAAAACTCTCCCCACCAAAGACACAGGTCTATATCTTACGATAAGTTATAGACCCTACACCTAGAAATATTGCTCCCCAATATGCACGTCTACGTTGCTCCATATCTTATCTAAACCTGCAACTAGGAACTCTCTTCTAGTACATACAGCCAAAACTCTCCCCACAAAAGACATCCATCCATATTTTAGAGACACGCGTACGACAACTAGAATACATACATCTACATTTTTCTAGACCCTACAACTAGAAATCCCTGCTACAAAAGACACAAATCGACACCTTATAGAACTTACAACTAGAAATATGCTCCCCAATACATACACCTATTACAGACCCTACAGCTACAAATATGCTCCCCAATACATCCACATCTTACAGACCCTACAGCTAGAAATATGCTCCCCAATACATCCACATCTTACAGACCCTACAGCTAGAAATATGCTCCACAATGCATCCACCTCCTTCATCATCAGACCCTACAGCTAGAAATATGCCCCACAATACATACACGCACATTTTACAAACACGAAGATCCAGGACGGAATAGCCAGCTTTAGAGTTGCTGCGGGGGAGGATTTGCGACTGATTCTGTTAGCTTCCGTCTCACTCCGTTCGGAGGAGATAAATCTGACATCAGCCATTCCTGAAGTACAAACATTGACCGACCTTCAAGATTCTCCAACCGATACATCTTTCTCAAAGCCTCCCCTACTTAGCAGTCCATTCAGGGCCTCCTGATTGACGTTTTCTGGATCTCATCGGTTCATAAAAGGACAAGAAGTGGGAGATATCAGACTTCCAGGAAGTATTTGTGGTTTTCATGACCTTCAAGTTCACGGCGACCAATGACCTCCGCCATGTGTTTTGGATTTTCGTGAATGTATTCGAACTGTGGGGGGGGGGGATTGTACGATGTTATTTAATCGATTATTACACCACTTCCTGAATTCCTCCACACACCACACACCTATTAATTACTCCCAGTGCGTGCTGGATCACCTTCAGGTTTGACCTTTCCTACTTATCAACTGTCAGAATCACCTCCCACCCACCCATCTGGACAAGCAGATACAAAGCACCCACAGCTCAGCCACCAAAAACAATATCTCCGTTCCCGGAAGTAACTAAAGTCTAGCATATCTTTCAATCTAGTTTCAATCAACCTGCACGTCTGATCAAATGTTTCACAGTACCTTGTAAATCACTATGATGTCAACTTTCAGGCTCGTTCGTTGTTTTACGAGAGGCAACGACGCACAAACATTCCCAAGGAATTTAAAGTTCTCCCCGTTGGTTTACACCAGCGTGTAATGATGTGTAATGTCTTTTGATAACACCCTCTAATGATGTACGTACGTAGGTACTTGCTGATAACAACTTCTGCAGATGTACCTACTGTACTTGTTGATAGCTATCTGTTAAGATGTACTTGTTGCTCCAATGATGAGTGTAAGTAATGGCATTGCGAACACGTCCTTTGAATGAACCTCCCAGTGTGCCCAAGCACATCCGCACTGACAGCATGTTATAAAGTAATGACGAGTCCACCCGGATGGGAAACCCTGGGCTATGACTGGGGGATTTCATGTTTGCATCTAAACCTTAATGCTGTTTTTATGCTGCTGTCAGAAGTACTAGCGAACCAGGTGTGTCACTGCGTCAGGTGTCATATTCGCCTCTGGTCTAACAGTGTTTTATTATCACGTCTTGTAGATGTCGTCCCAAGAACCTCTCAGGTATCAGATCCCCTTAACGGCTATTTAATGGAAACTGCCGACTCCCTTAGTTCCAAAGTTTATATACATTCCTGTAACCTCTATATAATGAGGAAACCTGATGTGAGTACGTTAAGCCGTGCTACCAAACCACCCTAGCCTGTGGTTCCTTAAGACTGTATCCCAGTTTTGGTCCTTTCCTTAAAGTCGCTTTATATACCTGCCCAAGGAGTGCAGATCTACAGCCATGAGTTTTTACGGCCGCACGTCGTGTTTTTTTATGACCAGTAAGAGCGCGCGCCTCACCACAGCCCCTCCCTGCGACACGCCGATCGTTTGAACTCCTCAGACTCAGAAGTGATTTATAACAAATCGGGTTTTACCCCTCCAAATGGGAGCGCGAGACAAATTGCATGGGAGGCATTTACAGTAATGGCCTCGGGTGATTGCCGCAATCAGGGCCGGGGTGGTTGGCAGGGAACTTGTGTCGAACACGAGAGCTGTCTGGACGTGAACTCACCTGCTCCCGGGAGGCTGGCGCTGACGCCGCGCAGTCCGACAACAGGTCTGGGCACAGGCGAGGGGTCAGCCCAGCTGAGGACAGCATTGTCGTACTGTGGCAGACATAAAGAACATGACAGTTCATTACAGTCTGGTCACAGGTTTGACATCTTGTAGAGGTGATCGTCATCTGTTATGTCAATCCTTCCACAAATGTGGTAAATCTTCAAAAAATAAATGACATACACGCCAGGAGAACACTGCACGAAAAGTTGGACTTACCAATGGTAGTAAATGCTACTTTTTTTTTTCTTTTTAGCCCGATAAAAAAGCCTAAGAACGCGCAAAAAATAAGCCCAAAACCCAAACCTCTGCTTGGAGAGTAAGTAAATGCCGGTAAAGTTGGGCAATGTTACTTTGTAAACAGTCCAGGACTTAACAATGGTAGTAAATAAAAGTCAAGTCCGGTAATTTTATATACAGTACTACCATGCATTATTATCATCTTTTTTTACTGTTTATTTACTTTTGTTATAATGTTCTTGCAATTAGCCCTCGGGCATGAATTTGCAATAGTCTTATTATGATTTATTATTTTAAAAAAATAATGGTAGTACTGTATATAAAATTACCGGACTTGACTTTTATTTACTACCATAATTGTAAAGTCCGGTACTGTTTACAAAGTAAACTTTATTAACATTTACTTTCATTGGTAATTCTAACTTTTGGTGAAGTGGAAGTATTAGGCTGGATCTAGCGTTGAGGGGTCAGCCTAGCCGAGGTCAACACTGTCGTACTCAGGCGGCAGAAGCAAAGAACATGACAGACACGTAAGGAGCAGCGTTAGGGTTAGATCTGTGAGTTGAGGGGTCAGCCCAGCTGCGGTTACAATTGTCGTCCTGCGGCAGATTTACAGAGCGCATTAAGTACTCAGGGACACACAGGGAGCGGTTTCAGGGTTCAATCCATCTCGATGCGAGTGCTTGCCAAAGCGAGAATTGCCGCACTGTGTCAGGCTGAAAGAACATATAGAAGACACTGAGGGAGACACATAGAGCGGTGTTAGATTAGGCCTAGGCAAAGGCCAGGGTTCACGCCAGCTGAGGTTGAGAACTGCCGTCCTGTGCCAGACGTATAGAGCTTAATAGGCGCCCTAAACAACCGGAGCCGAGCAGTTGGCCTGTCGCATACTGCGGTGACGCCGGGCCGTCTGCATCCTGAGGTTAACATCATAGGTCACCCCAGCTGCCGGCAGAATGGACTTATTGGTGTCAAACGTTCAAAAGCATGACAAACACACAGGCAGAAGAGAAGAGAGACGGGTCAGCAGCCGCACTCTCTCATGCGATATGAAAAAGCTGTATGGTATCATGATAATGCATGAAGGTTCCTTTATTTTTCCTTACCCTTTCTGTCATCCTCTCATCTTCCTTTCGTCCTTAATTCTTACGGTGTTTTATAGGTTCTTGAAGCCTGAACACCACCATTTCCATCTGAAAACCCCTCTTGGGGTTAAATTGTGTTTTTTTTTTCTTACTTTGTGATGACTTCCGTGAGGAGCGTTGCCGTTCTTATGCAGCAGGCGCGGGAAGGATGGAGGGGGGGGGGGGCTTAATCTCACCACTCACTCTGGGAGAACGGAAGCAAATTGCGGCGCATTATTGTCCCACTCGGTCTGCTAAATAATTGACTTCTGCTGTAGGAGGATTTAGACCGGTCCGCTCCCTGACTAGCCCTGATTGCGGCTGATTTTGCCCGTCAATATTGATACGGACCGGCTATCATTTTCACAGGAGGGCCTCCGGGAAAAAAGGCAAACGACAATGTACAACTTTAAAACGGTGCTGTCAAGTCGGAGAAATCATAGGCAGGATAACTCCACTTGATGTTTTTATGTTTGTATGATGAATTGTGACGGCATTTCGGAAATCCGCGGACCGTCCTAAGTATTAGAGCCATTAACGTTGTTTCCATATCAATATGAAACAGACAGCTCGCTACAGTAATTATCTCATAGCACGCCGTCACAGGAACCTCTTCTTTTTTTATTGAACAACATTATAAAAAGGACAAAACAAAGTGATGAGCAACTCTAGCGATTGCTAATTTTAGCCTCATCACTGACAAAGAAAAATACAATCTATAACAGTTAACAAAACAACAGATGGGCATTCCGAAATTTAAAGGTAACATGTAAAAAAAACTGGACCATTGTAATATGAAATTGAATGGTTTGGAACCACTTCTGTACCAGGCGTGCAAGAGACTTTGTATTTTACGTGGTTGCGTGTGAAGACAAGCGGACGTTTGCAGACGAAATCGTTGATGTCGAGTGCCCCTTCATTATACAGCGCCTACTGTATATCCTCAGCTCAAAAGCAACCTCGAGCCGAGAGAGGGGTCCACCTTTTGTGTGTCCAGAAACTAACAAATATTTCGACTTTGACCCAAACCTATATTGTCGACACAAAACGATTTATATTTGATTGAACGTTTAAAACTGCCTAAGTCAATTTCACAATACAATGATCCGTTTTCTTACATGTTATCTTTGTATTTCGGAACGCCCATCTGTTGTTTTCTTATTTGTTATAGATTGAATTTTTGTTTGTTAGTGGTGAGGCTAAAATTAGAAATAACTAGAGTTGCACACTTAGTCTACTTTTTATATTGTTCAATGAAGAAACGCGAGAGAGGACTACAACTTGCATCGCATTGACTGGTTGTGGGTTAATAAATCGAATGGCAGCACAGCTTTATGTACAAAATCGACCAATGGTGCATTGATGCTCTTGTTATTCTCCATTTACCAATTGTGCAATAATAAAATTGTTATACCACATTGGCTACTGTTGTGTTAATGCGTTTCCTAATCGTCCGTTCACCATCGTCTGTTATTATACATCCTTGGGTAACCGTGCATGAATGCAGCTGCTGTATGTCATTGACTAATTGCAGGCACACCATACATCTCGACACATTATACACATTATACATGCACACGCAGACACTTTAAATATTATACATGCACACAGTATAGACATCCAGTCGGCACCAGTGACAAGGGCTCAATAAAAATCCGTGTGAAAATGTCAGCCTCAATAGTTACATATTTCTTCCTTACTTTCCCGACCAACCCTGCTAGTATCGGTTACGACTGAGGTCTGATGTCGCTCACGGCTGTACGGTTACAGACAGGCACGTCATGTGTCCTAGCCTCCACAGCAGATACCACTACGGTCGACGCTTAGCCTTGATGCCATGGACTGTTTCCAGAGCCCACACGGGCCAGCTCCTCGGCTCCATCCCAACATGCCCCCAACGAAATTATAACCCCCTCCCCCTCTTCACTTAGACCCTGGGGACGCTGGCTAACTCGGGGTAGGGGCATATGTTCCTTCCCCCTAAAAAGTAAGGGTAGAGAATCTGGTATCGCCATTCGTGCTATGGGTCTGGCATTCAGACCAGCCGGCGTTTTGTACGTACCATATTCTGTATATGGCTACAGCTTTGAACAACAGTCGCTTAGTAAGGAAACTGTAGCCATCAGAACACTATAGGTATTGGGAAAGATAGACCCCCAGCCAACTGTACACACTGACACTCTGACCTTCAGAAATTAAAGTGATCTTCACGTTCCCGTTAGAAAACTTTATTCAAGCCCACCTTGCAGACATGTTTCGCCTGGTGTAGCTTCTGTAGTGGTGGGGATCGTAATCTAATGTGGCGATCGGAACAGGTTATATAATCAGGCAAAAAACGGCAATATGAAATCGCCTGCATTAGAGGGCCTGCGGTGGAACCTAATCTTCCTGTGATTGGACTCCGAGCTCCCAGCTTTATGGGCGGGAACTGATCCAAGTGTACCAGAACTGGCTACATTACAACCAGATCTGTCTTATCACACGGATTCCCATGTCTTATATAAAGAGGAAATTGAAACTTCACTCATGCATCCTTCCCATTGCAGTGGCTCAGGATGAAGCGTCTTCTGGAAACCATCTAAGCTTCTTTACTCGTCTTTATTCCTCCACAGGGACGACGTTTGTCGCGGAGGGACTGTTGTAAACTTTTATATCTCCTTCCAAGATATCATCTTGGCGGAGTGAATTCCTCCAAACTGGGTACGAAACTCTCGATTCACCATAAACCCGTCCATAGGGGCACATCTGCGGGAAAATCCCTGATCACATCGGCGCCAAAACGGTGGCGACTTCGGGCAGAATCGTCTGATCCTCTATTAAAGTTCCCTCCATCATGTTTTCATCAGGTTGCTTTATGAGCCTTCTGTCAGACTTCCCCAGCCGTATCGCCGGGCGGCTCCCGTTCTTTATACGTTTTTTTAATCGATAAAAGTTGCACTTTATTGAGAAGTTCGGGCTGCAACATTTATCAAACGGTAGGAGTGGATATTGTAAAATGTAGGGAAATAACCAAATGGGTCTGTTTGAAATGAAGAGGAATGGCGCGTGGAGTATCTTAAGTTTCGTTCAAAATCGGACCTGTTGGCATCAAATACAGTAGAAATTCTCCACTAGATAGCCAATATAGGCAGTTGGAGTTAGATGTGAATGGTTAAAGTGTAGCAAGTCATCTTGTGTGATATGGCCAGCCTTCACCGCGTGTTTGTGAAGCTGGTGTGTTACGTCCAATTCGAAGGATGGTTATACAGTTAACCAATTCATATTCAGACTATACTTTGGAAATTGCGATGTCGTATGCCTACGTGTAAATACAAGGAATTGTGGCACAACGATGTACATGTAATTGATGGTTCCACATGTTTGCCAGGTTTCTGTTTGTAGATGATGAAACAAAGTAGTTCTAAGGAAACAGAGATATAAGGACCTGACGTGTAATCGACCACAGGATTTTATGACACTTTTTTAATCAGAAGTTTGAGGGCAGGAGCATCGATTTTAAACAAGCTGTCAGCAGTGTGTTGAATCGGTACCGACAGCTGACCCAGTTTTGTTGGGCGATATTGATGCAGGTTGGAGGTGAAAAAAAGTATTGCAAAGTATTGTATTCCAACACATTAAACAAGTCTACCTGGATTTTTGTCTGCCTGCAATACAGCCGTCATCAGATACAAATAACCAACCATTTAGAACGCGTGACCTTATCAACACGCGGCGTCAGCTATTGGTTAAAAGTGCCGGAAAGTTTTACTTTGCAAACAGTACCGGTCTTGACAATGGTAGTAGATAAAAGTTAAGCCTTTTATTTTCGGACCTAACAGTGGTAGTAAATGAAATTACCGGTATCGACTTTCATTTACTACAATTGTCAAGTCCGGTACTCAAAGTAACAAAGTGAACATTACCCGACTTTACTGGTATTTACTACGGTACCATCGGTAAATCAACTTTTCGTGCAGTGGGCCTGTTTGGTGCAGTGTTGGATACACGGCGGTAGCTGTACATGCGGCACACTGGGAGACCTGATAGGTATTCCGCTGGGCACGTACTTTCTTAGTTGAAGATGATAAATGGCGCACCAACTTCACGCAGCCTGGCGTGTATGATATCAGATTTAATCACAAATTTTGCTGAGTGCGCGCCGGCACTTGACCTACTTCCGTTGGGCAGTGCTGAGAAAGGGCAAAGACACGCATGGCTTATTTTTACGGGAAACACAATACTTGTGCAAAGATTTACAAACCATAAGATTGAAACAGCACCAGTGGGCATTTTACCGTACACAGCCTTTCTCTTTGATATATATATGTGCCGTATTCGTGGTGTTGATAAACAATTGGTTTCTTCAGTGTGATATATCCTATTCCTCTTGAGCCACCTGAGCTGTAATTCACTTTGAGTCCAGAAAACATAATTCCGTCCTCCTGCCTCAGCAGAAATTATCATCTCGCGACCTTTAGGTAATGAAGTCCGTCAGTTTCCATCAGCTCGCGCGTGACCTTTGGGCCGACTCCTCTCACGTTTCCTGCCGAGACGAAACGTTCTTTAAAGCCGAGAACACCACCAGATTACAGGTTACCGTCTGGCCGACAATTTCACGCCGAAGGACAGCAGAAAGGTCGAAGGGCCTTTATTCAATAGCAAAACTCGCCAGCGAGGATGTCTGACTTGCCTTTTACTAACGTAACCAGACAGTGGATATTAGCTTGCAAGATTGCCTTGAACTTGTATTATCCCCATGCGACGTGTTGGGCACTAGCCAAGTAGGGGCGTTGTTACTAGTCTGACACGAGGATTTTAGATGGCCCTCAAAAAAAAGTTCTCAACCAACATCCTAACCTCTTCTTTGGGGGTGTTGTCACTAGTCTGATGGGAGGAGGTTAGAAGGCCCTCAAAAAAAACAGAAAAAAAAACAATTACTCAAGCAACATCCTAACCTCTTCCGTGGTACACATACCTTATTTTTCCCTGCCAAGCTGACCTGTGGGCAGCTGCTCTAGTGCCGTCATTGGCGATATGAACTGCCTCCTTGTCGTATTGTGAAGTAATTATAATGAGAAGCTTTTATAACTATTTTACGAATAGACCAAGTCTCTAAAAGTTTTTCTCATGAATGGCTGTCCTTTTGTTGACGCAGCGGTCTCCTCTCACGCTTGGCGTGATGACAGAGTAATCCCTTCTTTCACCGTAGATTCTCTTCGTAAGCGAATCGATAATTTTTTTTCGCGTAGCTTGCCTTTCACCCTCCGGTCGGCTGGTTATAATCATTTCTCCGCTATGGCTGGATGAAGGTTAAGCTACACAATAGCGGAGAAACCTCATCTGGTGGCCCCGGGAATTACCGACAACTCCCGCTAATGGGAATCCAGAGTCCACCTGACCCCCAATTGTAACTGCTCCGCGCTGAGAAGCCCGGATGAACTTTCCGTACTGTGTTTAATCATCACGTGTCTGCCGGGGCGCATCTCGGGAATAAAGGGGAGGTGCGGGATTAGGGTGAAGAATGTAAAACTTTATAAGTGAATAACATGATTGCACAACCTACCAGAAGATCAAATGTACCATTAGTGATTCATTTTCAACCTACTGCATTTCGCCCTTCTGGCATGGAGATGCAATAAAGATCACTGTCATTGCCATATAAATTGACAATGGAAATTTTGCCATCTCTAACGTATATTCATAGGAAAGTATATCCCCACGGCGATACACGTCATGACAGCAATAACTGTGTCCATATGTTCAAATTGTAATGAGATTTCTGTACACCCACATTCGGTTGCAATTTGAAATGACAGCTATTTAACGAGGTGCATTTGAAAACTGCCTATCCAAGTTCTAACGTGGCAAGTGTTAAGTGTTTCCAAGGTTAAACTTATTACTGTATGTTGCTTCTCGTTACGAGTACATGTGTAGCATGAAGAAATGGGAAATATTCCCACTGGGTGTGGCTGTTTTACCTGCTTCTAGGAAAATCATTTATAGGACGAGACCATGCAAAACCTACTTCTTGAAGTATCTCAAGGACGATGTAGTGAGCACTAGTTTGCGTTTGTTGCCGTTATTGGAATAGAAAAAATCGTCAGAATACTTTTTCTGCATACCTGCACTGGTGAAGGTAGCATTGGAAATAACCTTGACAAATTTCACCTGTACTGCTCTGCACGAAAAATAGTCTAAGAGTTAATGAAGTGCATCAAACTGCAAACAGTGACGAAACCATTTGAAGTCTTCATTTAGCATTTCACAGGTGGTAACGACTCAAATCATCAGTACAGCAAACAAAAATCCACAAACACTTGCATACTCAGAACATGCACCAGTGCAGGTTTATAATAGGTGCAAGTAGACATCAGAAATACCTGCACAGAACCAATTCTGCCTGCACTAACCTGCATATGCAGGTGGTATTTCGAGTTCTGGTTTGTATTTCTACCCCCATTTTACTGTTGGCGTCACCGCCGCTTGTAAACAGGCTTACTTTGATCTGGGTATGATGTATTTAACTTGATTCTGGTCATCCACATCTTGAAGGTACCAGTCTGCACCGTCTTTCACTAGCACTGGCTACGCTCTTTCTAATCTGTTTTTGATTTGCAATGTATTTGAAGGTTGTCATTCGATGCTGATTTAACTTTTCTACTTTCAATCCTGGTTACTAGGTGATATGTGGTTAACTCTTCTGTTTCTGTTAGGTTAAGAGTAACTAAGCTATTCTGATTTCCCTGCAGGTTAAGAGTAACTAAGCTATTCTGATTTCCCTGCAGGTGTAGATTGCCAATCGGCACTTGTTTAAGCTGGTCAGGTTATGGTTGACTATGGTATTTTTGGTTCCCCGGCAGGTGTGAGCTGCCAGTCGACCCCGAGTATCCACCTGAAGCTGCCGGAGAAAATGGACGCGATCTCAGGAGACCCCGTGACCCTCCCCGCCACCTTCAGCACCGACAGGAAGGTCATGAACATCGCCTGGTACAAAGTGGACCCCAGAGAACCGACTTCCCGCACGCAGATCTTCTCCTACTACCCTCCTCTCCAAACCAGGGAGTCGTACGGAGATTACGTAGGCAGGACTTCTCTAGAGGACCAGGCGTCCCTCAGGATCGCCCGCACCAAACCGGCAGACGAGGGGAAGTACATCCTGTCCGTTTCTGTGGAGAGGATCGGCAGCAGCGAAGGGCAGGTCCAACTGGTGCTCATGGGTAAGGTTCATGCATTTATACACACAGTTACGTGGGTATAAATGGTTGATGATGCATTGTGTTCTACAGTTTCTGTTGCAAAAACATTAACAAATCAATCAATCAATCAATCAATCAATCAATCAAATCATTAACGCGCATCAGGAGCTGATGCATGGCGGCTGGGGTAAATATCTCTTTTCAGAATGTTCTATTTTCTGCTGAAACATATGTCCTTCATTCCATTGCAGCGCCTTGGGTTGAAGTATTGCCAGACGTTTATTGATGTTAAACTCCCCCAAGAATGTTTATATACGAAGGAATGGTTCCGTTGTGAGTGCACTCCGTCTGTAGGTGAAGCACCAATGGTGGATTGATTTACTTTTAAGACCAATTCTATCAAACGACTTTGCCCGTGTTTTACATCTACAAATGATCGTTTTCACGGCAGATAAGGAAGAATCGAGTTCTTTTTGTCCAATAAACCATAAAGAAGTCCAAGTTTATGAAAAAAGGAGAGCACCCACACTTTTACAGGGCCTCCCTCAAACGATTACAACCAGATCCATAACAGCTTAAAACCATCCGTCATTACTTGCGGTCAGATCGTTCGACCGCAGAACGTCGAAGTGTCGTAAACCTGTCAGCAGTAACAGCGGCGATGTGCCGGCGTTCGACCGCAGAACGTCGAAATGTCGTAAACCTGCCACCACTGAAAGCTGTGATGTGCCTTCAGACGTACCGACCGCTGACAGCCACGGACTGTGCGTTTTAACCTCTTGACCTGCACGATCACGGCGATAAAGATTGCCGCTGAATCCACTCCCTAGGCGCCGGATTTACGCCTCGATTATCGGCCGATTACTTTGCACCGCGATAAAAGCAGGATTACGGCTGGTGGTCAAATCCCAGCTCGAGGTCGTGGCAGACGGTAATGGCGGAGAAAACCCTGCGGAGAGAACGTGTGGTGGTTTAAAGACCTCAGGTCACTTGAGTAGATTATCACTTCTGGACTTCACAGCTTACCTGTCCCTTGACGGGATGTGGCATGGGACGCTCTGCTGGTTTGCACATTGAACATGTGCTTACGTCACTTGGCTAGGTCATCTCGGGTTGAACACTGAACTTTTATAGTGGTTTAGGGACCTTAGGTCATTCGGGCAGATTGTCATTACTGGCACGTAACGTTATGAGTCGTCGGATTTTTCGGAAAGAAATGGGCGAGGATAGAGGTGAAATGAAGAATGTGAATCGAACCCAGAATGCATGATACATGTTCAATTTCACCTCGACTTAAGTTCCAACCGATAGAAAAGGCCTTAAAATTCAATTACGATAAGTTTACTCTTTAATTTTGGCTGCACTGTGAATGTAAATGATGATTGTGCATACGAATGCGTGTAGAGGCTTTTCATTGACGTCATGATAATTATAACTTGAATTCGCAGCAACTGTGTAGGCGGGTAAGTGGATTACCGCCGTGTGTTGGAGTATTTAACAGACATACACTGTAATCCAACATGATGCAAGTGACATCATATGAATTGAAAAGCCTGTATATACAATCGTTGAAGAGATTCTTATGTCACGTATAAATACAGTTACTAAAAATTTCTTTCAAACAGTGACATGTTGAAGGGGTAAAGATACTGACCTCCAAATTTTCGATGGCTAGCAGTCCATCTTGGTCACGGAGTGGCCTAATCTCGCGAGAGCGCGAGACTAGGCCCGAGACTTGCATCAGTCTGCTGGGCCCTACCCCCCGTTGCCTCCTTCCGGAGTAAGGGTAAGTATGTCTTGGGGAGCTCCCAACCCTCAGTCCGGTTTAACTTGGCACCTTCCAAATGTATGTGAAAATCGAAAATTTGGAGGTCAGTATCTTTACCCCTTCAACATGTCACTGTTTGAAAGAAATTTTCAGTAACTGTATATACAAACAGTCTGACCATATTTTCTCAGCTCCCCCTACAGTTCGTGTGGGCCCGTCCAATCCATACGTCATCACCAGGGGGAGGTCGACGTCTCTGACATGCGCAGTGACGGGCGCCAAACCCAACATCACGTCGCTCCACTGGGAGAAGGACGGGGAGGTCATTGACCCCAGGCGGCAACCCGCTAAATATTCCCACGGGAACGCCGCCATACCCGGTCTGCACATCCGGCACGTGGGAAAGAGCGATGCCGGCGTGTACGCATGCGTGGCTGATCACGTGGTCAAGATCGTGAAATCCTCACTGCAGGTCAAAGTTCATTGTAAGTTCTTTTATGCAGGATTCACCTGCACATGGGATGTAGATATATTTCCAGTTGTGCTTTTATTGCTTATTACATTTCGTTTATAAATGTGTTGTATTTGTTCTCATGTATAGTTGTCACCTCTTCTATTCAGTACAGTATGTAACGTTTCATAAGGAATTCAGCTACGCGTGTATATGTAAGCCTGACGTTAAAAGTTTAAAAGATATAGTTTCTAATAAGACCTGTTGGGGTGAATTATCGCCATTGTTAAAGGGTTGATTTACGTTTGCACCTTGGACTCCCAGTAGTGGTCCGATATCAGGTTCTGAGAGACCGTGATCGGTTCCGTTGGACTGGATCAATACGCCTAACAAGCGCCTGTTTGCTGCCGCAGCCCGATACTGGGCCATGACATCTCGTACCCAGGTATTATATCGATAGCCAGGAAAGCACTGTAATAGGTCTTAACGTTCCCAGGAGGGCCTTACACAAAGCGAACACGACTTAATTGGGGTGTCTGTCGATGAACACATTACCTCTGCTCTGGATTTCTCGGTCCCGCCGCGGACGGATGTCAGATTAATTGTGGGTGTGATTTTTCACACAGGCCCGCCATCGATCCTGAGTATCCCTGACTCCGCCCGTGCTACTGTTGCAGCCAGCATCTCCGTACAGGTGGTAGCTTACAGGAACCCACCACCGCACAACATCACGTGATATTCACGTGATGTTCACATGATTTTTCACATAGACCCGCCCGTGCTACTGTAGCAGCCGCCATCTCTGCACAGCGTGTAATAGACAGGAATCCCCTGACAACACGATATGATATTCACGTGATGTTCACGTGATTTTCACATGATATTTTTTCTAAAACACAGATCCGCCGTCTATCTTGAGTATTTCCGACTCCCTGAGCGCCACGGTGGCAGACAGCATCTCTGTACAGTGTGTGGCAGACGGGAACCCCCCTCCCAACATCACTTGGTCACGTGACGGGATACGCCTGCGCAGTGCCGTTCATTCCGTCACCAGTGACATGCGCACTTCGACCGTGAAACTGAGTAACGTGCGGGTGAATGACAGCGGGAAGTACGTCTGTCAGGCGAACAACGGCGTCGGGAGGGCCGCCTCCAGCTCTCTCGCACTCAACATCAGAGGTGAGCACTATGACATGTTCTAGTTCAAGACATAAGAGGTAACATGAAAAACACTCCAAAACATTTCTAGATCCCACTGGTTCTCATCATCAGAGATAATAATAATAAATGGTTTATTGGTTAAACACTACCCGTGCAATCGCAGCCTTTCATAGCGCTGAATTGATGCAGGGTTTACAATATACAATACAATACAATACAGGGTTCACATAATACACATGATACATATTTGCTCCACTTTTTGTGAAACTCTCGCAAGGGTCTGTGCGGCTGCCATTCGGCGCCACCAGGTGACCTCAATACGACTTTCCCCAACCGAAGTCAGGTACCCATTCACATCTGAGTGGAGTTAGGAAAGTCGTGTAAAGTCCTTTCCCAAGGGCACAACGTCGGGGCGCATGTCCAGACATGTCCTGGGTACAACTCGGGATCGAACCCGGGTCTCACCGTTTCATAGTCGAATGCTCTACCACTACACCACCCGACGCCACTATGGATGAACAGTTGTTACAATTAGACAAAAAGACATCACGTCTTTTTCCGCAGCGCGAATCAGAAATAAGAACTCTCTGCTATATTAAAATCTGACCTGATCACGATCCATTTAACCTGATTCTGGTCAACTACAGTTTGAGTCTGACAGACCAGCGTACATGTAGACAGAGGAAAAATATAGCTCGAAATAACCAATAGAAAAAGTGAAAACTCTCTCATACAATATACTAGTAATTAACGTTTAATTTATCGAAGACAGTGGCATTTTCGTTCGGTTCAGAACCATGAAGTCCCGGTTTCGATCCCCTGACATGTCTGATGTTGTGCCCTAATTCGGAAAGTCACTTTACACGACTTCTCTCATTGTACGGTGGAGTGACGCCCATCAAGCCATCAAGCCATCAAGCCCACTTATGACGCACACTAATTTGGTACCAATGTGCCAAGAACTGCATGCACACTTGCCACTAACTTTACATTTGCTAATTACATAGAAGAAACAGACAAATGTTCCACCCTTAGTAACTGACTGTGTCTTCCCTCTAGAGTCCAGGATGAGCGTAACGAGCTCCACGGTGGCGGTAGTGGTCGGGGCGTCAGCCGGAGGACTCTGGTTTATCGTCTGCGTCGCCCTGGCCGCGTACCTGGTCAAACGGCGGCGTCTCCAAGACGAGAAGAAGAAATTTGCTTTCTATTACAACATGGGCAGACGGGAGCCGACCGAGAGAGGGGAGGTTGTAGAGGACAAGGAACCGCCGCCGTACACAGCCATGCAGGGTGGGTGCAGATACATATGGGGTACACACCCATAAGGGGTTCTACTCTGAGGCGTGCTCTTTGTAATCAAAGGTGGCCATGCCCTTTTGGCCATGAGTGGTGTGTATGCATTACAGTGCGAATTACTTTAACTGCATGCGCATGAATTACGTTGAGATAGCCCCATTCAAGTCCACCAAAATAAGAAGCAACAGTTTTACAGACTTCAAACTCTCTTTCTTGTGTTGAAAATATATTAATAACGGGTATGTAAAGCGAAAGAAAAAGTGAAACGCCAAGGTCAATATGATAACAATACAAACTTGTCAGTGTGAAAAAAAGGAACCCACCGCAAGTACGCCCTGGCGTTACTGGATAAAACCTACAGCCTCATGGCTGCACTTGGTGTAATTTACAACCGTAAAAACGTATTTTGTCTTAGCTGAGTTACAGCTCAATGACAGCCGCTTCAGGCCCTAGTGTTTCCGACCCTCCGACTGTAAAGACTCGCTGTTCAGACCCTGGGTGCGACGAAAGACAGTCATCAATCTCCCGAGACAATTTGTAAGCACAGTACCGTCCGACCCTCGTAACGTCCCTCATTAAAAGAGTCTACAGACTTACGTTCATGGTATTTTCAGAGCTCTCGACAAAGACGTCCGTAAAATGTTTATGTGACTGTAAAGCGATGAGAAGTTCTCTCCGTCCTGCGCCTGTCACGAGGGCAGCTTTACTGTGATTGCAGCGATAAAAACCACTGAGCCGGGATTAACAACGGACGGTCTTTCAATTCCACATCACTCCAAACAACCTGAACTGTCATTTGTTTTAACCATGTAGGCTGTCATGATAGAGAGGGGGGGGGATCTGACCCAGAGGTTGGTATACATCGTAATAAATGGGACAGCCATCCACAATCGTCATTAGTGAAAATCCACCTGGGAAATAGTGTATCATCTTGAAGTGTTTGGTTCAAAATATTTTCAAATGAACTACACTACTCAAATTTTGGACACGGTGTCAGTATAGCTTTATCAACACATGTGCTTTGATTAATTCCGGTCAGGATTCACCAAAATGTGGAATGAGATGACTGCGTTCTATACGGTAGATAACAGCGCTGGAAAACCTTTCAAACTTCTACTCAGACATTTTCCTGTAGACTTGATTCCCGGAAACCATGCGGCACTGAGACCTTGATGTACCGACACATGCCATATTTTCCTTCTACAGGCACGACAAGGATAGTGATAAGACCGTAGAGAGGATTTGGTACTGCTGCGCTTAAGTTGACGGCAGATTATTCTAACAGTGCCACAGAATACAAAACCAACAAGAGTCCAGAGGACACAATCCTCCGTGAAGTAATTATGGTGTTTGCAGTGTGGCTAAGGTGTTTGAGACCCTCTTTAACTACTGACATGCCAAATTTCAGACAAATCCATCAAACAGACCCAGACAAAAACAAGTTGTTCAAAGTATGGAAGTCTCATCTTAGCAAAAAAGGCTATTGTAGCATTTGCTCATAAATTATGTAAATGAGGCCCTGATTTGCATTTTATCTGATAATCTGATAATGGTCTGATAATTTTCACCTTCAAGTAACAAAAACCTAAATGCAAGAAAGATAGACCTCGGACGAGGATAGAATGAATGACGCTTAGTTTGAATAGACGCAAAAGAAACTTGCTGTAAAATCTATCAAATCCACAAGAATCTGACACCTATATAACAAGCCAATAAAACACAAACCTGTGTTATGAAAACTTACAAGCCTTTCTGTAGCAATGATAGAATCTCATGTTACAAAGGTATCGCCCCTATGCCATAAATCATGGACGTGTAGACAAGACCGAATGAATACAACTCGCAAATAAAGTCTCTTAGTTCAGCATGATTCTTTGGAGTCATAAATCATGTTGTGTCGTACAGTATGATGTGTCGTAAATCATGTCTTGTTCTCCCCTCCAGGCAACAAACCTTCCAACAAGGCGCCGAACTACGGAGGAATCAACACTATCAGGAAGTCCATAGGCAGAAAAGGTGATCATCCTTGCAATCTTTTTTGTCATTTTCATGTAGAGGGTTCTCAGGGCTCGCTAGAAGAAGACTTTATTGCACGCCAATTGTTGCAGGTACAATGGCAACATGTTCATATATGGAAGTTGAACTATTGCTACTACATGTATATAACAATTCTAAGAGACTAATTTTCTTTCATATATGATAACTCTATTGCAAATTCATGCACGAGGGCTAATTGCAAGTACATTTGATATTATAAAATGATAGTAAGCAATAGAATGGACATTAAGGAAATTGAGAATCCTTGACTAACGCTACTTTTAATGTATAATAGTGAAGATATGATTTTTTGTTACCTGCAACCTGCTAGTTATCAAAAACATTATCTAGCAAAACTGCCCAGCCACATCAGAGGCTTTAACAGGCTTGAAAAGGCAATGGTTAATTGGACAACCTCAGACTGAGGACGAAGCATGGCGCTTTTTATTCAGCTACTATTGCAATGCGGCGTCGTTGTGGCTCGCGTATTTAGCCAAGCACAACGGGTCACCCCTATTCTTCTCGATACGTGTGTTGGGTTCTTTTACTTATTATAAAAGAAAATATGCTTGTATTTGGCTAAATGGGGAATCTTCACAATATTCCTACCTACCTAGACCTTATAGTATTACCAAGTTTAAGATGTTTACCAACAACATTAGAAGTTGTCTATTTTTTACCTGCAATTGAGGAAACGTTTCTGGGAATTGTGCGAAGTGGTGGTTTTGAGCCCTGGAAGTTGTGCATTCATTTTGGTAACTCACAATTCCAGTCACCTCCGCAGCATTACCTCACACTAACTTATAGAGTTGAGGGGTCCATCATGATATCTTTGTGTCCCTAGAGCCGCATCATTCTTCTTTGTCTCAGAGAGGGATCAAAACTTGCGAGGAGTCAGGGCTTAGAAAGTACTCAAGCCGACGACGACACCATATATCAAAAAGAAGAGGCTGTTATTGGACTTTAAAACTACTCAGTCAAAAGGTCGACCACGGTTCATCACTGCTGCAAAACAACTCCTGAATCTTCTGCGCTTACAGCAGATGTTCTTGCTTTTTAGCTTCCTTCCAGTCTTTTCCATTTGAATGTATATTGTACATATTTGCAATCCCGGCACAAAGAATAAAGCTTCATTGGCTCTACTGTACATTCCTTAACAGCAGTCGCTGTTTCATGCTTCCCCCTCTATCTTTTATTCCATCTTTACTTTTATGTTTGTGTTGTGACGTGGGTTGTTCTTATCTGAGAAAAAATACTGACCTAACGACTCTCCTGTGGTCAGATAAGGTCTTGAAGTTGATGCTGCTGCTCTGCCAGAGGGCATCAGCCATGCTTTCCATTCCAGATACAGCCTCGCTGCCACTGCCATAGGCTGCTTGTATCTTGACGGCCATGGAAAGACACATAGTACTAACTACCTGTTCCTATAGCTCTCCAGAGGAAGCCGTTACTAAGTTGTTATCTGGTCACCCACAGAAAGGCGCTATGCTCGTGCTGTGTACTCGTACCGACCGCGTGAAGAGAACGAGCTGCGCCTGGAGGTGGATGACGTCATCGAGGTGCTGGAGGGGGAAGATGGCGGCTGGTGCTTGGGTTACCTGCGGGGCAGGATAGGCCTCTTCCCCTCCAACTACGTCAGATTCATTTCCTCCAGCGAAGGTTATTTAACTTCTTATAAGTAACACGATATGGACGATCTGTCGTATTTGCATGAAAGTCCATCTGTGTCGGCAATAAAGGGGCATTGTAACAAAGACTGAACTTCAGGTCCAACACTATACGGAAATTGGTTTGTTGAATCGTCGACTGTGTTTACAGCCCTCCTCGGGTAGCATGACCCACTACTTTTTAAACATGTGACTAAAAAGAAGGACTGTCTTTCTGGCACTACTTGAGTCATGTGTTCGCTAAGTCATGTGATGGGTCATTCTACCAGAGGAAGGCTGGAAACAGAGACGATTACATAACGAACATATATTTCTTTCAGTATTGAATCTGCATGCAGTTATCCAAGTGCTGTATCTGCATGCTTTATTTGCCCAAGTTGACTTAACTGTTAACATTCCCGACCTTTCTGCGGAAAGGGTGTCGATGGGAGAGTCTAACTTTCTTTGTTCTCTCTTCATGTCCAGTGCTCGCGCTCAAATCTGCCGGTATTCACCAGACGATAGAAGTGCGAGATTCAGTGCCGTCCAATGGTAGCATCTAATCTCCCTTACGTCATTGTCTGACGCAGCGCCGTCCAATGGTTCTCCTCCCTACGTCATTATCTGACTCGGCGCCGTCCAATGGAGGGGTTATAGCTTCACTTACGTCATTGATGATCTGCTGAAATACTTAACATTGACACTTGGTGCCAAACGACAATTGTGGATGAAAGAAGATGTATCCAAACCCGCCTACGGAAGGCGGACGGGGCGCTTCACCGGTTAGTACCCTCAAAGGCACTTCACACCTGTCACTAACGAAGCCATCCTGGGACCGAGAGGAGACTGTCTGACGCCAACGCGTTCCCAGGACACTTTATCGAGAGCGACAGCCTTAGTGCTTCAATTAAAATGTCTTTCAATTTACCAGTTTTACGCTTTTAGACCCCCGGGCTGGTTTCAGAAACTACTTGCTCATCGCGACAATGAAAAATTTCTCACCAGTGGTGTTCTCTTTAAGAATTCAGACGACACGTTTATAAGTATTATGATTTGTACAGTTGAAACAGCTCAAAAGTACGGTGTAGTTTTGTATATAAATGTGATGTCCGCCAGGAATTATGTTAAGCGGTTCAGCGGCGGATATATGTAAATTACAATAAAGAAACGGATAAACCGGTGTTTTGTTCTTTAATTAGTTCAGTGTAAAGCCATGTCAAGTTGCTAACATTGGCATAGCTATCACAAATAATATTAACTATCACGAACAATATCCTGAATTGGATGTTTTAAGGGGAGACCACGTTTTAAGAGTTGACAAGAACATAGTGGGCTTTCTGTTTTGATAAGTCTGAATTTTCTTCTAGTAAGTGAGTCCAAGAAACAACTAACCAATTTGTAGTGGCAATGGTGTAATTAAAGAAGACGATGTGCAAACGTAGCAATACTGCAAAGTGCGTTCGCGCTCGTTACACATATATGTTTCCGTCTAATACGCACCATTACTCTTTGTTATCAGCACAGCGATAAGTTATGCCTATTAATCATACCTTTCAGTTGTTTTTACGGTTGTCTGTTCCTTTTGTTTAAGTGTGTAGTGATGTATGTTTCTTCTTGTGGTGGGTATAATAATATGTATCTATCACGATTCCGCGTTGAAAACGTACTGCGGCAGCTCAATGAGGAATTATCTAAAGGCAGCTTATCAGGCCGACCAACCGCCACGGGCGAAACGAACGAAGAAATGCGAAACAAAAACGTCCACAGGCTTAAATTTCACCGACATTAACCTACTTTCGTTTGGTTGAACTGCTCATTTGACAGACACTTGGGATCTCTCTACTCTGAATTGGTTGGTAAGAAAATACATGTCACCAATGCCAACGCCATTGCAAGAGGAGGTTGCTTTTTTCAGAATGAGTACATGAACGACCGTAAGAGTTCTCGTGAGGTTCTTTTGTGACAGATGAGTTTGATGTGACTTGCACACGGTGATGTTTAAGTCAGCGATGCCTCAGTTCGTTATGAGCTGTCTCGATGGGAAGTTATCTAATGTTCCTTTAAATTCTCGACTTGCTCGACGACAGATACCTGTCACCATAGGTATAGGTTAGGGTTAGTTTAGACCGAATAAAAGTGTATCAACTGCTGTAGGTACTATTCAGACCCCAAAGCCAAGGTTCCATTATCAACTCCATAAGATAGCAAAGAATATTTATTAATTTCATAAGAAATCAAACAATACAACACTCGCGGTGGCGCACTCAAGTTGTAGAACGTACATCAAAGCTACCATAAGTAACGCGTGATAAACGTGAGATGACAAAAAGAACGAACAGATGAGCACAAAATTGGAAACAGAAAGTTTCCTTGTGAGGGAAGCTTGATCACCACAAACTACCACGCGATGAACGTTCCCTTTGCAGGGTAGGAATTTACGTGACTTGCACATGAAGATATGCTAGTAATGACACGTTCCCCCCTGCATATCGGGAACGCCATAAAACCCATATCCTGTGACATATACGCTGACTAGTATAGCGACAGGCGAGTCCTGAGGCGAGTCACGAATACTACAGGAGACCTTGAAGCCGTGCGGGTGCGTTTTGATCAGCTCATGTGACCCCGGGGCGCGCGATCCATCTCAGATCAATGATTTACCGTGATCCGGACCCGGGGGAGATCACACGTAATTTGTACCGGTCGTACCTAATAAAGAACTACAGATCCACTGACGTATCAAAGCACAGCATCGATCTCTGAAGGCCCAGTTTTTCCCCGTGAGGACGGAGTACAAGTCAGCAGTACACGTGCCTGGTTAACTAGAACTGCACTCTAGACACCTTCGTTACGTTGCTATGATGGAGGAAAAGGTTTGGGCGTACGTTCGCAGTTAGCAGCCATCAACAGGTTTTCTGACTTCTCGATCTCACAATATATCAAGTTGGATTTATGGTTTGTTTGGGAAACAATTGATTGTCCTTGGAGCATGTTTGCTCAAACTTTACCCTCAAAATGCTCCACTGTCTCACCGCATGTCCACAGGTTTTCCGACCTCTTGCAATATGTCAAGTTGGATTTATAGCTTGTGTAAAGAATTGATTATCCAAGGAGTAGCCTTCCCTGCATGTTTGTTCAAACTCTACCGGCAACAGGCTCCCCAAACACACCACCTGTCTACATTCCACGCACCACTTTGCAACTCTGAGGATTTCTTACCATCATCTCATGAGACCGACTAAAGCCTTCTACGATATTCCTAAAGGTCGCGGCAATCGCTGAAGGTCACCATTATGAATCAAGCTCACAGCAATGGTTCCCTGTGCGCCCTCCTCACACTGGCAACTACCTTTCCTCCTCCATCTTAAGTGTTTACCTTCTTCTTCCGTTTCCTGTGCAGAATAGCACGTTCCATGTAAATTTATTCTCAATCGAACCTTCCTGCGGCACAGTTGAGCGGTTCAGGTGGGGCTATCGGCTGCGCAGGTTTAAATCTTCGGCAGCTTTCTGCGAGACTTCGATTTTCCGCGTCCCTGGTGGAAAACTGTTGTTGAAATTTCGTGAAATGCGGAGCCCTTGGTACCCAAAACTCGACCCCTCCCCCTTCTTTATCACTGAAGACTCTGACGCAGTCCCCACTGGCGTGGGCCCTGATCGTAAACCACATCCATACACTAGTTTCCTCTTATACCTGTGTAGGGTCTTTTGGCAATTCTTCGTAGGTTTTGTCGTCTGCTACAGTAACACCTAGCTTTAGTGCACGGTGAACCAGTTACACCTAGCTTCGATGCACAGTAAACCAGTCATATTAACCCTGATGAAGATGACAGACGGTCATAGAAACGTCGGCTTTTGTAAAAAAAGTGTTTGTGAATAAAGAACTTTGCTATTCAATCACAAACCTGATGAAACTATTCACGGCATATCCACATATGTGTCTTTTGTTTCTCTGAAAACTAAAAAGCTTGTAAGAACGTTTTGAATCACACTATGTCTGAACCTTGAAATAGCAGCTAGGTATGATAGAGTGGAATCCTTCAGAAACCGACAGCAGAGACCTTTGTAATTTAAAGCTCTGCTTTATCATCCTTGCTCTGGTGCCTGACAGTCCAAACTTATTCTGTACTAAAATAGCAAGTTTTTGTACCTAACAAAATGTTTATGACTGAAACAGTGGCTGGTTACAAACTCGTATAAGGCTTTTATCATATGCCATATTTTGGAAGAGACAAAACGGACTATAGATGGTAAAAAGTCTAGTGAAGATACCAACAGTGAAGAGTCAAGCGAGTTGTTGTCTGTTGATATACAAGACTGGATTCAGATAATGACATTCCTTTACTGTTCATCATTTCATATTATATTATCTCATTATTTCTAAGACATTAATGGACTTCTGGTTGAACTCTTGGCCTTTTCCATGATGGATAAAATAGTCTACCCCGACCCTCTTTCTTCTTATGCATAGAAACGCATCTTGGGTTCGTCTGACCTGTTTTACAGCGGCTAAGTCTTTCAATAAGTCCATTTGACGATAATGCCCTTCAAAGAGCATTATCTAAACCAAGGAACGCCTTTTGGTGCTTTCAGAAGCCTCCGCCGACAATTTGCCTATAAGCGCCGTCGGGAAATTACAAAGAGGTTGGCCTCCAAGAGCGGTCGGAGGGCGGCATCTTTCTCTTCATCTGAGGAAACTCATTACGACTGCCTGACAGTTTATGGAGAAGCCACAAAAGTGAAGTTAAAACCCCCAACAATGAGCTTCGTGACACAAAACAGCCAGATACGATTAGGAGAAAGTACCTTGCAATGGAAAAGTCAAACAGTGCAGGATAGAAAGCAAACTAAATTGCTTGCAGTGAGAATACGTCCCAACTGTTGTCACGACCAAATTGATTTGGCAGGTTTCGGATCAACATAACAAAGTTACGGCGGTAATGCGGTGATGAAGTCCACAGGAGGGGAAGAAGCCTTCCAAGTTTGTATTCAAACGTAATATTTGGATTATATGAGACGTATTTTAATCTTGTATAAGGGAGTAAATTTTTCTGGAAGAGCTTGTTAAAACAGGTACATGGAGCCGTAAAACCATGGGGATACTGCCTGTTGAGGAGTGCAGGAGAGATGAAATTTATGTCCCAAGAAATCACAACTAAAAAGGTTCCTATCATGGTGGCAAACTGTGGGCCGTTAAACCTGTCTTCAACAGACTGAACGTCTTGTCATGGAGTTAGAATAAAGTTTTATTGACACAGCAAATTAAAAAGAACTGGGACTTTTGTAGGATCTTCTACAACTACAGAAACACAAAGTTGGATACGATAACATAGGGATAACATAGGGATAACAAGGTATGCAAATATGGCATTAACTACCATTTAAACTACATTTTCTAACGTCCATACATTCATTGATGTATTTACCTATTTGCACACTGTAAGAATCAACTCGATTGAATTATCTAAAGAATACAGTGTATCAAATTCTTTATATTTGCGGCCATGACTTTCCGTTGGCCTGTACTTAGAAATTGTACGCTACGAGGAACGGTAGTATTTCATCATCAAATAAGTCCACCGCAGATGGCGGAGGGAGATTTTTATTTATTTAGTATTTATTCGGCTGAAGACACAGCCAAGGCTGCCCAACTAGCACGGGACTATTATTAAGGGCTAACCTTGAGGCCAGTCACTGTAGAATTTGCACCATCGCACACCGGGGCATGCCCCTACTCTTTGTCGAAGGGTGTGGTGGGTTCTTTATCGTGCGTGGGGTGTGGCTCTCCCAAACACGGGACCTCCATTTAACGTCCTATCCGAGGGACGTCCCTAACCGAAGCTAGGTACTCATTTACACCTGAGTGAAGTGAGGAAAGTCGTGTAAAGTGCCTTTCCCAAGGGCACAAGATCGGTGACATGGGTGGGGATCGAACCCGGGACCTCTTGGGCCCTGAGCCGAACGCGCTACCGCTGCGCCACACGACCCCACCTGGAGGCGTGGCGGAGGGAGAGCGTACACTGCACGAAATCCGACATTTCAGCATACCTTAAAGCATGCGTAAAGGTTCAGTTTTTTTCAGTGGACTGAAAAATGGAACCTTTACGAATGCGTTAAGGTGTGCATAAATATTGAATTTCATGAAGTGATACCTGCCAGTATTATCATCAGAGCACGTAACGGCTGCACACCTACTTTATGCATGTTTAACTGTGGATTACATTTTACATAGAATAAAGAGACTCTTTCTACACAACCAAGTGTTTTATTCAGCCGACGGCCTTGAGGAAGGTGACAGACGGTCACCGAAACATCGGCTGAATAAAACACTTGGTTGTGTAGAAAGAGTCTCTTTATTCTATGTAAAATGTAATCCACAGTTAAACATGCATAAAGTAGGTGTGCAACCGTTACGTGCTCTGAGTCTCTTTATTCAGTGACTTACCAACCTGATGAAACTATTCACGTACATTTTACATAGTTGGGGAGAAAATAAGGGCACGCAGCCAGAGCTTTTAAGCCGCGTGGATGCTGACTGAAGTAAATGTTAAGGAGCGTAAGTCTCGATACGTAGAGCGAATGTTGAGTTTTCGTATCAGTTTTCCTCTCGCGCTATCGAAACTCTCAGCAGCACATCTATATTAGTCAATTCCTGGATTAATCCTCAAAACTGTGAATCAAAACATTCCAAATCGGTTAGATGGCTTCCTGGAAACGGCTTAACGTTGCTATTAACGAACAGGCGGTGATGTAATGTAAGGCGTGTGGGCGTGTAGTTGATTGCGCAAGGAATTAGGAGGACTTAAATTTGCTTCATGTCTGTGTTCTGCTAAGATAGGAGATTTAGACTGAACAGCTAGTTCTTTGTCTTGATCATTATAGCGCTAGGAATGTGGACCATATAGGGCTTTAATTGGCACTGCGGGAAGCAGTTCTGAAACTATAAGGATGCCTTGATATGGCAATTTAGGAAAGTTTTGTGATGGTTACCGGAACAAAACGCTCTGTGTAACATGCTATTTTGCTGCTTTTGCTTCTTTGATTGCAATCTCTTCAACACATTTTCTCCGGTAATTTCCACGACAAAGTGGTCATAACTGGCTCAGAAACAGTTCCACAGAAGTTGGGTTTCCTGGAATAGGCTGTTATCTTCTGCGAAATCATTTTCCGTTGATTGATGAGGTTCCTAACTTAGTTGGACGAACTTCTTTTCGTGCTGCCTCGTCATACTTGTTAAAGATCAACCCAGCTCTTCCCATTTTATCGCAGATAGAAGAGGCTTTCTGCAAGGTGCATTTAGATCCGTGTTGATATGACGGGGGCTCTGCCCCCTGCACCGAAAGGTGACCGGTGGGTGGCTGCGATGGGAAAACGATTCTAATAGCCGTTCAATATGCAGCTAGAGTGGCCTTTAATAAGGGCGCTTGTGTCAGGAATTAACGATGAGCATTGTTTGGCATTTACGTTCCTTCGTACGTTCCTAAGTATGCTGCACTCGTAGAGGAGCAAGGCGGGTGGGTAGATGTTTGATTGAGAACGTCCCTGTGGTGCCTTTTAGGAAGCTGACGAGTTTCTTGAGTGATCCGCCATGAAAATACTTCCCGTGGAGAAGCAAGTTTCCGAGCACTGAAAATTTGCCTCGCCTTTTTACGCCGTGGAATTCTTAAACGTCGTATCTTTAATTGGGTAACCGGTAAAATCGCCCCTCGGCGCGTAACACACCAGCTTCGCGGGCGGCTGATTATATCACACCGAACGACCTGCCGCAGCTGAACCGTGCATATCGAACTCTAACTGCTGTTTGATACAAGGTAATGGAGAGGTTCCTACTGTACTGGATGGCAGCATGTTACATTCTGCAACAGCTAGCGGGAAAAATATGAAATACTTCAAGCCATGAAATACTTCAAGCCCACGGCTCATGAACCTGGTGGCGTTTCACGTTTTATCATCGCATAGAAACAATAAAACATGCTATATACTAGTACTTTGTTCTTTTGCTACATAATAGATTTTAACTCCCGAGGCTTTGGTTACCTCCCGCTACCTCCCGCAAGGCTTAATGAACTCAGTAAGACAGGGAACTCATCTGCTACTTTTTAAAAACGCCGCTAAATGAAATCTATTTGGTTGTGTTGCTTAGAACCCAGTATATGTGTTGATTTACCAACCTCATTAATAGCTATAAACTATTTACGGAACAAAACATTACGTGTTAGTTTGAAGATAATAATGATGATAAAACTTCCTCATCTTATAGAGAGTTCCACAGACAATTATCTTAATCACCATTTACTTACCTGATCTCAAATACGTCTTAAATGCCATTTTATTCTAATTAGAACCGTGGTTTTGCAAAACACGTGTGAGATTCTGGTTTGTTGGAAAATGGATTTTGAAATATTCAAAATTCTTGTCGAATTCATGTTTACAGTTTTCTCATCCTGCTCCAGTTTTCAACCTACGATTGCCATCCATACAGTGTTATGTAAAATTCGGGGAATGTATTGACATTTGAGGGCAATATAACAGCCTTCTTTTCTGCCCCACCCACACCGCAACCCCTCTCTGTGCCATTTTAAATCCGCGGAGATAGATGCAGCAGTGGCAAGGCAGGACAATGTAGCCTTATTAACAAACTCCACGATCTGGGCTTTGGCGGGCTTTTATACTGTCTTTCTTTTTCCTATGACGTATTACTTCTATTTGTACTCATGATTCTTGTGACGGCCCCCAAAATCACCCCACACCATGAAATCCCCAGGGCGTAGAGACTACTAAGGAGGCGAAAGACAATGTCCGTGAACAGGCAGTTTAAAACCCGATTAGGGAGGATGTGAGAGTAGGCCACCGCTGAGGGTCGAGCCGGAAGGCGCCCCATACATGTGCGGACCGGGAGGCACCCCGCTTGCGGCCGGGGAGGTGTTTAATGCCGCCCGGAGACCAGCACGGGACCTGCCGGCGTCGGGTCCAAATGTCACGTCAACAGCACCGAGACATGAAAGCAGGAAGGAATCCTTTAAATAGTCAGCAAAAGTCCAGTCAGCCTTCGCGCTCGCTGAGCGGCAATGAAGCTTTCAAGCAACTGCGAATTTACGTGATGAGACATTTCAAACAGATGTGATAAAATGCGCATCTGTGGGTTTGTGGGTTATAAACACAGTCTGCAGCAGGCCGGAAAGACTTTCCGTATCAGTTAACTTTAGACAACTTCAGGAAGTCTAAAACGTCTTACTCTTCATAAAATTTATTCAGTTGCTTGATTTTCGCCATGCTGACCGTGTATGTTATTCCTTAGAGTAAGGAGAACAGGATATCTTTTTTTAAAGTGTATGATACATGGAAGAAGCAACAGATCTAGAGTAATGAACAGAAGTATATTCCGTTTTCGTAGCATCAGGTCAAAATTAAGCTCCTACAAGATTACATGTTTTACCACACACAGTCCATTTCTGTCAATTGATGGTTTCTGTCAATCAACGATGGAATGCAAAAGATTTTACTCACGTCATAGACATCCAAGGAGAACAACTGTACTATATTACATCAACGTTAGATAAAACAGATCTCGCAAACCTGAGAATTGTTCTGAAATTGCCCAACATTTTTCTGTACTTCTGCCAGCCGTAATGTCCGCTGCCCTTTGGGCTGTAAAGATTGTAATTTAACGCCAGTAAAATATATAGACTGGAGGCAAAATAACGTTCAGTACTGAAGGGCGGTATAACCATCACATTTATGGCAGGGCATTCGACATGTACGCGATGATATTCCCTTCTCGAAAAGCAATAATAAGGTGTCTATTAGGATTTGCCATACAAGATGGAATTGGTGGCAAAACAGGTAGAAAACTGTTTACTACCGTCCCAGCCAACAGCATGGACAGACAACAAATTTATTTAGAAACCTAAAATTAAATTGGGTTTCTGCGCACTTACCATTTATAATCTCAATTGGGAGACGAAGACAGTATGGGGTGAACGCGTGTCATATTCCAGAGAGATAATGAGGTATGTTGTGTCATCAATGACGTCACACGGTGACGTCACACTACGGTTTGATTCCAAAAATGTCGGCTGCCTGTTGTTTAGTGATGGACATCAGGCCCGGGTAGCCAATCGTGTCTCTTATCGTGTTGAACACCCCGGGCGGAAGTTTGTGCGTTTTCTTCAGCACGTGGTACCAGTCTTGCCACTGCATCCGCAGCTTCGTACAGAATGCGTCATCCACGGTGAAGGCCTCGGACCATTTGGACTGTTCTACCAACAGTTCGTGTTCATTAGCTCCGTGACCAGAGCCGGCATCACAGTAAGCCGCTACGGCAGAAACCGCCTGCCGGAAGGTACTGACTTCCTCTGCAAAATCAGTGCCTTCCTTTGCCACCTGTTCCCATAGCGACCGGTTAAAGTGTTCGTACAGCTCGTAATCAACGTTACTCCAGTTCCTGTGTCTCTCCTCCTGACTTTTAAGTGAAGAAGCGAACTTTTCAGGATAAGATTTAAGATTTCGCGGACTTAGGTCGTACAGGATGTCCTTAGTGGTCCAACACAACCGCCGACGGAGCATTACAAGGGACTCGTTCAGATGCTCCAGAATCAGGACGAAGTCGATTTCTCTGTCGATCTTTTGTACAAAATCCTTGGCGCTTTTCCTGCGCCCCGACAGGCCCAGAGGAAACCCCAGGTCAAACGCCATGAAGTTCTTCGTAAAGGAATGCGGGAGTCTGTGGTGCCTGCTGATAACGTACGGAACCTCGTACCTGTCCGGATCTTTTAGGAACGCGCCGAGGGGGTCGGGGTGGTGGATCCCGTACTCGGACTTGACCTTGTACCAGTTAAAGACCGACTTGATCTGCGCCAGGGGATGACGTAATATCGTGACGTAGACAGTGTCGCGGGGCATGAGTCCTTCCATGAGCGGCCGGTTGTATACGGTGTGGTCCACGACAAGGTTAAACCTTCCGTCTGCCGAGGGGACGTAGTCCTCTACCTTTAATCAATCAATCGATCAATCAATCAATCAATCAATCAATCAATCAATCTATGAAACAACCAACCCCTGAACTAACATCAATATAGCTGTCCTTTACATCGACATTATTAATACAATATTCTGACTTGAGTTGATGTTGCCATTACAATCGTATCGTATAAAGTTAACATAATTTCGCAGATGCTGTGTATGCGCGAAGTATTTTCTATAGAATATCAAAAGATATTTTAAACCATCGTAATTAGAACTGATCATGACAATGAGCGAAAGACCAAGCCATACACCTTGATTAAAATAATACAATGGCAAGAGATGTTAACAGTAAGTTTGCCCCACCTTGAGGAGGTTTGGCCAGCCAAGGTCACTCTTGTGGTTCCTCGGCAACATGAAGGTCAAGTTGTGTTCGAAGCCGAACCGCTGCAGGATACAAGTGACGGTGGTGGAGCCGGCTTTGTGAACTTTGACAAACACGACGTTCGTGCGTGGGGAGCATCTTTCTATAGAGGAGAAAAATGTGTAAGTCATCCTAGTTACAGATGTCACTGCCATGATAGATACTTACACAAGACCAAAAATTACAAGAAACAAGAACCACTTCAAACTTCAGATGCAATGGCGCCTTCTCCATGTTTCTTGCATTGTATAACAGAATAGAAATGGTCTGCGGAAGAACAGATTTGTAATAGGCAATAGTCCAGGTACCTAAATCTATTGAAAAAAGGCTGGGAACAGTTCACCTTCCAACAGCCGGTGACTGCAGTTATGTGATTTGCTGGTAGCTTGATAAACGTTTTTGTTTTAAAGATGAAAACCCACGCTGTGAAACAACTCTTCTTTGAACTTACCGGGTAAAGCTATCGGACTTTCATGATGTGACGTCGGTTGGTGCAAGTTTTGTTCCACACCTTTGGCCGGAGGCATATTCTGTCCAGAACCAACCCTGCATTGTGCTGAACTCCCTACATGACGTGTGAGAAGCGTTTCCACATCAGAGTTGCGGTTGACCCCGCTGTCAACCACCGATGAATGGGACGAATAGTCTGGTCTGTTCTTGGCTCGTACCCTAAAAACCGAACAAGCAAATGAACAATAGTTACTTTTGACCACAGAAAACAAGTATGTGCTGTGATAAAGCATTAGAACGTTGCACCAGTATTTGCAAAGTAATATTTACATTAAAAAGGTCGTAGTTTTCCCAGCTTCTTGCGGCCTCGCGTCGGCCCTCACTCTCTCCCTCAGTACCGCAGCCCGGTACAGTAGCACCCCGCAGCTCAAGCACGACAGGAGCAGGAACAACGTCACACAGCTCCGAAATGACCACCTCGCGACAGGGGCTGGCATCACGGCTCGGGTTTTGATGCAGAAAACGTTTCAGCTATAACGACTTCGCATGGGACAGAACGACTGAACGAGCATTCCATACAAAGCGATCACATTGTCCTCAGTACTGAAGGTTCAATAGCAGCAGGTGCACCCCAAGTTCATGAACCTACGTCCGGAATCCACCACAAGTGCAAATGTGGCTGTAAAAAGGAATGAAAACCTTCCGGCATCGCGGTCCCAAATGTGCTATTATAACCTGCGCGGACTTTTATAAACTACGTCCAGGGAATTCGCAGTGTTCCCTCAAGGGGACCACTTTAGCACCCACCTAACAACCCGTATGTTCTATGGGCATTGTTGGTTTCAAGGATATCATGTTTAGGTGTGTCCTTTACGGCGTTCTATTGTTTCCCCTTTGTTTGAGGATATCAAATATTAACAAGATTAGCCACAGCTACGTTTTCACTTTTGTTTGGCTTCTGACCATGTTTTAGCGGGATGCTTCGATTGAAAAATGATCTGCTGCTCGTAATAACCGTCATCCCGTACTCCTGGCACGCAATGGGTCAAGGGAAAGGCAGGGGGGGGGGATCTGTGCTAGTCGGTACCCTGGACACGAGATTGGAGAAACGCTACTGACGTAGAAAGCTTTTGCCTCTCCTCTACACGTAGTCAAAAGTACAAGCAACAAATAAATAAAAACTGTGGAAGACAATGACGGCCCGCCTCAGTGCCAAGCGCTGATATGCGGTGAAGAATGTTTCGAAGAAGAAAAAAAAAAAGAAGAAAAGTACAAGAAAACAAAGGCCATTTGAGTCATGAATGTCGATGAGTTCTCGTTACTGTCTTTCTCTATTTTCCTCTTTCCTCAGTTTTCTTTTCTTCCGCTCTTTCTCTTTCCTTTTTCCTTCTCTCTTTCTCCTTCTCTCTCTCTCTTATCCCTCCCTCGCGATCTCCCATCTGCGACGGTTACCGTTCTCATCTCATTTCCAGCGGTGATCCTTCGTCAGAAAGTGCGCATCAATCCCTGACTGAGATTTAGATAATGCGGCGTTTATGTATAGCCTCCCCGTGGCCAAATGGATTAATTACTTATAAGATGTATATCTATGGGGAGTAATTAAAGATGTGAAATTCCCTCGAAACTCTATTAAAGCATGCATTACTTAGCGGATTAATGACTTCCGCACACCTTGCAATTAAGTCTTGACGTGAAGAATTTCCACTTGGGAAAGTTGTACATTAGTTGTAAGCCTAACGATCTCTCAAGGCTGGAGAAAAACGTATTGAATGTAGTTACCTAAAGCCCCGGTCACACATGTCGTACGATGAACATACAACGCTTGTTTTAAGCGACGATATCGTCTTACGTCGTAGGTTTGAGAAAAAATGGGTGGAATAGTTGCAATAGTTTAATTCTTAAACTATGGCACGATCGTTGCGGAAAAACCTTATCTTTTACGCTGCACGAAAAGTTGAATTTACCCATGGTAGTAAGTGCCAGTAAGGACGGGTAATGTTTACTTTGTAAACTTTGTAAACGATTGTAAAGTACGGTACTGTTTACTTTGTTTTGTAAACATGCCTTTACAATCGTAGTAAATAAAAGTCAAGTCCGGTAATTTCGGACTAAACAATGGTAGTAAAGAAATTACCGGAGTTTACTACCATTGTAAAGTCGATGCTGTTTACAAAGTGAACATTTCCCGATTTTACTGGCATTTACTACCATTGGTCCAACTTTTCGTGCAGTGTTAGCTTACTAAACAGTTATTATCCCATTGGAATAGGAACGTACCTGGGTTCACTTATAATCTCTGACATTAAGCCGTGTTGAATACACCACAATACAGTTGTCATTGACTTGGAGAGTGTTTCACGTGAAAACAAGTGATGAGTGCGCCACACTGTTATTCATCAATGTAGATTTACTTTCAGGCTAACACAATAGACGTGCCCATCATGCCTGTGCCTGGACGTCCGTGCGGTCCTCCTACGACTCACCATGATTAATGGTTTCGTCAACCATACGTGCGTTCATGGGCACTTTTCTTCGTGTCACAACCTCATGGGTCACTTTCATACAGTTCAATTTTGTTCCCTAATCCTATTTCGAAAAAGTCCGTATGACCTTGTAAGACACATTTGGAATAATGCCATACGCCACACATCTCCGCTTGTATTGGTAGTAATGAATAAGCTTTTCCCATTTGGGCCTTTTATATCAAGTTTCATTTACATCAAGCTATCACTTTGCGCCATTTCAAAAACACATGTAGTATTAAGTGAAAACGGAGCGTCGATGACATGCGAGTAAGAAAACAAAACATACTTGAAGTTGAAAGTGGGATTGCAAAAGATAAAGGGGGTAAATGAATGAAAATATAGATACAGAAAGAAGCTACAGATCGTGATAAATTAATCCACCATGTGGCGTCTGTGTGGCCCTACGGTTAGAGCGTTGGACTCAGAACCGATAGGTCCCGGGTTCGATACTCAGCATGCCCCGGCGTTGTGCCCATGGGAAAGGCACTTTACACGACCTTCCCTTCCCTGACGCCCACCGAGCCTCTTCGGCTAATCTGTCTAAATGTGTGCTAAAAACACACTACGGATTTGGTGCGCCAATGTGCCTACATCTGCACAGTTGCCACAAAGAGTCGTATTTTTTTGTTAATGCACAAAGGTTTAAATAAAACGGTGCGTTAACAGACCATCGGTGTAGTCCCGAACTCGTTACAGTTCCTGTCTTCCTACACCGCAGCTCCAAGTGAAGTTCCATCACTTGCTCTGTATTTATTAACCGAGTTTATTTGACAAGCCGGAGATTGGTGCGAGCGATAGGCCAGAGTTCTACACTATTAATCACGGAAAGAGCTTTCACCGCTCAACAGAACGATTTGTCAGGGGCGTCTTGGGTCGCAAAATCCAATATACAACGATCAGAACCAAGAATTACGTGTCTTAGACTTAAGACGCTCGAGGTTGATGAATATGTCTTAAAGTGTTTTAAAGAGAAAAGGAAATGGAGCAGGGCGCCGGCGGCATATGTGACATAATCCGCGGAACAGCGTCTGTACTGCCTCCTGGCCAGGTGGTACAGCAGATAGCATTGGGCACCCGACAGGGTCTTAATTCTATAGTCCGCCCATTTCCTATTAAGGCTCACAAATAACTCAAGAAGTCGATGAATAGTTCAATAGAAACTTTCACAAAGAAGAAGAAGAAGAAACGAGCCGGTACCAGCACTGTATCGGCTGGCTGGCTGTTGTGTTAGCCTCCATCAGGCCTTCCTGAGGGGTTATGGCTAGAAGAACTGGGAAAAAATAGGGTAAACTAAAAAGATAACATTTGCAAAGCAAATGCATAATGTAAACGTTCACATGGTTTAGCCTAAAAAACTACTGCTCTGTTTATTTTACTCAAACACATTCATATATTCATATGATGACCAACCCCTTCAACTATGTCCTGTTACAAAATGTAACACAACACCACAGGGTGTCTGCTACAACACCAGTTACCATGTTGACAGACGTCTGGTCCAGGTCATTGACTTTATTTGTTTGGAGAAGAAGAAGAGGAAGAAGAAGAAGAAACAGAGCAAAAACAATATGTTTTCCTTCTTCGAAGGTAAACATAAAAATTGCCAGGAGAGTGAGCCTGCAGTAAGGCTATTGTTCTCCATGTTGTAGAATGGCAATAACGCTCTTTTTCTTGCTAAATGTTCCTATTTTTCAGGCGGATGGAGTTAGTCTGGTTAGACTCCCGTTCTGCGGAGAATCCGGTCTATGAGGATCATGTATTATAAGACTGGTTTATTGTTGTTGAACAAACAGGACCCACTGGCAGCCTAGGTGCGCATACGGCTGAATTACTAGGTCTGGTTACAAAACACAATTACAATTACAAATACAGCACACAGCTGTTTACAAACATAGGATAAAATATCACCATTATTAAAATCTTGAACACACCATACTGGCACTACAAATACCCAAAGTATTCACAGGTGCGTGATCGATAGAGAGGCAGGAGACTCATCCGTCAGTGTTGAGTTAATCCGGCGGCAGAAATGGCAATGACCCGCCTGACAACTTCGGTTAGGCCACGCTGACTTGATTTTATGGATGACATCCGAGCGCGCATCGATTTTAGCAGGTTTAAAAGAAAAGAGTACGCTTTCTCGAACCTACAGGCAAAGATTTGCGACAACACCGTGAATCAATGAAGAAAAAAACTACCGTCAAATGAGCGAATAGAAACCAATACAGAAGAACAAAACTTCAGGATTTATTCTCATTTCATGTTCAATTTGTTAAATTATTTTACAACTTTCGGGATCACCTTGATTTCAAAATTTTAGCATTTTTGTATTGCTAATTTCTCTTTTTGCCCCAGTTGCATCAGTTTTAAGAACAAAACTTCAGGATTTATTCTCATTCCATGTTCTATATGTTCAATTATTTTACAACTTTCATCACGTAGGTTTTAAAAATGACCATTGCCATTGTAAGTATTGTTTTGCCCAGCAGCATCAGTTTTCAGGTGTCCAGAAGATGTCAGAGTGACCTGATTAATGCACACTCCGTGCAGAACTCGGCAATGAGCCGCGCCTCGCAGTTATAACTTCCACCTCATTAGTATTTATGATATTTGCCAGTCAAGAGCAATCAAGATATTAGAGTCTTGGGAAAACAGGTTCCCGGACTGTATTGATTAAAGTCGAGTCGAAGCGGAACTAAATGAACGGCGGGCGTGCTCGGTCAGGCAGGAGATGAGATGGGCGGCGATGCATACACAATATCCGGCAAAGGTCAACAGTACTTATTCCACCACAAACACGCAAACGGTCCGCACGACACGGAGGGGGTACTAAACCCAAAGGGAGTGGAGTGTTGTTTTTGGTTTATCTGTATGCCCCTCCCTTTGTGTGTATGTGTGTGTGTCTGTGTGTGTCTGTGTGTGTCTGTGTGTGCCCGTGCGCATGTGTGTCTCTGTGTGTTTGTATGTCTGTGCGTGTGTCCGTGTGTGTTTCTGTGATTCCCCAAATGTACACAATGCATTGTTGCCGTACATCACCAACCGCTATGGATAAAGGAGTGAAGTCTGCCATCTCTGATTGCGTTGCTCTCTCCCTCCCTTTCCTATATGGGTTTCCAATCAGTACGTGCCCGACGGGCTGCACCACATCTCCGACCTCGGCTGAAGTTTGATCTACCGTTGATAACTTGGAATCGAAGTGATACTTTTCTCTCCATCAGACACCGCGTTATGGATACTGTGTGTTAGTGGCGAGAATCAGTCAGGCTGGCATGTGCTGGGCCATGGTAAGTCCGCATGACTACCAGAAACATCAGTCAGTGTTAGAACCTATACAACGTATTGCGCACCCTAACCTCGAGCTCCGCAGCACAACGTTGCTGCCAATTTCGGCGCTTCAAGGCACGAAAACAAATACTCAAAGAAATTCCCAAGAATACAAAAATAGCTAGGTAATACATAATGGTTATAGATGGGGAATAGAGGCCTAATGAAGAAACGAAGCTGGATTATTTGAACTTTAACACCACTTTGTCTTGCCTACTTACTTTCTTTGATGCAGTATAAATGAATAAGAAAAAAAAATCATATGAACATTGAATGGACCTGAACGCCGTTATCACTATTATACATCAGTAGTTCAAAATCCACTGTTCGAAATGTAATTAACCAGCATGGTATGTTGACTTTGGGGGCGCCTGTGATAGCATTTGTATCTATTCCCGGGGTCTTGACATGTCTTCTATTTCACCCGCCCGCTCCATTAATTTCCTATAAAACCAATAGAGAACCAAGAAACTAATTAGCGTGGCCTTACATGGATTCTAAGTGACCGTCCTTCACTTCGCCCCGCCAGATGCCGGATCTTCCCCGCTGCGTAATTACCCATCCTGCACTGGGAAATTGATCGACACATTTTTCCTCGGGGATTTGGGAGATCAGTTCGGCACAAATAAGTCAAGATCTGCCGTTAGATTGCGCGTGATTCACGGCGCAAGGTCACGGTCACCTGCTTCCTGCTGGGCACAATCGATGTGACCAAAAGTAGCTCTATCAGGCAGGGGATCAACGGTTGAACCTCAGCCGTGTGGAGAGAAACTATTCTTATCCACTGCTACTAAGAGTAAACTTTATAACATCATAGCATGCTGGCACACTACTATCAGTACTAAGGCCAGAGACAGGCTTGCATGGATGGAAGGCACACACTACGATCAGTACCAAGGACAGAGACAGGCTTGCATGGATGGAAGGCACACGCTACGATCAGTACCAAGGACAGAGACAGGCTTGCATGGATGGAAGGCACACACTACGACCAGTAACATGGACAGAGACAGACTTTCATGGATGGAAGTCACACATTACGATCAGTACCAAGGACAGGAAGAGACTTGCATGGATGGAAGGCACACGCTACTAACTCAGTACCAAAGGCAGAGACAGATTAGTGTGTAGACGAAAAACACACACTACTATCAATTCCAAGGACAGAGACAGACTTGCAGACTTGTGTTTAGACGGAAAACACACACAATTATTAATACCAAGGACAGAGACAGACTTGCAGACTTGTCGCAAGTCTGTCTGTGTAGACGGAAAACACACTTGTGTGTAGACGAAAAACACACACTACTATCAGTGCCAAGGACAGACACAGACTTGTGTAGACAGAAGGCACACACAACTATCAGTACCAAGGGCAGAGACAGACTTTGTATATAAATACACAATTCTCACAATGACAAGAAGAATAGACACTTTGCAATTGAAACCTAATGTACCGGTAAGGTTCCGCTTTCGCTTCTGGCATGTACGTACTATGGAGGCTTAACCTCAAGACTAAATTTAAAGGTCTGAAACTTCACATTTACAGTTGAGGTACCTAGAAGAAACTTCATCATACCAGAGGATCAACACTCTTGATGAGCTACGGTCTGTCTTCAGTGATACTACCACCCTCAGGCGCTTCCAACAGTTAAGACGTCACAGATAGACGAGTCGGCTTAAGTAGAAAATGGAAAAGGAAAGTGGATATGTATCTCGATCTATTTTCATTCCAAAGTAAGTCATTTTCCCTCTGGCTGTGTCAAAACTGATTCTGTGCTGGATATAAAAGTTCACTGAACGGGCAAATTACCCTGAGTGTTTTTTGGTAAGTATGGCGAATACGGAACATAGATTTCTCACCGTTAATAAGGACGATTCAAGGTCATCTTTGTCTTTGTCAAGGTCATCTTTGTCTTTGAAAGGTCCTATCGATATCCCTAATATTTAGCAGTTTCATTGGGTTCGCCTCGGTAACATATTGGGTTATGGAAACACTTTGTTTCTTTGGTTGGTGGATCGGTTGGCTTCAAGTGAAGGATGCAAAAGTTGGCAGACGACTCTTCCTTGCTGTAAATGTATTTCATTGTACGTGGCTGCACTGCTAATGTTCATGCATAGTATAGACTAGTTGATTCTCCCACTAGTTTTCCAATGACAGCTGCCAGATGCAGTATGGTTGTATACATCTGCTTCGCCTAACGCCTACTTTTCTCCAACCCTCGGCGTACCGATTTAACTTTAGCGATTTAGCTACAATAGCGATCGGAAAACAGCACAAATCAGCCCCAAAAGTCAAACCAAAGCTCCAGCCACCCAGAGGAGCTGCTTTTCTAGTAGCGTGCGAGTCGGGTAAGCATAAACGGCCGGGATTCAAACTCGACCTTCTGACACAGAACCAGGATCGCGAAACACTGACCCAAATACGCACTTTTCATTCACCAAAGCGAAAGGAAAATCGATGTTACCAGCAGAACAGACGGCGGTCGGTACCCAGTCAGTCCACAACACAGATCGCCGGTAGATTACAGTATAGCTAAGAAGTAAGACTGATGGCTAACCGACCGTCAATTAAATTTTCAGTGCGGGATCGATACCACAGGGCAGTTATTTAGCACGCCTGTCTCGTTACGGGGCGATTGGCTGATGGCCTCGGAGTGAACTACAGTCCGACTAGGATTAGATTATGTTCCAGCTGAGACTGGCCTGACACTTGTCAACACAGTTCTGTCAATATTTGCCGGCCAGGTTCAAGCTGTTATGACAAGAAATTGAAGATTTTACACCTCAGAGTTGTTAGAGTTGTTGTGAATTTCCTGTTTGATTCATTATTGTGAATTTCTTGTCGATTCTAGGCATATTTCTCTTTTTAACTTTCTCCCAGCCTGCGGGGAGACCATTTTGACCTCCAAGTCGACCTTCCTGACCTGTATGTCAGTCTACAGTTACACCATATGTTACTTCATGTGACTACTGTATTTTAATAACTACGGGCACACAAGATAACAAGCAAACCGAAAACAAAACTTTGGTACATGGAAGTAAAATGAGGATAGAAATAGGAACGGATGAAAAAGTCTTTTAATACTGTAAAAAGTCAATAGGCTGTTAAGGTTAACAGTCATCTTCACCGTCACACATATATGTCTCGGCATTTGCCAACTAGATTAGTGCTGCATGAGAAAATGCTGCGAAGCTGCGTCTTATAAGGTTACTGCCGTTTTACCTTAACTTTATCGTTTGGATTCTGAAATGTAATTTTAGAAACGACGGAAAAGTATTTAAAGCAACAGGTTTGATTGCTTAAGAAGTATGAAACGTAATGTGTCTTTACCTCCGCTTACCTGATCAGTGCTGCTTGACTTATGATACAATCCCCCGTCATATAAACTTCATGTCGTTTTACCTGTACCATCATCGTTTAGGTGATGTAATGTAGAAGTAAACGCTCCCCTGCGACATGAGCACATTAGATACGACGGTAAGCTGAGTTCTTCATGCCAATGGCCGATTCGTCAGGCCTTCAATGCATAGAGTGCTATCCCGCTGATAGTAATGACGTCAGTGTGACGTCATGTGGTGGCAGACTCAGCGGTTAGTGTGAAAGGCACATCACAGATTATATGACGTATACCATACTTCATTTAGGAGTTTTAGACAGGCAAACAGTTTGGGCTAGACAACATAATGAGAGTTGGCTGCATTAGAGTTTTGCAGTGTCTTTCGGTGGACCCGGAGCAAATACATTGATTGTGGCTAGTTTCCTTCTTTGATTCCTGCAACACACATATAAGTCAAACACCGGGAAGACAAGCGATTGAGTCATAAGACCTGCAAACATCATATAGGACTTCTACAATATTCACAAATGACAGAGAAGGGGAAAATTTCACCGTACACACGATTATACATACACACGTATTCATTGCAGTATTTACCTTGACCAGAGGCTAAGCCCAGCATCTAGACCTGCTGTTTCAGGGAGCCTAGTGCACCAGAGCGAACATGCATGGATTAGTGAAGACGTGATTGGGGTCTAATGTTTGGTCATTCACAACAGACTGATGTCAAATCATATGTCCATTGAAGTGGCAGTTAAACGCAAAGGTTACAAACATCCTAACCTGCCATCTGTCTTAGTTGAGGACGTCGCGAACGCACACTCTCTTTCCAGTGGATATCAAGATACAATGATGATATAATAATTCAATGTTTTGAATAATAACCATTTATTCGTTTATACTTTTTCGATTAGATTCTATTTTTTAAACTTAGTGGTTGTTCAAAACCTTTACAGGTCAGGTATGTTTGGCATCATCTACAATGTGGTTCACGTCTCTGGTTCTGCGCAGTTCAGCTCGGTGCCTAAAGCTGACGGCTTCTCCGCCCTCTAGCTAGACTCTAGCCAGCCTTCTGAGACGGAAGGATTACCTGCTCCATGGTCTGTGTCAAGGTGAAGCAAGATACTTTGCTTTAACTTTCATATGACCTTGCACTGGAGTCCAAGGTTAAATGAAGTTTATAGAGAAGTAGTGGTGACAGTAGTGACAGAAGTACCGGAAACAGACAGGAACAAGAAATCTGAGATGGCAAACCTTCGGGAGGTATCTGATGCATAGTGTTCACAACGACTACTGACCATTTCAGAGATCACATTAACAACAATGTTACCGGCATCGCTACATAAAACAGGCTTGAAAACCCCCTTCTTGAAAGTAGCGTGGTATAGCCCATTAGTCCCATATGGCTTAACTCCTACACTGGGCAACAGCTGTTGATGATAGACGATAACACACCACGTGTTACACGGGGGTGTCAAATTATTTTATTTCAATACCGGAAAATACAGATACAATGAAAAAAGACGCATCATCTGTACCCCAATAACTAATTATACACTGAAACAATCAAACAAATCCGTCAGTTGTAGCTGCGAGCATAAAAACGCGAACGAAAGCAATACCTTCCCGCGGAAGGATATCTCCTATCCCCAGAGTTAACAAGACGTTACGTAAGATTGCGTAGGCGAAACTTTGGGGGATACGCACCCCTTCATTTTACGGTGTAGTTTTGAAGATTAACATTCCTTCATGAAGGTATCAGCACTTTTAAAATGGGCATAACCTTGAGGCATATAGAAATCAGCCCAAAGTAGCCACACACCAGATGCTTCCGCCAGAAGGCATGGATACCCTGGCTCTTAACGGCCGGGAGATTTCACGGCCAGATGCGGCAAACCCCCGGTTGGAGAAGGCTTCGGTTTTACGGCCCTTTTGAAATTTTCCGGCAAGGCCAAACAGGCAATAACTGACCACAGAGGAACCCATTCTGATTGCTGGTCGCCCTATCCAATCAATCTGCTGTACAAATGGTAGGCCAATGACCTCTCCTCTTAGGGAAACTTTAATTCTAACTCATAGACAATTCAAACTCTACTACTGGATAAAATACGGAGATTGCTTACGGGCATTTGGAGTGACATCCATCACTCGTCTTCAGCGTAACGAGAATGAATTGGGAGAACTAGTCAATACATTTACATAAGGGACTGGAAAAACGTTTGAACATGACAAGTTCAATGACTCGTAAGTGTCACTGATATGTAAATTGTTTTAAGATAGTTCCTCTGTTAATGCAACGCCATAAGAACGACTATAAAGCCCCTGTCACACATAGCCGAATATGGCCTCCCGAATACTAGTCGATCCCCCCCCCCCCCAACCATGGCTAGGAGTAGGTCGGGAGCAAGATTAGCTGGTGTTCGGTCAGCTTAGCTACTCTTCGGCTGCGCCAACCGAATGTTTCAAAATGTTTAAAACATTCGGGTGTGGACAGGAGGTTCGGCCACGGTTGGCTGGTGGTTAGCTGGTGTTCGGGAGTACATGTAGGTGGAGTTTGACTCAAATTTAACTCAAATTCGATTAGATTCGTATAGAAAGCTAGGCGTAGCCTAAATCTCTTCAGACTGCTCCCAAACGTCAGCCAACCTTGGTAGGCTGGTGTTGGAGGGAAGGTTCTGAATGTGTGACCGGGGCTTTACTCTAGAGCGTTTCAGATTGCAGGGCAGACAGAACTTAATTGAAGTATATCTGACACACTGAGGCTTAACGTAAGAGTGCATCTTCATTACCAATTCTTGTCTTTCTCCCCGACAGTCGCGGTGACATATTACGGTTTTGTCTGCTCCCCTAATTGTTATCGAGTCATCTGGCTGTCGATACTGAAGACGTCTTTTGTCCATGTAATAAGTTCTAATTTGCGGGTATTACTTGGAGTCGGTGCTGTAGATCGAAAATCTAGCGGCGCCAAGAAAACCTCCCCGAGCTGGGGTCTACAGACCGAGTGATTCTTTACTTTCCAGACCTACCATTTTAATGAACTTTTCAGCTGATCTTGTTTACAAATTTTCAGCATGATTCATTGGGGAGAACGAAGTCGTCTTTTCTTTCTGATAAAGTAACTAGAGGCAGATCGATTTTACTGAATGTATGCTGTACAGGGTCTGATCTGGAAAAGTTCAGGTTAGAAACAGCAGTTAAGTTGTGCAAGCATGTTCATTTTGTGAGTGTTTGGGAAGAAACTTTAGGAACATTCGGAGACCTCAGACCTTCATGAAATATTTCAATCTTGTGCAATCCCCTTTTGTAATCCTCTTCTTTATCATGCAATGGATACAACACCAGCTGTCGGCTGTCAAGGAAGTCATGTAACGAAAAACACCTGTGAAAGCAGCGAGCGTGCAACAAGATGAACTTGATGATGAAGTGATTAATGACTTTCTCCCTCTGGGACAGACTGAACCAGCCATATCCATTACAACCTGACCTAAGAGCCATGTGGAAACAGACACGCACACGGGCGCACAAACACACTCGCGCGCGTGCGCGCGCACACACACACACACACACACCAAAGCAATACCTCCAATTTTCATGGAGGTAAAAACTCAGTATTTGTAGAAAATTTACCAATGGAACAAAACAGAAAAACAACAACAAATCAGAAGTCCAGTGGACTTATATCTAAGAAAAAGCGTCCACAACAGCGCCCAATTGCGCACAATGACAATGTTAATGTTCCAAGACCTGGTCTACAATGAGAGAAACATTTGCAAAATTGAACTAACTTTAACCACAAACTATGACAGACACAAAGGTTACATTTACATGAAGCGGCACTGATGGCATTTTCTGTGTGATTCCGTGAAACAAAGTTTGACAGAAACGTGCGTGAAAAGGTTACAAGTGTTGATCCTGAGGCACGGCTTATTTACGGTTAATGTCCCCCGCAGGAACTGATGTCATTACCTACAATAATGTCACAAGATGTCTCTTATCACCTTTGACGAGGAGGTTAGGTTTTATGGTGGTTGGCTGAAAGGTAATTGGAATCAAAATGTTGTGAGCTTCCATCTGGTTGAAAGGTAGCTCTCCTAGTAAGGAAAATATGAAATTTGTGATGCTGCTGTCACATAAACTTTATTAAACATAAACACAAGCCATGATCGTAATACCTGGTGACAGCTGATCCACAGTGGCGTCTCTAAACTTTTGAAAATGAAAGAATAGCTGCTGCTGAGGAAAGGAGAAGAGCCAGAAAAGCTCTTCAACAAAAGGACTGACTGACTACAATGTAGACTCGCCATACTCTGAGAGTGGCTGTCAACATTGCACAGCAATTGTACAAGGCACAATGTATGGCATCTACTGCTATATAACAACAAAGGTTTAAGTACAGATTTAAAAGACACTAAAAAAATAATATGTGCTTTAAAACTGAAAGTGAAACGTGAAGCCTAATCAGCCGTTATTAATAGGACATGACAGGAATATAAGGTCTCTATGGTGTGCCATTAAAGGTCAGACGACAAGAAGGAATGTAATTGTTTTTCAGGTAACATGACGACTGAAGATGATGCATAGTGACGGTTAGGAGTTTGGATGACATGACAAGAGCAATGTATGCAGATGCCTGCTATTGCCTTCGCACCGCTGATGTTTGCGCTCTTGGATAGCTTCTGGTTGTTTCATAATTCATTTATTTTAATTTTATCTATTGATACTGACTTAATTTTATCTTTTGATACTGACCACATTTGCCCGGAGACCAAACTGTAAGGTTTGACTCACCCACATCCCTCTTTTCGATGAGTGTGGTGGGTTCTTTGACGTGCTCGAGATGTGGCTCTCCTCAAACACTGGCCCTCTGGCTTTACGTCCCATCCGAGTGGACGTCCCTAAACGAAGCTAGGTACTCATTTACACCTGAGTCAAGTGAGGAAATAGGTGTAAAGTGCCCACAACTCTGGGGCCTGCCAGGCATTCAAACCCCGAACCTTCAGATTTTAAGTCAACGACCGTAACCATCAGACTACCTTGCCCTCTTTTTTTTCTCTTTGTCATCCTCACCTGAGGTGAAGCGTGATGCTTTTTCAAGTAGCTAGTAGTGCAATGCGGCTTTGCTACGGCTCGCGTATTTAGGGGTGGCTAATACGAGACGGGGGTTCGCCAGGCCTCCATCTGGGTGACTTGTAGTGAATCACCAACTTCTAGATAGTAGTATTTGGACCATCGCACATCGGGGCATGCCCCTACTCTTTTTTCAATGAAAGGTGTGGTGGGTTCTTTGCCACCTAGTGCTATAGTACCCACCCAAACAATACCGGTAGTTCTCATGCCCAGGCGTATAGATTTGGGTTTCATGACTGGAACCCCCCCCCTCAGTGCCCCATGTAGGCATGCTCTCACTAAACCTTATATCCTAACGTTAGGATTACATCCATGGCTTAATAAAAACAGACAATGATAGAGCTTAGAGAACATCAGCTATGATGTCACAATTCATCAATTATATTCCCAAGTATCAAAGCTTCAACGCCAGTTCCCATTCACCACTACATCCGTCTTCACGTACAACTACGAATGAGCTAAGAGGAATTGCTCCAAAATTCATATTCCTTCATCTAAAATTCTATTATAAAGATAATGGTGATAAAAACAACAGCCACGCAGTTCAATTCTGGGGTAATGAAGTGGTAAAGATGTGTCAATAGAATTTCCCAGTCTACGTTTTCTCAAGGCGCATCCATGGATATCGGGAGGAAACGTCGTTATTTCGGTTTGTCGATTCGGGTTACTTCTGGTGGTGTTGTATAACTAAGACCAGGGAGTGAATAGAGTTTTGTGGCGCTATGAGGCGTTGTGTGGCGATATGAAACGTCCTGTGGCGCTACGACGGGTTTACAACGCTACAAGACCCATTATTATCATTATCTATTTCACGCAGCTATTCTGGTTCATTCATTTACACTTTGTGTTGGATACAAAGTTAAGACCTTCTATTCTAACCGTATAGAAAGACACAGCCGCTGGAAGCCTTTAACCAGGGTTCTTATCAGTTTCACAGGAACTCAGGAAAGAGAATGAAATCTAACTGACGGGTTTCATTCATCATTCTACAGCCTCCCATCCTGCGCACTATCTCTAAGAATAATGACCAAATATATATTTCCGTCTTCTCTGGCAATCATAGCATTAAAGTAACCGTTACTGTTCAACAATACCTCCCGCTTTGCAGGCCATACGCGGCGGTACGGTGTGGTTTATTGAAAGTAAACTTTTCATCTGAATTACGAGTTTGATGCAATACGTCAAAGGAACATGCGGAGAAAAGAGCAGTATCAATGCCGCCGCTTGTAATCTGCACCCCAGCATCACACTAGGAGTATATCAAAGCGGCCTTATGTGGTGTTTGACGGCCCAGATCTTCATTTTAGATAAAACTGAAGAAAGATTGGGTCTCGCAAAGGTGATCCTGCGCCAGCTTGGCTCATATTTTCTCCATCTCGCATCTCTTTGCGAACCGCAGTTGGTGCTACAACGAGGCTTTAATGGTGTCTTGTGTTGAACCTGAGCCAACCATTGCGTTTGAAGGGCTGACATCGGCGGGGAGGGTAAAGAAATTGCACATCAATCAAAAGCCGCTCGTGAATCACGATGTAGGCCAGCCCCAGCGTCTGGCACATAGTAGGGTCGGTTTATTGGTAAAAAAAAAAGAACACTTGCAGCAGAAAGAGGAATTGAGTTTTTCTTTTGTTTTTACAGTGAGTCAAAATTCAAAAATATCTTACGCTTTAAGAGCGTTTAAGTCACGTAAATTATTCCACCCTAATGTTTTAAAAGATCGGTGTTATAAATATAATAAAAACGTTGTGACATTATTAGGACTACTAGACATATATTTGACCTCACAAGTAATGACACGTCATCGTTCAGCAAAATTACACCACTTCACTAAAAGTTGAATTTACCAATGACAGTAAACGCCAGTAAAATCGGGTAATGTTTACTTTGTACCGGACTTTACAATGGTAGTAAAAAAAAGATTCAAGTACGGTAATTTCATTTACTACCATTGTTAAGTCCGAAATTACCGGACTTGGCTTTTATCTACTACTATAATTGCAAAGTCCGGTACTGTTTACAAAGTAAACATTACCCGACTCAACTGGCGTCTCCTGCCATTGGTAAATCTAACTTTTCGTGCAGTGCACGGAATGGTAATATACTATTCTTTAGACGGGCAATTCGGCACTTATACTGAGTCAGTCTGTCAGTGTATCTGAGAGTTTTGTGGTGAATATCGCCCCGACGGGATGGCAGCCATGCCCAGTATCTTTCAGTGCTGACAAGAGTTGGAATAAAGAGACACACACGAAATGGCGTAAGATTGCAAGATCCGTCATAGACACATGTAGTCCAATCTTGGTGTCGCAACTACTTATCATCTACCTCGCAACTCAGCCAACTGTATCATTTCACGACAGTCTATGAGGTATACGTTTCGGAGAAAGTCTCGAGTAATCTGGAGGTTGTTTGGTCGGAACGCCTTGGTCGTTTTTGAGGAGCTCACGTCATTTTTATACTGCCTGCTTGTGGCTGAAGGCGTTTCTGGACCGTGTATGAAATGGTCTAAAACCCACGAAATGAAAGGTAGACCGTTAAAACAGAAATAGACACAAGGACAGAAATGTGCACGGTGGTAATGTGGGCTAAGGTACAGCGTTATGAATGCAGCAAGGCGCGCAGCCCATAACTCCCGTAAGTCACCATAGCGCCTATAAGATGGGCGGAAAATGGCAGAAAGGTAGCGGCGCAGACGTGATTCACACATAAACAGCTTTAGGATTTTCCTGGAAAATCCCTACTGGACGGTTGGCCTGCAGTAGTATGTCCACATGCTAATGTCCCAAAAACTAAAACCTTACAGCCAAGCGCCACAGAACCGCGCCTTTTTTCCAATTTTCGTCCCCAAAGCTCATCCGACTTATTGGCTTGACCTAACCAGCCGTCTCTGCGCGGCGGTTATTAAGCACCTTCAAGGTCAAGTTTGATAAAAGCTCAAGGTCAGAATGTCGCGCGCCGCTAACCTGATCAAGTGTTATCAAATATGCCGCATTCAGATCCCCGCGCACCGGGTCAGGTGCACCAGGGGGCGCGCGGGTACCTGTTAGAGCCGGGCTGATCTCATAAGGCCAGACGGACGGGATGTTATGGATGACATCCGCGCGCACATCGATTTTTGCCGGGTTTAAAAAGAACGTTCTGCCCCGTTGGGGCATGTAGCGTGCGTAGTCCAGTGGTTAGCGACCCTGCCTCTGGACTAAGAGGTTTGGAGTTCGAATCCCGGCTGTTGTCGTTCACCCGACATGCACGCTACTGGAGAGGGTTGCAGTCCTTAGGACGGGACGTTAAGCCGTGGTCCACTGTTCATTCTGCTTGTCGAAAAGAGCTAGGGGAATTTCCCCGGTACAATGAACCTGTAAATACTGTACATAGCGTCTGTCTTTTCTGTCACGACCAGTGGAAGAATAGCTCTTCAGTGATCACTGAATGAGCTAAATTGGTTCGATATCACTTTCACTTTCACATGCACAGGCAAAGAACGGCATGCACGGACAATCATGAAAAAAATGCGAAATGAGAATGTCGAGAATATTGAAACAGGACAACCTACCTGCTAAGAGAAAATATAAAATATGTGTTATATCAATACAACACTGAGGTATGGGAGTATCCAAGATAATGTATATTAATCGTTCCGTGTGTTATTTTAACAGCCTTCGCAATAATGGTACACACGCGCACCAAGATCATTCAACTGTCGAATATTCTGTAAGTCATTACAATGAGTTTACCTGTACTGGATCTTAAGTACATGTAATTACTGTAGCCACTTTCGACGCCAGTAACAGTACACATCCCTACCAATGTTGAAGAGAGACAGAACAATTTCCTCGTGTTGAAACTGAAAATACATCTGAACTAAAAGCATTGTCTGGACGCGAGGGTCAGACAGCCAAGCCTACCGGAACATCAGCTAGCTGCAGCCTCTGCAGATCGAACATTGCCGCGAGCGGGCTGTCTGTCATGTCTGTCCGGTCTACAGACGGATCTGGGTCGTCCTTCACTTCTGGTCGGTCCCAGCCTACAGGCGACTGCATCTTTATTGTGAAAATGGATGGTTTTCCATTCATTTTAGTTTTAAACTCCTGGCCACAGGCGGTCAGCTAGTCGGGAACCCGTACTTGAGCGGGATCATGTCCAGCACGGAGAACCACTGGACGGGACGATCTGAGCGGGATATATCCCCAGTGGACATACCCATATTAACTGATCTGTAGACTCGTGGAGGTTGAATCAACAGTGAGGAATTGGTTCCTTCTTTGATTGTTATAACTACATGTAGCAAACGTCCGGCACCCGAAACACTGCGTCGGACGTTCACAGCCACTCTCCGCAACAAAAATCCTATATGGCGCGTTGCATAAACTCAAGAATGCAAGAATGATTTGTCTTTGACACAACCTTTGGCAACATTTTGCACAGGGCGGCTCTGATGAGAAAGCTGTTTTGAAAGTGTGGTGGTTGTTCCCACTCGCATCCTCGTTATGTATGTGAGATTGAAAAAAATGGCAGAGGGAATGCACTATAACTGTCAGTAATGCTCTCAGGGTCGTCTGCAGGGCACCGACATTTCGTGCAGTGAATGAAACCTCCATAGTCGCGCTGCCACACTGCTGTGTGTTTATCATGTCTAATCTGCCCCAGAGCCGGGGGTGACAAAGTCGTCTCCCCGGACTTTTTTTCTCTGCATGCCGCATGCAGGATGCGTGCTGGCGGCTTCCGAACCTGACATAGCCTGGTAGCAAGACCATCGCAGGCTAGCTGGTATTTCTACGGTGCTGGGAGTGTTGCCTGCCCGCCCAGGTCTATTAGTACATTAGTAGTTTTTTTTACCGGATGGGTTTCAATTACTTCGCCTACAGGCCGGCAGTAAGCAGAAAGACTGTCCGGACGAAATCCCCCCCCCCCTTTTTTTATTCACATGAGTATTGGGCAGGAAGCACAGTTGCTTATATGACGCCTTCTACTCAAAAACACAAATATAAAAACAAGAGTAAACATAATGACAAAATACATACATAATTACAAAGTGGGTAAAGTAGAATGAGTACAAACAAGACAAGTTGGTGATCTATCAATCACGAGAATCTACCTGTACAATAAATAAAGGTTTGAACTATGTCAAAGATATTACAGTTTTGTGAATGTGAGAGTGACGTGGACCCTCGTAGCAGTAAAGAACATAAGGTACTGTCATTGAGATGCTGTAGCTCTACTATGTTGGAAAGAGATGATAACAGAGTACTTCTCTGACTGGTGTAAAGAATACAGTGTAAAAAGTAATGTTCGGTGGTTTCGCTATGATAGCCGCATTTACATGTACTATACTCATGCGGCCCGTAAAACACCTCTGTGGCGAATGGCTGCCAGGCTAGACCTGACAGTGTTGTGCAGCCTCTACAGCTGTCACGTTCCTAACATTAGTACGGTAATCACTTATATAACCTTGGGCAGGTCAGGCTGTGTTGATCAGTTGTGATTGGCACGGGTACCGCTTGTTCTGCTGGCTTAGTAAGGGTCTTTTACTACACACAACAAAGTACAAAACAAACCACCATTCCCTCGTACTACTGTGTACTATTCATGCAAGCATACTATTCATGCAGACATAAAATCCAAAATCATTCTTGACTCGCTTGCGTTGATGATGAGGGGGTTGAACACAGATTGAAGTTTAATGTCACCCACAATTCTTCATGTGGTCTATGGATACTAAAGTACAGTACAGTATGAAACATACAGTATCATACCAGATAGCAATTCAGTAAATTCTAGTTAGTAGAAAACAAAGTGACATAGTAACTACATTGTAATAACTATGTGCTGTCGTCTTCACTCCTGATTCGCATTACTCTCCCCCCAGGCGTGGATCCGGCCGTCCGTCACGCCGACTGCCGTTCTGATGAATACCTGCGCATTCCCTCCTGAAAAAGGACATTTTATGAATACTAAAAAGGAAATTTTCCCTCGACCTCACGGCAGGACACAGTAAATATGGGTTTGCCAAAGCCAGATAGTTGTTGATAGCGCTGGACCCCCATATCTCAGGAAAGCAGTGACGGAAAACTCGATGTGTGAACCGCCTCAGGACGGTAGGGAAATTGTCTGATCGAACGGAGGAGGCGACATTGATATTGGATCATGTCAGAAGTTCGTCCTTCCTGGAAAGTTCGTCTTTCCTGGAGGGATATTAGTGTTCACAGTAGATTGACGGGTGTGTTATTGCTGAAGTTAGTGTTGAACGGTTTTCTGGTTGCTACGGGGAGCATACTACTGAGACACTAGTTCTCTTTCCTTTCTTGAATAGAACTTTAGAATAGGACATCGGGATAGAACATTAGAAGTCAACATTAGAATAGAACATAAGAATAGAACATTGAAATAGAACATTGAAATGGAAGATTAGAATTGTGCTCTGGCGGCTCTCGGTTTCTACATTGATCGAGAGCCGTCCGAAAATGGCCAAGTTTGAGAAGCAAGCAATAGCAAACATTAATAACATTTAACTTATGTAGTCACGATGATTATGTATTGTTTGCTTCTTGAGAGAACGTTTTTCACGAGCCGTGGTGCCAGGTTCTGAACCGGCTGCCATGCTTACCGTGACGTCACTGTCAGTATCTAATTAAATTAACTGGCTACAGAAATCAAGAACTGGAAGGATAAGTTGCAAGATTCGATGTTCCCTAGCACCAGAAGAGTTTTTTCTCGTCCAAACGTCTTTGTTCACTGAATAATGCCAATCACGCGCGTTTGACTTGTTTCAGAAACTGTTGTATTTCACTGTCATTGCTTTCATGTCGTCTTTAAACAAAACCCAAAGGCACGGGACTGTCGCTCGTTGTCAGTGATTTAACGGCTAAAAACGTGCTCCGCCCAGAGAATCTGGTTGAGGGGACGGCACCGCATGATAATGTCGCCCTTGTGGTCCGGTGACAAATGATACCCTTCACATTCCGCTGCGATCATTACCATGGGGGTGGCACCAGGTGTCCCAGCACTGTAAATATCTCAAGACCTACATCACCTTTTGGGAAATATATCTAATTCTATATGTGTATATCTATTCTTATATACACATGTTTAGCACGAAATATATATACCGGAATACACCGTGTTGTCTTTTATTTATGTCATACCCACCCGAGAAAACACATTTATTTCTTTGTTTCCACCACCACTACTCATTTACCACATAATGAAGATCCATTCACAGCTTCTCGAGTGTATGCTGCACACATACAAACAACACATACAGCTGCAGTACCGTCGAAAAACGCCAAGTAAACCAGCTTGACCTTCGTGTCTACAACAGCTACTCAGCTACCAAATATCATGAAGATCCATCCACAACTTCTCGAGTTGTGATGTTGACATACATACATACAGACCCACACCACAGCCACTCCCCCGCACGCACACGTACGGACAAACCGAAAACATATGAAGGCAACTAGGGAATCCCAATCCAGGTGTGTCATACAGTACGTCAAGAACGTACCGCAACTGAACCGTTAGAAAAACATTCGTTGCTGTATTGGTTAATCTGATCACAAACATTCAACCTAACAGTCGGCATCTAACACACATACATTAGTGCCAGCAGAAGGCAGATTTGTGTAGCTAACACGCCCTTCCCTAAACACTGGGTATCATACCATATACATGAAAGGGTTATGTATAGATATAGGGATGTCCATCATGTGTTATATTATAAGTTAAATAGTATGTGAAGATGGAAGACGTATTGACGTATCAGACTTTAGGAAAAGCCTAGTCTACTTTACGTTTGATGAATTTGTTTTCGCCAGATCCCCACCCTTACATATCGGGTGTTCTACCGGAGGGTGTGTGAAGACATATATGCATGCATTATGTATGATGCGTAAAAAGGATGTATAGATATATATGGATACATAAAACAGCAGGAAAATCCTGGTCTATTGTATGCCTGGCAGATTTGTGCATTCGTCACCACCTGGCCTTAACGATACGTATTATATCATACATGAAAGAGTGCATTGAGATGTATGGGTATAGATTAGCACATAGCTTAGTGTCTATATCTGCACGGTTGAGAAGCGATATTAATGGGGACATAAATTACAAACGGGCCCGAGGGGTAGGATAACATTTCATACTCGCATTAAGTGATACTTTATTTATCGTATCACGGTCTGCAGACGCCCTCAGACAGCCATGCGTCTATGCCAGGGGCCCGGATCGTCGTGTTGGCGGGAGGAATAACGGCTCCGTCGGGCCGTTCATCTGACTCGGCCGTGACAGAGTACATTTTTATACCCAGATATCAGATAGTTATCGGCCGCGCAACATGCAGCGTAGCATGCATGTACGGTTTCCCAACTAGCCAAATGATATGGAAAAGAGCTTCGGGGGAGGACATGATGTTCTCAACTTGACAGGGTATTATTAAAAGACGAGAGGCTGCTCCCAAGGTTCGTTGATAATTGTGTGTTATTAGTTTTTTTTTGGTCATGATGCCATCAGCATTGTCGATCATTGTCGTTCTATCTCTTACATCACGTGATTCGCAGTCTCATGACTCCTGACGTACACCAAAGACCAGATAACTGTCGAGAGTTGAGTTTTATTACGATCCTTCATAAGATGCTAATTATTCTTTCTTGGGTTCATAGACAATACAACATACAGGAGTATAAATCATCTGGGAACACCATACAACATAGTACAGGGTTGATATCCGTCCACGGACCAACTCATCCACGATCTCCTATGCTATTCTTCATTATGTCTATGGACAATGCAACAAATAACAGCCAGAAGCCTATCATGATCTGACAATTCAGTGATAGAAAGCTTCTGGCTAAATCATACATGGCGCACAGTAGTGTTGATATCCATCCCCTTTTACGGCCATTGCTCCGAAGAACTCCCACGTTTTGTTCCACCGTTGAGCACTTTTCAGCGTGCCTCTCTTCTAGCTCACATCATTAAACTGTTTCAATACCAGTCTCTAAGTCCTTCTACAGCAACAGCTTCTTTCCACTGACTGTTAAATTATGAAACTCTGTCCCTGTATAGTCACCTACACCACCCACCTACTTAGCTTAGTGCCCAGAAGTGCTCTTTTGGCCTTGCATTGAGCAAACTCGTTTTAAAAAAGGGCTGCCATTTCCAGATGAATACCGGAGCCCAGATAACTGCCATGCTGCATCACGGATGGAAAAGCCGTCACATGCAGGAGATGGACTGGCGTCATCATGTTTTATGCAGCGTTTTGTCTGATGGTCGCGAAAATTCACATGAACGCCGCCGCCGCATAACTAATAGGACATACCATAAAGCAGACAGTGATGTACATGATATGGGCCAGAGATGCCCCATGAATGCGGTTGGCAGGTATAAGATGAGCACTGTATGAATGGTGGGTCTTTTGGCTTTCAGTGTATTGGTTGTGAAAATGATAGGTCATATCATAAGTGAAATATACAACATGCATTGGACGTTTTCATATATCCGGAGATGCATACCATGGTAGATGATATGTCCGAGAGCGTACCATGTAGGTACATGTATATATTGTAGGTGTATATATACGTATATATGACACTCGACAAGAATACGTAATTAATTGAAGAATGCGTCATATGGTGTAATTAGGAAGTCAGATCCCCCCCATTCCCGTTATAAAGACAATCTGTACAAACATGAAGGCGTTTCATGGTCAACGTTGGTAATTACTGAACAAATCAAGGTCATAAAACATCAAAGCATGCCTTTGGCAAATCTATCTATCTTTGTCAATAAACTGCTTCGACAAGGTTGACAACTTTAACTTATAACTAAACCTGAAAGTCATTGCAAGGTCGTGACTGATGCTTTCTAGTCATAACAGTGGGAGATGTTACAACGGATGATATAATGTCCCGGATGTTACTGCGGGTGATATAATGTCCCGGATGTTACTGCAGGTGATATAATTTCCCGGATGTTACTGCAGGTAATATAATGCCTGCCCGGGGTTTATACGCGAACTGTTGCGTCACGTCTTTACGGATGGAGCCAATAGGCCGCATCAGATGCGCGGAGTGAGGGGGAAGATAATTAAGTACCGGGATTGATGTCAGCGAAAACGGGAAGCAGTAAGAGTGATAAATTGCTCCTGAGTTTGTGCGTATTGAGTTTATTGGATGAGGGAAAGCTCGTATTTCCTTTGCTTGTTAATATCTTATCTTTCATACTTTATTCTTAGTCATAACAGTACTCCTCTCTGCTCACAAGTATCGTAAACAACGGGCAATTTGTATGATACTCTGAAGGGGCACGTAAATAGTTTTCGACATGAAAACGTCTGCCCATACTTATTAGATTCTGTTTGTCTTTCGTTTGAATCCCATTGGGGTGGTTGCATGCAGGCAATCAGCCAAGTTACCAAGTTTTGGGCCGTAGCAAAGCTGGTTGAAGTCCTTCTCGTAAGCCCCTAGGCCTGTTACACATTCAGACCCCCCCCCATCAACCAACCAAGGTTGGCTGAAGTTCGGTAGCAGTCTGACTAGATTTAGGCCACGCCTACCTTTCTGTACGAATCAAATTTAAGTTAAACTTGAGTCAAATTTGACTGCCAACCACACTCCGACCACTGCTGACCTACTCCCAACCAGTCCTCAACCATGGTCCAATCTCCCGTCCGCACTCGAATGCTTTTAATATTTTGAAACATTCGGCTGGCACAGCCGAACAGGAGCCGACCTCGCTGAACATCAGTCAACCACAGCCGACCTTGCTCCCAAACTACTACCAACCATAGTTGGTTGGAGTACGGCAGTTTTCGGGACGCCATATTCGGCTTTGTGTGACAAGCTTAAGGGCTTTAGGTGCAACTCTTTAGGTGTGGTGCATTCTCTATCGTGCTAAGGTATGGCTGTTCTCGGGAAACACGGGACCTCCAGTTTAACGCCCCCGGAATTCCACCAGTCCAGCTCATCAGAACATCCTAAGCTATACAGCAGGACTCGAGCCTCCGACAGGCTGGTCCGGAACCCGAATTGCTAGCCTCTACACCACAGGACTACACCATTACACCTGTATACGGTTCTCCTGGGTGCAGTGGTCTGTTCAAGCAAAGGCAGGTCAGATAAAAACTCGGACTGATTTTATAGCTGCCATAAATCTAGACTTCCTGAAAACCCAGGTGGCCGTTTGAAGTTGCAGGTGACAAATTAACACCCCGGGGTTCTGTTCATTCGGTAATTGCCTCGCAAATTTGTATGGGATCATTCCCGCTTTTATTGGACTGTAAAAGTAGGGAGTTGATTTACTTTTGCACTTCTAAAGCTCTCGTAGAGGAGTATCTTGCCTTTGGACATACTGCTAATAAACTAACCAGTCTACAACTTTCAGTGCGTCCAGGTAAGTGGGGGCTGCATTCATCTATTTCATCGCTAAGGCGGCCGGACGTAACTCTAAAAGTCTCCCAGCCTGTCCCAGGTTCCATCTGAAGAACGTCGGGACTCTAAAGGTTTCGGAATTAAAGAATTAGATCAGTATTTGCAATTAAAAAATGCACCAGATTCCATCCGTCGATATGCTCATGGACTGACCTTCATTGAACCGGGACGAGGAACGATACCGACTTTTGACCATACCACCATTGAACCGTTGCTCATGCCACACTGCCATAAGATCAGATGATCTGAAACCGGGTGAGAGCAACCTCTTAGCGGACGGGAAACTTTCAGTATATTTTACTACATTACTAAACTTTTGCTTGAGCACGATTCCCCAGGACTTCGCATACCGACACGGCAGTTAGAATAACGTCATATGTGTGCCGAAATAAACGTAAAACATCAGCTCATGTTAATACAGTCATGAATTTTCATTCACCTAGTCTTTCTGTAGCGGTGAAGTAACAAGCGTGTCTGATGCACTATGGATGGCGTATAAATTACGCTATAGACGCAATTTTCCATGGGTCTCTGTGGATACTTTGCGTTTAGTGAAACAAAAGCAATATTTTCACCTTACAGTCGCGTAGGGAGTGCTCGCACATCCCACTCATTAATCACAAAGTAGTGGGACGTTCAGGCTTTTCATCTTCATAGACGCTCAAATCCAAACTTTGCCTGTAGAATACTTACTTTATTTCTTTTTTCTTTAACAACTCAATAACTTAGCATTGCTCAAGCAATATTTTGCACCTTACAGCCGCGTAGGGAGTGCTCGCACATCCAACTTAATCACAAAGTAGTGGCCCGTTAAGACTTTTCATCTTCATAGATACTAAAATTTTAACTTTGCTTGAAGAATACTCTAAATCATTTCTGTTTTCTTCCACCTCTCAATGACTTAACACTACATACAATGAACAGCTGACACACGGCATTTTGAAGTGTTCAAATAAGACAGATGTGACTTCTCGCCTGAGGCGTAAGAAAATTCGAACTATATTTACAAACCAACCGAATAGAATTAAGATGTCTGTATATTGATAAAACGATGCCTTCTGTTGTTAATTGTCGCGGTAGGATTGATTTTAGGCTTTTGTTTAATCAGTTCCAGTCTGATTATTTCCTCCCACATGTGGATACCTGGGTACTAAGAACACCTTTGGGGGCTAGTGTCTGTGTTTGGTAAGTTCCTGCCAAGAGTTGCTGGACTGAGAGTGTGTTTCTGAAATAGCTCCTAGAGTAGGGATCCCACATAGGCAAGGTCGTTAGGAGACCGTTGAGAGTCTAATAGAATCAATAGATCTGTCAAAGGTCTTGAATAAAGTGCTGAATGATGTCCAAGGTCTTCCGATGGTCTTTCGGTGATCTCCATGGTTATACACTTATCTAGGTTTACATGATCAATGCCTTTTGGTCGCTCATCGATGGCGCAAAGATGTCTGTCCTTTAGACCATTGCATGGAGTCTTAAGATGCATTTTTACTCGCCTGTCTCCAATAATCAGGACGGGTTTTTTTTACCTCTCATCAGTTACACTCCATTGCTTCCCATCTCATGCCACAGGCGGTGCTGCATGGTACCTATAGGTATTCTTCTTTTAAACATCTATTTAAACTCTACGCCACATATAACAGGTATCCGTAGACACACCGTACATTCTGTGGAGTGGTATTTCTCCCCTAGGCTATTAATGTATGGTGCCGTCTGCTCTAGGCAATGTCATGTCCTGAAATAGTCGATCGCTGTGAAACCTGAAGCACAGCTCATCAGTTCCGGTACGACAAAGCGTGGAGAATGCACGGAGAGAGTTGATGAGGCCGCCGACGGTGATTTTTTTTGTTGAAAATAAGTTTCATCCTCTACATTATTTTACATACATACATACACGCCCGAAATCATCGTTCTGACGCCAGACAATACATTGTCTGTGCAGTAGCTAATGATTCATTCTGAAAACAAAACACTGCTGCACAATTGTGTAGACATAGCTATAGTAGCTTGGTACTTACGTGCTTGCTGACCAAACTTGTTATAATAATTTCAAGTCAATCCATTGATCTAAAGTAACATGAATTGAAAACTGTTTCTTAAGCGAATATCTAAAAAATTTACAGACTCCAATCGGGATCTCTGCTACCGGCAGAGATCCCGAGTGGGGTTTCTGTTGACAGAGACTCCGATCAGGATCACTACCGGCAGAATTGCAGATTCTACCAGATCGGAGTCTCTACACTAATATATATATATATAGTTAAGTTATATATATAAGTTAAGAAAGCGTATGGCGGAAGTATCAGTAAGAACACACCATGTGGTATAACAACAGTCCTTAAGTCTATGTTTCTAAGGAAAGCCGTTAATACTTGCCACTTCCTCATGATGAATGGGATCTGACTTAAGACGTTAAGGCGATGAAGCGTTGAGGAAGGAGCCTTAAGACTATCGCTTCAAACAGACATCAGTCTTCAGCAGGAGCCATCTTAAGTGGGCCCCGAAGAAGGAGGTATCTTTAAGTCTATAATTAGTTCTTGGAGCAACTTTTTCTCCACGCTGGAGTAGGACCCATACATCACGCGGTACGGGGCTGGCGCAGATTGCGTGTAATACCGCGGATATTAATGCGGGTGTTGTTAATGAACGTTGTAAGCTGGGATATTAACCAGGTGCGACGCCGCTGGGGAAATCCTCATCCTTTATCCGAGGTGACGACGTCCCGAACACAGCGTGCTGCTCACGTTTTATCATCCTGTTCTCGCGTTTGAGCGCTGATTTCACGTAGTGTTTGTACCAGGTGTTACATGCAGGCTTAGCAGTCGAGCCTCTGAAGCCAGTTTTAGTAGCGGCTTCCCGCGAGGGCCTCAGGGAAAACAGCGTTTCCGCATACATAATTCCGTCTTTAATCACCATGTTTATGTAGGGATGATTAACATTGTGTTGGTAATTTTGTTAATGTTCATTAGTAGGTTGTAAAACTTTAATGGTTGGGGGATAAAGAGGAGAGGATACGCGACGTGTTTCTGGGAAAAGGGCATATGATGGGAATCGAACTCAGGACGTTTGGTTTGTGGTGTAACTGCCTCACCACTCAAGGGCACATTTCAGGAAGGGTCAAATATCACACCCAGCAGTCCATTGCAAGAGCCTGTTAGAACAAGAAACGCTGAATAGTTTATTTCCCATGTTATTGCAAATTAGACTAGTGCAATGGCGTAGAGGGTATTGAGGTCGCCTTAAGTAAATTCAGAAGGTTCAAGGGTTCAACGACATTTGGGTCATGCTTGCCAAAGCGAGCTCGACTGCGAAAGAAGGTAGCGCGCTGGCTTTTTTAAACACCAATGTCCGAATTTGCCACCAAACGAGATGCATCTCCTCAGAACTAGAACAGTCCGAGGGTTTCACCTACATTTCCCATGTTATAGCAAGTAGACTACTGCAATGCCGTAGGGGGTACTGGGGTTGCCTTTTAAAGTTCGGAAGGTTGCTGGGTTCAACCACGACTGGGTCATACCAAAGCGAGCTCGACTGCGGAAGAAGGTAGCGCGATAGCTTTTGTAAAAGCAATGCCCAAAGTCGCCACCAAATAAGATGCATCTCCGCAGAACTGGAACAGTCCGACGGTTTCACCTACAGTTGCCATGTTATTGCGATTAGACTACTTGCAAAGGCGTGGAGGGTATTGAGGTCGCCTTTTAAAGTTCGGAAGTTCGCTGGGTTCAACCACAGTTTTTTTAACACCGATGCCCGATTTTTTTTATTCCAACAAGACATGGTGTCGGCACACTCAAGTTTTTCAACTTATTTTTATACCCCCACCAACGCAGAGGACAATAGACAATACTCATTTTCACCTGAGTTAAGTGAGGAAAGTCGTGTAAAGTGCCTTTCTTAGGGGCACAAGATCGGTGGTATAGCAGGATTCGAACTAGGACATAGCAGGATTCGAAGTAGGGCATAGCAGGATTCGAAGTAGGACATAGCAGGATTCGAAGTAGGACATAGCAGGATTCGAAGTAGGACATAGCAGGATTCGAAGTAGGACATAGCAGGATTCGAACACTGCCGCTACGCCCCCCCCCCCACCAATGGTGCCCGAATTTGCCACCAAATGAGATGAATCTCCCCAGAACTGAAACATTCCGATGGCTTCACCTAAGCATAACGCCTCCCCATCTATAATAAAAGATATCCTCACAGCCCGGCTCGTTTTGCTGACAGGTAATACTAGATATACGCAGGGTTAGCTGTGGTGATTGATGATCGCATTACGTACAAGTTCTCACGTACGACCTGATCTTCCCACATCGCCTTCTTAATATCATCCTCCTACTTGTAAGACAAGCACATTTATCAACACTTACGGAGAAGGAACCGCCGGGAGGCGGGAAGCGGTGGGATTAAGACTCGGGAGGGAACGTCTTAATGGCATTTCGGGTTTCCTTCTGTAATCCACTTACATTAAGTACCTGCGCGGAGTCTTGGGATGGACTCAGACTTACACGTGTTGTTTGCAGACGAAATCTCGTCATAAGAAGTGACGAGGCCATTTTGTTTCTTGGCAATAGAGTGTTTGCACTCACGTGACTATGACGTCAGCACTAGCCGCCATGTTGGATGACTAAACCTGGAAGTTGCTAGGAAAGTGTGAATTGTCATATTTGTTTTATAGTTTTATAGTAATCACGGCGAACTCTCCACAGGGAGCCAACCAAGAGGAAGCCCTAAGTAGAGGTTCAAAGACACATGCAAAGCTACCCCTGAAGACTTCTCCATCAACAAAGCGTCCTGGAAAAATACAACAATGGTCAGAAGTAGATGATATGGGACTGTTTACACTTGCCAGAAAAAGCAGGATATCATAGGCAAGAAACAGGCGGAAGAGATCCCAGAGAAGAAGGATACCAGTCAAAGGCTCTGCTGCAGATTCTGTGGTAGAGTCTGCCAGGATGGTATCAACTGTACTGGTCATGAGAGGCACTGTGCATCAGCAAGAACTTCAGAGAGCAACACCCAGTGACTGATGGAAGCTATAAGAAGTGGAGAAAGCTGTCTTCCAAGACGAAAGGAGCCCAATAATCATGATAGTGAAACCGCGTGCAAATATATAGCTTTTGATCTTCACGGTTTCACCAAACATCACGACCTCTGTGGCGTCACGTATACTCGCCCTATGAATGGAAAACGTCGGTCAGAGTGACGGATGAAGTGGCCGATCTGTTGAAACAACTTAACATCAGATCGTGGTGTGGTGGTCATGAAGCCGACAGCGTAATTTCAGTGTGACGTACGATCGGTTCTTTCCGGACGGTCCCCAGTTGGAAAACTAGGCTATAGGTTCGCCATGTTGTAACGTAGAGAAAGAAGCTTAAACGGAAAAGAACCTTCAACATCTGTCGCTATAAATTCATTGTTATAGGATAAATAGATGGATAGATATACTAATCTCCAAGTAGATACTACGGTGGCAAGGCAGTACCCAATCGGCCAAGCACTTGCCATTAGCTGGCGAGTTAACGGACAATGTTAGTAGGCCTCAAGCGGTTCAAGAATTCGTCAGTTCTCAGTGCAATGTTGTGCAACTTATAAGTCAACATAAAGAATACTTTTGTTGTCTTTTAAATCACACTTTTACATCTTGCATCATATTACAATTATGAAATCAAGGGTCACACAAATCCAACTTTGGTCGCTGTACGGTCGCTCAGCGAGCGCCGTCTAGTGGAAAATGGGTCTGTTGTATATATCCAGAACCGTACTTTATCCAGAACCATGCTCAGGAACGTACGGTTCTAGATAGTATCCAGATCCGTGCCTGGTCCTAACCCTGACCCATTCAGGCATAGAACTAGATAGGCATGGTTCTGGATACTATAGGGGCCTTATCCGGAATGTAACGCGGTGCTGATGTGATCTTGTTAGCGCAGTAATCCAGCGTGAGTGTGCCGGAAGAACGGTCGTGTGACTGCCGAGTGTTTTATACAGATAATGCCGATACCGCGGCTTACATCAAGGTGTGACTTACAGGATCGCCCTGCTGTCGCGTAACGCGCTGACAAACGACTCATTATTACACGCCGCTGTGCCCATCTGCGCGCAATTTACGGCAAACTTTGCCGAATTACAAACATATAACTGATAGGATTAGATACAGTGATACGTACAACACACTATATCTGCAGGGGGAGAAGAAATAAGATAAAAAGGGCAACATTCGCGAGCTAATGCAATGATTTCTTCGCGTTGATCTATAATTGCTATACTGTATGTTCAGAGGTCATATGCAGCTCAATACAATAGGACTAATAATGTTAGGTAATAATGTTGCGTGTAAATATTTGATGAATGTACTGTACATGTATGTAATTGTTCTTGCAAGAATTGTCTATCGACAAGTGCAGGAAGATTAGTGGCGTGCCTCGGGTACAACACTAATGGGTTTTCTAAATAAAGTCTCAAGTAAAGTCTCAAAGTTTCAATATCAAGCGAGCTTGGTTGAACAGGTGGAATATTTTTCATTACCTCCGCATACGGAGGTACTGTTTTGGGTGTGTTTTTCTATGTGTTTGCTTCTGTTCGTAGGTACTTGAATGTAGTAGAGTGGCAGGAAAGAAGGGGGATTTGGTTACCACAGATTCACCTTAAGGTCAAGTTGGAAGGACGTGATGGCTGGCAGCTGCAGGTTGGTAGGAAGTGATGGAACCCACACAAGTCAGGCACTTAGGGCTTGTCACAACAAGGTTTCTGTCCTGCTAGGACCGTTGAAAATACGCAAGACCAAAAACTCTAAATACTTCTCTGAGGTTTGTCTTGTATCAGTTTTATAAAAAAAATAGTTGTGTTAAAATGTAACCTTACGGTTACCACAGACATAACTCCTGTTATCCAAGCTGATGGAGTTTGAAAGAGTTGCAATGTTGATTAATACTATAAATGACGGCCCGCCTCAGCGAGTACGCTGCTAATAAGCGGTGAAGAAGAAGAAGAATACTATAAATATAACTATTAAGATCAGAAGTGATAAAACTGATGACATTCATTCTGAAGGACTCATTATTCATGTGATTCCGTCAGGATTACCGCAATGGCGACGTCTTGTACAGACGCCCCATCGATGTGCTCCATAGAGATCAGTGCACAGTGACCCGCGGGGATGAAACTCCGCGGATCGATAGTTGTCTGTCCCATCGCTACAATTAAGTGCATTACCTGGCTTACATAGGGGCAGATACTGCCGGAAGCTCGATTTTTTTTTTATATTGGGAACAGCGTTTGAAATATACAAGGTTTTCCCGTACTTAGGAAAAATTAGCATAATGTATATATGGTGAAATTGAATCTAGTTTAAAGTTCACATACATACTTATCCTTCCAAGTTCCAACCAACCAACCAACCAACCAACCAACCAACCAACCAACTACCAAACAAACAAACAAACAAACAAATTAAACAAACGATCGAACAAAATGAATAAAACAACGACCAGCGCCTGATGGCCGTAGCTTCCAAATTTCATGTAAAAGTTACAGAGTAGTTGCTCCCGATATCATGATATGATATGGAATAGCAATTGTTGTTGTTCTTAGTTGCAGTCTTGAAATGTTTCTCCTGCTTGAAGCTTTCACTTTACAGCCTCAAGCAGATTCCTGAAGGTTCCCGGACAGGGCATTGCAACAATCCCTCAACAAAGACGGGGGGTGCCACAGACTTTCTGCAACCTATGATCACGTGCTCACCGAGTCACGTGTGTCATCTGCATAATATGACGTCACAGAAGCGGTGGATTGCTCATTCTTTGCAGACTTGAGTTGTACAGTCGAAAATTTTGGTAAAGTCCAGTTTCTTGTGTTCGAAACTACAGTTTACAATTTATATGACAAAAACCGTTTCAAACGTCGCCCATCCAGGACTGTGGTGTCCAATTCCCATGCAAGCCGAAAGATTTGTACGCCCGTCCATTGTCAAGATAGAGTGAATAATTTGACAGCCATCTAACCCTGGCCCTCTAGCAAATCATTCAGAGTAGTTTGACGAGTTTGGTCGATTCATCCTCGCTGTTGGTTCAGATGATCAGACCTTAGATAGAGAAGGTTGTCCGGGACGGCGAATCCATCGTCCCGAGGACGGAATGTTTCTGCCTTTCATGCATGTTGATGGCAGTGACGACAAGATCAGTACAACTCCTCACGTACAGCCCGACACACCGCGGCTTACCGTGATGGACGGGAGGTTCTATTGTCCCCAGATCAACCCCTGTGTCTGCCCGGAATAACTAACGGGTACGGAGGGACGTTCTTTGGAAGTAGCCTCCGCCGGGCCTTCCTAAAGGGGGTTAGAATGGTAGAATTCCGCACAAATAGCGTCTGACTAGCCAGGGGATTCGAGTGGGCCCACCATTGGGGTGTCATTTCCCTCTCGGTAAATGAACTCTATGGTGACCAAACTCCCCTATTTGGCTAAATTTTACTTTTTTGAACCCGCGTTATTAGTCTGGTGGAGACTTCTGCTAGTGGCTGTGGGTTACAGACATACTTCTCAGCTATTGGTAACTGAGGAAAACAAGCTTTCAACATGAGACGAAAGCTTGATCTGTTTTTTTTTTTTAATTCAAACATTTCAAGACACGACATGGTGACGCCACACTCAAGTTTTTTCAACTTATTTTTATGCCGCCACCAACACAGGACAAATACACGACAAGACAATACTCATTTACACCTGAGTTAAGTGAGGAAAGTCGTGTAAAGTGCCTTTCCCAAGGGCACAAGTTCGGTGGCATGTCAGGACTCGAACCCGGGACCTCTTGGTTCCGAGTCGAGTACTCTGTCGCTGCGCCACACGACCCCATGATCTGTTTAATAGTAGTTGTTGTTTTCCTTGAGAAGATTTGAGTTTGTTTCAACGCCACGAACTAGCTCATGTATTTCAAAATGCCCAATGGCATTGTTTTTGGTTTAATGAAAACCCTGTGATTTCCCTATACACATTACGCTCATGAATCATGTGCTTCCTGTGACGTAAATCTTAAGAGAAATATAGCCTGTTTGTCAAGGATTAGGCGGGTTGATGTTGACTTTTACATGCGCGTATTCCTGCCGAGACAGCGAAACCGGTTATTAGCAGAGGCCACCATCCATCATGAGGCGTCAGTCCGCATGGATGCATAAAATCAGAGAAGAAATCATTCGGGGCGACCAAGAAAAAGCGTAATGACGCGAAATAACGCGTTTAAACAAGTATTTCTGCCGAAAAAAACTATGGAAAAAATTGTATGGAAAGGCCACCATCCATCATAAGGCGTCAGTCCGCATGGGCGCATAAAATCAGGTTCACAGAGAAGAAATCATTCGGGGCGACCAAGAAAACGCGTAATGACGCGAAATAACGCGTTTAAACATGTATTTCTGCCGAGCCAGCAAAAAAAAAAACTATTGAAAAAAATGGATGGAAAGGCCATCATCTATCATGAACGCGTTAGTCACATGGACGCAGAAAATCAGCCTCACAGAATGGAAATCATTCGGACCGAACAAGAAAACGCGAAATAACGCGTTTAAACACGTAGTACTCCTGACTCAGCAAAATAAATCGATTATAAGGAGAGGCCATCATACATTGGGACACGTCAGTCACATGGACGTAGGAAATCATTCGGACACTCAAGAAAACGCGAAATAACGCGTTTTTAAAAACACGTATTTCTGCCGAGTCCGAAAAAAAATGACAAATGATTATAATGAAAGGCCATCATCTATCATATCCGCATGGACGCAGAAAAACAGCCCCACAGAAAGGAAATCATTCTGACCGACCGGAATAACGGCAGGTATTCAATTATGATGTTTACAGTGATGAAGAAGGTTTGACAGACCGCGAAGGAAGATGTCAGGACGGGTCTAGTACTGAGTCTGACTAGAACGAGTCGGACTTGACCGAGGCATGATGATAGCGGGCATAAATAGCTTCAACCATTTACTTTTCTAACATTAGAGGGAGTCAGTTCCATCTCATGTATAAAGTATAATGACATGTTATAATCCCTGCAATGTAGATCTAAGACAGTACATAAGCAAGACCCATTCTAGTGTTTCGTTAGTTTCCTAAGTAGTCAAAGTTGCCATATACTGTATCTTATATAATTGTTTGCTGACAAACTTATACCTGGAGAGGATACCCCAGCGGATATAAATAGGAATTTGCCAAAGAGTAAAGTTATCATATTCACGTGAGGTTGTACTAACGATATTCACGACAGAGAAAAGAATCCCTGTACTAAAGAAAAAGCTGATGAAGACGGAACTTCAAGTCCAGGCCGGTATATGACAGAGGCTTCCTTTACATAAACTCCGCCTGAACTCAGCCGGCCTTCTGCAGTTCCCGCTATCTGGTATGTCCTGGCGTCGGGCCAGACTCGTGAAAAGTCCGGGTCAGGTTATCTGCTAGCCGCTGAGCATACAGAGGACGGTAGACACGTGATGTATTCATGCATTCATCCCTGGACACGTCTGGTTAGACCTGGGGGTCATCTGGGGGCCGGGGTGGTTTATGAGGCATGACAACAGCAGAAATGACTTTGTTATTACCTCCCCGCTGTGCTAATATTCTCAACCTGACGTATCAGCTGGGCGATCCTTACCAGCGCTCGGACTGGGCAGACTTCTTCCTGCAGTTCGAGGTACGACCGCTAGGAGGATGTTTACCGTTCAGTCGCCAGTCGGACCATTCAGGGGCGTCACTTCATTTCTTCAGGTGAACATCTGTCACCAGCTCCTGTCTTAGACGTACGTGCGTGCTGTCCTGCATATCATCGTGACTGTCTATTGTCACCATACAAGCTTAAGTGACATGAGACAAATGGTTACAGTAGACAGTAGACAAGCTTAAGAAAGATAATCCAAGGAAGCAGCATAATGTGGTCATAATAGCCAGGTGGTCCTTATGAAGAGGGGCTCATTAGTACAGGTTTGATTGTATCTGTATCAGCTCTGATTGTTATTGAGGATTGAGAGCAGGAGGAAAATTAGGAAATAAGATTTACGAAACACAGAAACTAGTCTGTATGAAAACTATTATATGGCTGGTGAAGATGACGACTGCCAATCTGGTTTCTACCCCCGGCCCCCGCAACTCTTGCCTGTTGCCATGACGACTGATCCAAACTGGTTTCTGATCCCCCCCCCCCAGAACTCCTGCCTGTTGCCATGACGACTGATCCAAACTGGTTATTGATCCCCCCAAAACTCCCGCCTGTTGCTATGACGGCTGCAAAAATCTTTTTTCTGTCCCCCAGAACTCCTGTCTGTTGCCATGACGACTACTCCCGTCTGGTTCTTGATTTCCCAGAACTCCCGCTTGTTGCCATGACGACTGATTCAATCCGGTTCCTGATAGCCCCAGAACCCCTGCCTGTTGCCATGACGACAGGTCCCATCTTGTTCCTGACCCTCCAGAACTCCCGTTTGTTGCTATGACGACTGATGCAATCTGGTTTCTGATCCCCCAAGGACTCCTGACTGTTGCCATGACGACTGATCCAATCTGTATCCTGATCCCCCAGATCTCTCGCCGGTCGGCAGATTGTAAATCGCGTGCCAGAAACTAATTCTATTTCGGGCCGAGAGCCGCTGGAGATGTGCCGTTAATTCCACCACTTTGCTCTCCTCGTTCGCGTTTGATTCCGCCGGTCCCGGGAGACGCTTTCATGCATTATTCATCCCCATAAAGACAAACAAACCTTGATTGCGTCGGCTAATATGTCAAATTGTTTACCGTAATTCATTAAAAATGAATGAAGTAAAAGCGGGGGGTGTTATTATATCACATGATGTCATTTTTCTTCCACAAGGGGAAAGCAGCGTTGTTTATATTCAGTAGCCATGCGTTTTAGACGGAGTGTAAGCAAATGGTTCCTATTTGTATGTTAGCATCCTGGTGGTTTTCTTAGAAAAATTGTATCCAGTATCTTAACCCAGACATGCCTCAATATTGTAATTGCACATCTTCCTCCAAAGCCGAGTATGCTATTTTTCCCCAATTTTCCATGTTCATTTCCACCCACAATTTTCTTAGAAAAATTGTTTCCAGATCTTAACTAAACTAATGCAGTGTTATAATTGCATATCTGCCTCCAACGCTGAGTATATTGTTTTAACCCAAATTGTCATTTCGTTTCCATCAACAAGTTTCTTTTCAGATTTAGCGATAACTTAGCGAACCTTGCCTAGAAAAGGCTCAATATATCAAGATTATGTATCTTAAGTTCTTCTCTTGTTTGTACATTAAAGAAAGAAAGGCGGAAACAGCGTAAACCCCCTTAAGACACAGCTGGATCAAAAGTCAAACTTTGTTTTTTTTTTCGCCCATCATCCACCCACATATTTGTATGTTAGCATCGTGATGATTTTCTTAGAAAAATTGTATCCAGTATCTTCACGAGACTAATGCAGAGTTATAATTGCGTATCTGCCTCCCAGGCTGAGTATGTTGTTGTTACAAAATTTGTCAATGTTCGTATCCATCCAGATTGAAGATAACTTAGCGAACCTTGCCTAGAAAAGGCTCAATATAACAAGATTATGTATCTTAAGTTCTTCTCTTGTTTGTCCATTAAAGAAGGAAAAGAGGAAACGGCGTAAACCCCCTTAAGATACAGCTGGATCAAAAGTCAAACTTTGTTCTTTTCGTCCATCATCCACCCACATAATTGTATGTTAGCATTGTGATGACTTTTTAGAAAAATTGTATCCAGTATCTTCACGAGACTAATGTAGAGTTATAATTGCGTATCTGCCTCCCAGGCTGAGTATGTTGTTGTTACAAAATTTGTCAATGTTCGTATCCATCCAGATTTGAAGATAACTTAGCGAACCTTGCCCATGCCCAGAGAGGCTTGATATAACAAGATTATGTATCTTAAGTTCTTCTCTTGTTTGCCCATTAAAGAAGGAAAAGAGGAAATGGCGTAAACCCCCTTAAGATGCATCTGGATCAAAAGTCAAACTTTGTTATTTTCGTCCATCATCCACCCACATAATCCAATAACAACAACACCGGTACCGGTTGTAGACGCGGTGCAAGCGAATAGTTCCTATTTGTATGTTAGCGTCTTGATGGTTTTCTTAGAAAAATTGTATCCAGTATTATAACCAGACTAATGCAGTGTAATAATTGCATATCTACCTCCAAGGCTGAGTATATTGTTTTTGCCAAAATTGTCATGTTCGTTTTCATCCACAAATTTCCTTCCAGATTTGACGATAACTTACCGAACCTTGCCCAGAGAGGCTTAATATGACAGGATTATGTATCTTAAGTTCTTTTCTTGTTTGTCCATTAAAGAAGGAAAAGAGTAAGCGGAGTAAACCCCCTTCAGATACAGCTGGATCAAAAGTCAAACTTTGTTATTTTCGTCCATCATCCACCCACATAATCCAATCACCACAAAACCGATCACCGCGGGCTCCATATACTCATTTAGACACGAGATGTTCAGGCAATTTTACGGGGCCAAAGGCGGACACAGTGGAGGATTTTACGTTCTTTGTTATTCTCCGTAATTTGGGAGACGGGTTTTGTCCCCTCCAAACATTTTAGAAATTTCAATCACGAGCCTTTTTGTCATTTTACTGGGTCAGAGGTGACCGATATGAGCACATCTCATCTCCCAGGTGACCTTTATCCTTTATTTCTGAAATGTTATCCTGTACGTCTACCTTGATTAATAAATCATCTGCGTGATTTAAGACACTGTAGCCAGTATTGATGGAACCCATGCATACGTGAATTAATCATCCCATAGGGATTCTGATGTTGTATTACCTACGGAATTAATCTTAACGACTGTTTCTGTAGTTTTAACTGTAATGTAACCATAATAAACTCATCATGATGAGACTATCCCAAACTTTATGAGTTTTATTACAGACAGTTATATAAACAGATTTACAGTTACGTCCTTACGAGTATCTTTATGAATGTCGGAGGTTAATTAGAACGCACAAAACTGGTTAGACAGCGGTAATACTTTATAATAACCCCGGAGTTTGCCCGGAATGTTACATTAACTCTGGCTAATGGACAGCTGTTTCGGTAGTCTGCCCCTTAACACCTGCTCCTCTCGTGCATATCAACACGCCAAGGTCAAACAACGGAACATCTCAAGGTCAACTAGAAACAAAGATGGCGGATCTTTGATGAAGTCGTTCCGGAGAGTTTCTGGGAAGAGGGGGATAGCTCATTAGCGTAAAGGTCTCCCTCTTAGCAGTGACCCCGAAACCAACTATTGGCCACCTCATACATTCCGATCACGACAGCCATCCGCGCTAACCAGGGCCGCTTCCCTTGTAGCTCATTTGTACTTACACACGTCAGTAAGGATATAATATCCGCAGAAATGTTGACAGTATATACGTTAATCATTACACAATTGCAGTTTACCATCTGTGAGATTTGTAGGCTCAACGTACGGTTAAATTAGTCTGCCCGGATTAGCTTATTTGTACATACACGCATCGGGAAAGATATACTATCTACTTAAATTCAGACCTATGCGTTCATCATTATACAATCTCATTTTGCCATCTGTGAGATTTGTAGGCTCAACCTATAGAGTAGTTATCCTGTTCGGATTAACTCATTTGTAAATTCACACATCAGTAAAGATATAATATCCACAGAAATTTAGACAATATGCATTAATCATAAACCAATCTCATTTTGCCATCTGTGTGACTTGAAGGCTCAACCTATAGTGTAGTTAGTATGCCCGGATTAACTCATTTATACATACACACATCAGTAAAGATATAATATCCACAGAAATTTAGACAGTATACATTAATCATAACCCAATCTCATTTTGCCATCTGTGCGACTTGTAGGCTCAACCTATAGTGTAGTTAGTATGCCCGGATTAGTTCATTTATACATACACACATCAGTAAAGATAATATATCCACAGAAATTCAGAAAGTGTGCGTTAATCATGACACAATCTTATTTTGCCATCTGTGCGATGTGTAGGCTTAACGTATAGAGTACTTAGGAAACCTAGTCTATCCGGATTAGCTCATTTATACATACACGCATCACCAAAGATATTATATGTACACGCCTTGGCTAACTCCATGTTTCCAAATCAGAACAGTATGCGTTGATCATGACACTATCTCATTTTGCCATCTTTGCGATTTGTAGGCTCAGCGTATACAGTACTTAGGAAACCTAGTCTTCCCGGATTAGCTCATTTGTACCGACATACATCAGTACACAGATAATATCAACACTGACAGGGCAGGCAGTTTGCGTTTATCATTACGTAATTACATTTCGCCACATTACTCCTATTACTCACATCAGACGCCTACGAATCAGAAATTGACGCCGTATTAATTTTTCACCGATAGAGGTGTACGAGGCTGCTGTATCTAATCACACGGGTCCATGTTGCGGCTGCGTTTGGTCATTATTTCGGTGACAGGCACGACGTGCGTTGTCAAGTCTTTCAACATGTCGACAATCGGAGACGAAACGCTTGGAATAAATCTACTCGAGGATTAGAGAAACTGATTGTTTTTGAAGCTACTTTGCGTGATTCCCCGGGACCATTTGGCGGCTGCTTTTGCTCATCATTGTACTGCTGTGCCGCCGCAGGGGACTCGGGAAATTAAACGTTTTCGGCATGTCGACATGAAAGGGCGAAACGCTTGGGTTAAATCTGCGCTGTCGGTGATGAGAAAGTCAGAACTGGGCGGGATTTACTGTAGTCAAACCGCAATGGATTAGGACGTGTCATTAATCTGGCAAGGCGATGGATTAGGACGTTGCCATAATCTCGCAAGGAGATGGATTAAGACATGCCCTTAATCCTACAAGGCGATAGATCAGGACGTGTACTTAAACCCAAGAGGCGGTGGATTATGACGTGCACTTAATCCGAGACGAGATGGAGTAAGACGTGCCCTTAATCCCAGGAGGCGGTGGATTATGACGTGCACTTTTAATCCGAGAGGAGGTGGATTAGGACGTGCCCTTAATCTCGTGGGGAGGTGGATAAGGTCATGCCATTAGTGTGTGGGGGCAATGCGATGGACATGGAACTGTCTTTAATCTGGCAGAGAGTTTAATAACGACCAGGTCTTAACCATTAACCCACTGAGAGAGCCCTTCGGCTATCAATTTTCTATTGTTTATGAGGTTAGACAGCAGAGAGAAGGTTAATCTCATACCGCCTGCATTAACGTACTGTGCCAGTCGCGGCTCCGCTTTGTGTCAGATCCAGACATATCCTTCACTGATAATCAAAGAACTGCGGGCGGTCCCAAATGGACGTCAAGCACTCTTCAGGACGGCATCAAAACAGGCTCCGGCGGCGTCAAACATATATATTTTATGTCCCTTTCTTAGAATGCAGGACCTTTGATTCCGTTTGTACGGCCCGGGGTGTTCCCTGCACGGGGAATGAAGGTAATTTCTACAGTAAACCACTTTGCTAGGATCGTTCAGTGCTGCTAGTTTAACGTTCCTCCGAGCCACTCTGTGATTATCGTGCGTTTTCTCGGCCCAATCTTTAATAGCTCCCCGGAGCCCCGGCAGAATCCCCGCGGATGTGTGTGGGCAGTCCGGCACGTTTATCGGGATTACAAGCCGGATGGACGTTAGTGATGAAGCTACTTCTGCCCGCCTTTAACACGGCGGCTGTAAGTGGCTGGGGATCGTCTTAAGTGTCCGACACATCTGAGGGGAGGAATCTTTCAAGGAAACGCCTTGGCTAACTCCAGGCTTCTGATTCCAGGCCCGGACTAATCGATGGCCGGAGACGGAACAAACGTCTTTTCCTGAGAAGGATCGACTCGTTATCACACTAAGCAAGACCTTGGGACGTGCGCCCCGTAACGCCACGTAACGCTCGAAACGTGCGCTCGGCAGAGTCAGGTAATGCCAAGAGCGTGCGCTCTGCAACGCCAGGTAACGCTCGGTAACGCCACACGACGCTCGGCTCCGCGCGGTGATTAGGCCAGATTTACGAGGTTTCCGTGAGGTCGACCTCTCTTCCCGCCTTCTGACCGGTCCCTCTGGCCTCCCGGCGTCGCGACAGACGGACGGGGATCAACTTTCGGCCTCCTGATTGATTGATTAATTGACTGATCGATTGCTCATCTGTCAGTCTTCCTTTCATCGTCTCCATTATCACCCCCACCTGACCACCCGGTGTCGGAGTTTTCTACACGCAGTCACGGGTACCTAACGCCGAACCCTGAACCTCGTCCCCAGACTGAGCAGCGTAGAACACGCCGTCGCTGCGGGCGGGATTCAGTTGGGATTTCCGCTCAGAGCCGCTGCCTGTCTTTCTTCGTGAGTGCGTGCGAGTAATCGGGTCCAGGGAAATGCGGCGTCACGGCGTGCTGTGGGGATTGTGTCTCCTGGCTCTCACGCAAGGTACGTGGTTTTACATCTTAGCTGCTTGAGAAACGATAGGGATTGTATAGAAGATGAAGAAGTATAGAAAATATTTCTCAGCCCGAGCCTACGTTTGAGCCACAGATATTGGGTAGAGAAACCACTCCTGCATGTCTTACAAAATAGTAGCCCTAGATCGTGTGCGGAGGACATCCCTATAGAGATATTGCTGAGCAGGTAGTTAAAATTCTCGACGTCTACAGAAAATCATTAGTATCGGGGATTGGCGTGGCGGGAGAATTGGTTTTAGTGACTTTGCTTTGTCTGAAAGGATGCAAATCTGGGGCATCAGACAGAACACTTCAACGTAAATACATCATCATGGGATATTTCTGATATGAACGTGGAAAAAACGGTGTACATATCCTCCACGCGAATGGCGACTCCCCCAGTATAAATAAAAGATCAGTTGCAGGCTTCAGGTACTTCGTGCTCAGACGGCGGGCCCTCTCGGCGCAATCCCGTAAGGAGGAGTACAAACTAAATCGATAATAACGTTTTCAGCTTCGCAGTTGACTCTATCTGGCTGGAGACAAGTACCGACAGTTAAGCTGAAGTACAACAGACGCCGCACGTTTTTACTTCCCCCCATCGCGTGACTCGGGCGCTTTAAAATCCACTTCACTTAAAGAAGAACTTAAGGCGCAGGGAATTTGCCTGTAATAACCTGCCATCGCGGCATGTGGCGGCATTATTTTCGCGTCGTGAACACTCGCCAATTTGCAGGTAATCGTTTCTACAAGCAGTTGTCGGCAATTGAAATTACACACCGTGCAATTTCTTCGCTCGTGCATTCCTTAATGGGAGTCATGTCAGTTATCAGCCGACAACGTGAGACGCATTTAGCGTCAACTGCGTCATACGTATTCATTAGCTAGGGGGCATTTCTCCCTCAGGCGTTACAGGGGGTGTTACTTACATCTCCCCAACACACTAGCCTTATATGGTAGTCAGGGGGGCATTTCCCCCTCAGGGATTTGTAGGGTTCTCATTTGCCCCCTTCACAAACACGCTCCCTAATGTGGTAGTAAGGGGTATTTCTCCCTCAGGCGTTACAGGGGGTGTTACTTACCCCCCTTCCAACACACTTACTTATATGGTAGTCAGTGGGGCATTTTCCTTCAGGGGGTTCTACAAAGCCCCCTAAACTTTCTGCCTTATATGGTAGTCAGGGGTTCATTTCTTTCTCAGGCTCAAGAGGTTACAGGGGGTTCTTCTAGCTCCTACACTCACTGCCATATATGGTGGTCCTCTCGGCGTCACGTTCAGGCCCGGATTATGACATGTTGAAAGATTTACCCGGTTGGACAGACACTGAATTAATGAAGTGAAAAGCCAATTCATCATAGGGAGTGGGAAGGCTTCATGTTCAAGCCAGATGGACGGTGCGTAACATTGCATGGGTAGAAGGGGATGGTTAGCGAATTTTAAAACACGGACAGAAAAGTACAACGCTACATTAGCAGGGTGGGGACTACAAAATAAATCAAGCAACTGGATACATCTCTAAGGAGCCAGACGTTTCAGATGGCATCCATCATCTTTCATCAATGAATCCCCATAAAATGTATCCAGTTGCTTGATTTATTTTTTTATCTTGTAATGGTCTACGTGGATTAGTCGTCATCGACGTAACGTATTACGTTACATCGGCAGGGCAGGAACTAGAGCTAGTGAATCTTAAAACAGTGACAGAAACTTAACGTTACGTTGCGTAAAACAAAATAAATCAAGCAACTGTACTGAATAATTCTCTAAGGAGTCAGACGTTTCAGACAGCATCCACTTTGTCACTATCTTTCATCAGTGACAAAGAATAACTCCCCAGCAAATGTATCCAGTTGCTTGATTTATTTTTCATCACGTTTTTTTAATCAATGGTCTATCTGGATGTATAGTCGTCATCGATGTAAACGTAACGTTACATCGGCAGGGTTGGAACTAGAGCTAGCTAGTGAATCACTGACAAAAACTTAACGCGACGTTACGTAATGCAAAATAAATCAACCAGATACATCTCTGAAGAGTCAGACGTATCACACAGAATCCACTATCTTTCATCAGCGACAAAGAATGACTCCTCAGAAAATGTATCCAGTTGCTTGATTTATTTTCTATTACGTAATAGTCTATTAGGATTCTAACCGTCATCGACGAAAATGTAACGTTACATCGGCAGGGTTGGAACTAGAACTAGAACTAGTGAATCTTAAAACACTGACAGAAACTTAACGCAGAAAGTTACGTAATACAAAATAAATCAAACAACTACATAATTTCTCTGAGGAATAAGACGTTTCAGATCTCATTCACTATCTTTCATCAGTGTCAAAGAATGACTCCTCAGAAAATGTACCCAGTTGCTTGATTTATTTTCTATTACGTAATGGTGTACCTAGCTGTCCATCCGTCATCGACGTAAACGTAACGAACTAGTAGGAACCAAGGTAGGAACTAGTGAATCTTAAAACATTGACAAAAGGTAACGTTATATTGGCAAAAGAGCGGAGTGTCGGAACTACAGCAACTTGTACAGACGTGTAAGTGTATCCCTTAAAGAGATAGAGCACATGAAGATGCAAGCACAAGTCAATAGGAAGTGTCTTAACGCTTACTAATGAATCCTACTTGCGACGTGGGGAAAGTCATGTTCTGCTTGGAAGCGATCAGAGGAGCGAACTGGAGCTAGAGCTCGAGTAGGATGGATTCCTATGGTCGGGAGTAAAGTCATGGAATTGGAAAGGTCCTGAATGTGTGACAGGGCTTAAGGCAGACTGCATGGCATACACAGACCTACTAAACCCAATTTGGATGAATCGTGACCAGAACCACGGATCGTTAAACCCAGACCTGCCCTTGAACCTTGGACGTGCCATCCACCATGACATGTCCTTACCGTACCTTAGACAATATCGGCACAGACTAATCAGAGTATTCTCTCTACAGTTCACAACATGCCAGTAGTTTATTCCCCCGAAACATTGACCCGACGAAACTAAAGACTCAGTTAGTGTCACCTAAAGTTCGGCAGACGGTTGATAATGACATCTTCGCCTATTAAGTGCAAAGTCAATACCACAAAATCAATATCAAATGCGAGTACGCATTCCTCGTACAATATATTCCACATTTTCTAAGGCCTAGATATCCTTTATGTATTTCCTGTATGCACAGTATAAAATTTTCTAATTCATTTTTATTCGTTTTTATTTGATTTATTATCAATTTTTCTATTTTCTAGTTTTTAGCACCTGGACATCCTTAGTGTCTTCCTGTGTGCACAATATAAAAGTTTCTAATTTTTTTGTTTTTATTATTTTTTAATTTTTTAAATTTATTTATTTTTTAGTTTCTAGCATATAGACACCCTTATATGTATTCCTGTGTGCACAGTGTGAGGTCTGTCACATCTTAACATGTAATTGAATTTCTATGTGGGATCAACTGAGATGGATTCTGTTAAGAAAGAGGTCAGAAAACCTATTCCAAACATCGTGATACTTTCAGAATTCCATCTTGGGGCCAAATTCCTCCTCAGTCAAGTTCAGACAAGCTGCGTATAACCTCTGGTGCGGGGCGATTGTGGGTGTCTGGGCGCTCTCTATATTCATAGAAGCAGAATTGGAGGAATAAAGGATACATATGGCGGCACTATAAGCGTTCATCTCTCTCTGCTAGGTTCAATCTGGCTCGGCACTAAAGAGTGATTCGATCCTTCCTTACAAATAACTTCTGTGGCAGGTTTACTGGCGATCGTATAACACGCGCACGCCGGCTATACCAGCACACATCGATTTCTCGTTTATGATGTAGAAAGCGACAAATTATTCATTTCAAAAAATCGTTTGTTCCTTTGGTGTACATCTTATTCTTTCTCGAACTATACTCCGAGTAAGGGGATACTCTTAACGACATGGTTGGAGGAATACCTTTTTCTTTGTGTTACTTTCCTAATTCCTTTAGACATGTAACTTAACCCTTGTAGATGAGGGAAAATTATACATCTCATGAAACCGTTTATTTCTTTTGCGTACGTTATTATTTCTTGAACTACTTTGGGTAAGGGGATACTCTTAACAGCATGGTTGGAGGAATACTTTCATCTTTGTGTCCCTAGCTTTCTTAATCCCTTTAGACATATAACTTAGCCCCTGTAGATGAGGAAGAATCTCTCAAGTTACTTAAGTTATTCTTTGTCGAACTATTTCAAGTAAAGATTAAAATTTGTAACGACATGATTGAGTTGTAATATTCATTTTTCCAAAAAACTCATATAAATATACAACTTAAGCCTGTATGTGCAATAAAAGGCCGATTTTATGTTTTCAGGTTCGCGTAACTTTATATACGTTTGGAAAAGGCTATGAGAATTTAATGGCGCATTTACTTTAACCATTGCGGAAGAGGTAATTTTGTAAGCCTGTATCCCCGCGTTCCTTACTGCCGCTATTACAACCCGTCTGTGAAACGGCGATTCTGCAGCCCAAATTGCGGCAATCCCAGCTGTGGCAAGCCAGTTTCCTTAGAAATCCCCTCAGCCCGGGATAGTTTTCTGTGAATAGACATCAATAACTTACGAAGGTTGCAATGTGAGGTAAATGAATCATCGCGCTCCGCGTGTCACTTAGTCCTAATCTATCACCGCTGATCGAAGCTTTAACCGTTTTATCTTCGGGCCCTTCTGAGTGTGGGTCATTGTTTGACCACTACAAAATGTGTTCCTACTTTCTACAATCATTGCCTATCGACTGGAGAAAGCTCTGTTAGACGATGGCAGTAATTCTTTGCCGCGAGGGAATATCAGATTTGATATTGGGTGTGCGCCGGGGTTTCTTTCCAATAAAAACAATAATTACGCCGGGAGCAGGGGAGGTAAATTGTTTGCCCTTCAAGTTCGCCCCAGCGAACCCTGATAAATAATTGATCTGGAGATCAGAGTTACTCTTTCTGGTTCTGCTCTTCAAGTGGAAACGACACTTCCCTGGAGTTTGCAACATGACGCCGGCGTCGTTAACTTATTCATGTCATTCGCACATAGTCATTGGGGATTAGGGAGGGAGACCTGTATGCCATCAATGCCTCCGCGGAGGACGTGGTGTTTTACTGACGTCTGTTCAATTGTTAACAGTACAATTAGAAAAATCTAAATAGGATGTTTCGAACGTGACGTGACATGCTGATTGGTTTTAGTTGTTAGATCTATACATTTGCATTAAATGTGTTCCTGAAGTCGTCATTATGTCACTGTAGTTACAATAAAGATCCAATCGTACCTGGTAAACGTCTGAGTTTATCACCCAGTATTGCAGACAATTATACGTCATGGAAATGTGTTAATGTAAAAAAAACATGTGAAAATGTTTTGTTATTATCGTATCTATTGGTAGCCTTGACATAAGGATGAAATGATTGAATTTCGGTAAATTTTTTTTCGGATCCAGAACAGGACTCAAGAACTTGAAGGTTTCTTCAGCGATCTAAGACAGAATACCAGCAACCGTGAGAACCCTGACAGTTACAGTCCTCATCATTATCTCCCGAATGCCGGTGTGGATTTTATCGCTTCATGTGTCTTCCCAAAGCCTGACTAATTCATTTTCTAGCATGTGAATCCGGAAATAAGGTCAACAATAACATTGCCATTACGTGGGCAGCAATGTTATGATACACATTTGCAAAGTGGTGACACACTTTCCACAACGTCTCCGATCTAGCAGACACCAGCCTCCACCCCCAACCACGGTGATAAATCCCAATTTAGATGAAATTGCAGATGCAAACTGCAAATCTACCATATCCACCTGTCTTAGCTAGACAGTCTAGGTGTAGAATCTAGCCGATAGTCATCACCAGCGCTTCTGCTGTCGCACTGAGGTGAGTTGTGGTCTGAAACACATTTTTCATGATTACCAGTAAACGAGTTGGCGAGTGGCCCGAATCCGGGCAGAATGAGTGTTTAGCCAGTCGGAACTTCTGACCGATGCGTATCGCTAATTGTGTACTCTGGACGATAAGTGCTCGGGACGCACAAGTAAAACATCTCGTCAGCACGTGCCCGAGTGGTCTGATTGGGAGCCCCAGCCTTAAGTGCTTTCTCCTAATCACTCTCCGTCTTTAAATTAAACGCATGACCAGCATTACAATCATGGGGGGCGAGTGGTGCGGTCCTCCCTGCGGTTTCGAGTCGATCGAAGCGAGTGATTGTTGAGAGGTTTTTACATCACGATTCAAGATGCGGTTTCGAAATTGACCACTTAAGATACAGGACTCGGACAGTAATTTCTGTACTATCAACTATTCAAGACTGCTGTAGGGTTAGTGGGGATATATTGTGGTAGTTCAGAGGTTAAGGATTCGAATCATACCGTACGAACTTCGTTTTCAACGCCCGAGAACCTGTAATCACTGACAATAAATCATTCTATGTAACATATTTCTCCCGTCTGCAACTAAAACGTAGGCCGGATCTGTCCCATACTATTTGAGCTTTTTTGTTGGTATAACACCAGAAGCTTCTTGCGTGTCTCAGGCTACAATTCTCTTTGCCTTCAGATTCTACCATCAACGCCCATTGTTAGGTGCGGTGCATAAACATCTCTATCGATCGTTATCATCTATATCTATTTTCTATTATCTAGATTATCTCAAGAATTTATATCACAGTACTAGTATATAATGAGTTCAGCGGTACCGAAAATATATCTTTTAAAGGGCCAGGTCTGTAATTGATAATTCGGCAGACCGTGATCAAACCTTTACTAAGAATCAAATTAAAATCTAGTGTTGACATACACAGATGACACCACATTCTGTTCATCTGTCGCCTGATGTTGTTGTTCTCCCCACAGCCAGACGTAAGGAGCGGTGATTAAGTCTGTCATTCCCAGACGAAAACACTTCCAGTTCTGCCCTTCTCTGAGTACCACATTCCTGTGAAGTTATTTATTGGCTGATGAATGAAACCTGCCGAAACTCGCCCGTTGATATTTCCTGCGCCTGGCACCTCGCGCTGATTGACATTTGGTGTCCTAAAAATCGATGAAATGTTGTCAGAATTCAGTACAATTTCACAGACCATATCCTAAGATGCCACATGCATTTCACTGTTAAAAAAAACCCTCCAGAAAGTCTAGACTTAGCTAGAAAGAAGGCCAAGGACCCTTGTGGAGTGAAAGCAAACAAAGTCGCTCGTTTGCGAGTAAAGGGACCTGGCACCTCGCACTGATTGACAATTGTTGTCAACAAAATCGATGAAATATTCTCTGAAGAGCTTTTGGAAGAGTTTCACAGACCATACCTTCAGATGTCACATGAATTTTACCGCTCCACAAAACCTACAGAAGGCCTAGAATTAGATAGAAAGAAGGTCAAGGATCCCTGTGGAGTGAAAGCAAACAAAGTTCATCGTTTGCGACTAAAGGGACATCCCAGCCAAACCTCACTAATGAATAAAGAAAATGATTAGATGCTTTATCTCCCTCAAAGCACCGACAATAGAACAGCGTTTAATTGGTTATCACAGCTGACTTGTAAATTGTATGCAGTTTACGGGAGTTTCCGTGTCTGCATTCAGAATAGCACAGTAAAAGGTTTTAAGACCAGAAAGATTAAGTGCACTGTACTCACAGGTTTATAGACAGGAGGCTTATAGACAAGATAAAATCTTTCTCCCAATGATTTTTACGATAATTAAAGTGCAGCATAGCTATGAAATGGCGACGTTAAAAAGTTGACGATGGCGTCGGCACATGCGTGTCACTGAAGTTTAAAAACTCATATCTTGTATCGAGCCTTTGCCCCGATTTACTAGAAGTTGATTGATTGTTATGAGAAGATCTTACGACTAATCTCAGCTAAGACGCCAATCCCTAGCTTTGTGAGGTAATCATTGCAATGTATTACTGTTACGACAAACTATTTTCCGGCAAGGCAACTACGACCGACTACTAAGAAGTTTTCAGGGAACTTAGGTACGGCCAAGTGTTTTCAAGTAGGCAGGAATAACGGTGATAAATCAGCTGCTTCAGGTACGGTCGGCTTTTTTTCCCGGAAAGACAGGTACGGTCGGCTTTTTTTTCCGGAAAGACAGGTACGATCGGATTTTTTTCCGCAAAGACAGGTACGGTCGGCTATTTTCCGGAAAGACAGGCACGGTAGGCTTTTTCCGGAAAGACAGGTATGGTCGGCTTTTTTCCCGGAAAGACAAGTGTTGTGACCATCATGACTGCGCACACTGTTATGAAACTTTACAGTAGCTCCCGTCTCTACTTCAGTGTAGCCCGCATGGCAGGTTTATTACTTGTTTCCTGCGTGCTTATTAACTTTATAGTTTGATTCAACCCATGTTCCCCTACTTCATACACCTAAGCAGTACTGACAAATTTATATTTCTATTGAGCTTACTAATAGACAAACCTTTAATTATGAAACATATCTGTTCTTATCTTTTTACCATTACTAAGAAACGAGAAGAAATCGAATGTACTTAGTTGTAGTTACTTAGCAATGTATATATGTAACGTTATCTGTATTTTATTCTTTTGTTGTGACCTGTACTAAACCCAGTGGGTATGAGTGTACAATAAAGGTCTTCATTCATTCATTCATTATATGCTGTTTTCTCGATGTATGCCATTGTTCAAAGTTTCTTTCTACAAGGGCTCTCAAGAAACCGCGCACAATGCATACAACTGACATACGATAACTTGAGTGGTGACATAAACCCTCCTCACCATTGAGCAGATTCTAATCAATGCACCTTATGGCCAGCAGACGGCTGTTAGATCTGGAATTGGTGCATGAAAGGCTCATACTGAGAAATATCGACAGAAATAGCTCGAGAGTTCTTCTTTACAAATCGTCCGTTGTCATCACTTTTACTCTGGTGCCCAAGCCGTACTAATACCAAATAATGCTTACGTGGCTGGCAAGTTGTAATGGGCGCTAAGTCGTCTTAGACACGTCAGGAACAGAGTCTATTCACCGCGCCATGCTCTACTGCACCAGGAATACGTCCTTCACATCTACAGATTCCCGGGTGACTCAAGTTATTACATTTATAGATAGCTCGTTTTTTAATATCACTTTTACTTCGACGCCGGCGATGCGCAACTACTGAGAGTACTCATGTGCCAGTACATTAAATCTGCCCAGAATTATTGGTCACAACATGTTCCGATGGCGCCAATGTTTATAAATAGCTTCAAGTTTTCTTTGGACGCTAGTGCTGTACAAATACCAGCGAGTGCTTCTGTGCTAGGAAACATCGTATCGCTATATCATACATGTCCTGATGCCTCCAATGATTATCTTTATAAATAGCTCGTGTGACTTTTCTTTCGACGCTGGTGGTGTACAAATACCAGAGAGTGCGTATGTGCTAGTAAACACTGTCCATTAAACCTGTCCAATAATGTCGGTCATATCGCTATATCATACATTTTCCGATGGCTTCAATGTTTATCTTTATACATAGCTCGTGTTACTTTTCTTTCGACGCTAGTGCTGGACAAATACCAGAGAGTGCGTATGTGCTAGTAAAAACACCATACCTGTCCAATAGTATTGGTCATATCCTTAGATCATACCTGTTGGCTCCGAAATGCTTATTGAAATATTGTTGTTATCGCTTTTATTTTATCGCCAGCGCTGTACAAATACTGAGAGTGCTCACGTGCCAGTTCGACATTACATTACTAGATCATACATGTTCTGATGGCTCCAATGTTTATCTTTATAAGTAGCTTGTTATTATCACTTTTCGTTTGACGCTAGAGCTGTACAAATACTGAGGGTGTTCAGGCGCCAGTAAACATTAAATCTGCCCAATAGTAGATCATACATATCCTGATGGCACATGAATGTTTATCTTTAGCTTGTTATTATCACTTTTCGTTTGACGCCAACGCTGAGAGTGGCTATCTGCCAGTAAACATCAAACATGTCCAATAGTATTGAGCACATCACTAGATATATGTCCTGATGGCTTCTGAATGTTTATCTTTATGAATAGCTTGTTGTTATCACTTTTCCTTTAGCGCCAGCGCTTAGTGCTTCTGTGCCAGAAAACATTAAATCTGTCGTACAGTATTGGTCGCATCGCTAGATCATACATGTTCTGATGGCCCCTGAATGTTTATCTTTATGAATAGCTTGTTGTTATCACTTTTCTTTTAGCGCCAGTGCTGTACAAATACTGAGGGTGTTTCTGTGCCAGTAAACATTAAATCTGCTCAGTAGTATTGGTCGGATCCCTAGATCATACATGTCCTGATGCTCCTAAATGTTTATCTTTATAAATAGCTTGTTGTTATCACTTTTCCTTTAACGTCAGCACTGTACAAATACTGAGAGTGCTCATGTGCCAGTAAACATTAACTCTTCCCAATAATATTGGTCGCATCACTAGATCATACATGTATATGTCCTCATTGGTCAAATGTTTATCTTTATAAATAGCTTGTTATTGTGACTTTTCGTTTGGCTCCAGCACTGAACAAATACTGAGAGTTCCCATATGCCAATAAACATTAAACATGTCCAATAGTATTGGGTACATCACTAGATATATGTCCTGATGGCTGCTAAATGTTTATCTTTATAAATAGCTTGTTGTTATCACTTTTCTTTTAGCGCCAGTGCTTAGTGCTTCTGTGCCAGAAAACATTAAATCTGTCGTACAGTATTGGTCGCATCGCTAGATCATACATGTTGATGGCTTCTGAATGTTTATCTTTATTAATAGCTTGCTGTAATCACTTTCTTTTAACGTAAGCGCTGTAAAAATACTGAGAGTGCTCATGTGCAAGTAAACATTAAATCTGCTCAGTAGTATTGGCCGCATTCCCAGATCATACATGTCCTGATGCTTCTGAATGTTTATCTTTATAAATAGCTTCTTATTATCACTTTCGTTTGATGCCAGCGCTGTACAAATACTGAGAGTGCTTATGTGTCAGTAAGCATTTAACCTGTCCAATAGTATTGGTCGCAATGCTATATCATGTATATGTTTTGATGGCTTTTGAATGTTTATCTTTATAAATAGGTTGTTGTTATCACTTTTCTTTTAACTCTGCACAAACGCCAGGAAGTTCTTATGTGCTAGTAACGTTAAACCCGCCCAGTGGTATTGGCCGCCTCACTAGAAGATCAAACGTTGGTTTTACACGGACTGACGACTTCTCCAATGGCAGGGATTACCATCACTGATCCCACCAGGATAACGCCAGGCGTTGTAAAGGCTATAATGGAGTGAGGCCGAAAGTCCATTTATGAAATAACGCGTCTGGGGACGTGTGTCTTGAATACGAACACCATCATCAGGTCGGGCGAGTTGCCCTGACCGAGTCCACTCTTTCTCTCCATGCCGCTCTGTCCGGAGAGAAAGAGTGGACTCGGTCCGGGCAACTCGCCCGACCTGATGATGGTGTTCGTATTCAAGACACGAACACCAAGAGTGTCAATATTGACCTCTACAAGACGATTTAACAATTAGAAGGTCATAGATTCACTTACACGCACAATATGATGTTATATTATATGGTGAACAGTAAACTATAAGCTTTTATAGAATTGTGAAAGTTGTCTTTGGTGATGGTATGGAAAAATGGTCTTTGCATCAAAAATTGCAGCAAGTCTTTTACAAGTTTTAACATCCAGAAACTCTTTTTTGTCTCTTGGCAGTGTGTACAGCCTCTTCCGGTGTTAACCTAACCCTACCGGAAGTGACGTACGGCACCCTTGGAGACCCCGTGACCCTTCCCGCCACTTTCAGCACCGACGGGAGGGTCATGAATATCGCCTGGTACAAACTGGACCCCAGAGAACCGACTTCCCGCACGCAGATCTTCTCCTACTACCCTCCTCTCCAAACCAGGGAGTCGTACGGAGATTACGTAGGCAGGACTTCTCTAGAGGACCAGGCGTCCCTGAGGATCGCCCGCACCAAACCGGCAGACGAGGGGAAGTACATCCTGTCTGTGTCTGTGGAGGGGGTCGGCAGCAGCGAGGGACAGGTCCAACTCTTCCTTATGGGTGGGTCATATCGGTTTTGTAGTAGCTACTTAATACACTCAGGGCTGCATTACATAGTTAACAGTTACTCAATCTATCATGTTGCTTGAGACTATCCTACAGCCTTTCTTAGGATGTTTGACCCACTACTTTATACACGTAGCCCTGCGATCATACGACTTCAGTAGTGGGTCAAAAGTGCCTGGGAGCTTGCATCGATATTTATAGCGTATACAACTCATATGGAAGACCTATGGGGTATAAGGACCTAAATCAACGTATCCCCTGAATTATATCATGCAATTGTTTCCCTTTAGTATGTTTTGAGCAGTTTAAAAAACGACATGTTACGTCATACGTCATGTTCATGTCGTGTGTTCTCTTTTTCCCTGATCAGTCCCTCCTACATTGAGAGTTGGCCCGTCAAACCCCTATGTGACCGCCTGGGGGAAGCCAGCTCTGCTGACATGCGCAGTGCAGGGTGCCAAACCGAACGTGACGTCACTGCACTGGGAGAAGAATGGCATGGTGATTGACACGTCCGGGTCTCACACCAAGTTCGTCGGCGGGAACCTACAGAGACCCGCCCTGCACATACGTCACGTGGGCAGGGCAGACTCCGGAGTGTACGCATGCGTGGCTGATCACGTGGTCACTGTCGTCAGAGCAAGCCTGGCTCTGAATGTTTATTGTAAGAGTTTTTCCATTGTTATCAATCAAAACGTCGTGCGTACTTCTATCAAGCTGTCTTTGTCAGATAAGGCATAACTATCGTATATACACGCGTAGTTTACGATAATTGCTTGCATAACAGATAAAAGAGGTAGAAATTGGCATTGCTAACGTTATCAAGTTACCATTTTCAGATAAGACTTACACAACATGACAAACGTACGTGCGAAGCTCGGAAATTTCACAATAATGACATACATTATAGATGTCGAGGCATGAGTATTTATGATGGGTACGCGTGAAATCAATCTCAACCTATCAGTGCCGAGGCGTGTTCATTACATGCCCTACTGACAAGCCTGATAAATTATACACACGCCTTTCAATTCCAGTCATCGCTTGCAGATAAAGTATTCAGCGTTAATACACACATTAATCTCAGCGCGCCATGAATCATGAGCTATAAGCACGCTGACAGTCGCCTACGGTATAAAACACACACACATGGCCTTCGTCCTGTTCAGGCCAGCATCCATCGTGACCCAGCTGCTCTATACTCTAACATTGATCCGCACAGATAGGATTACGGTTTACGGCTAGATTATCCCCGGGGCCAGATCGATTATCCTCAGAGCCACATCGATTTCCCTCCCCAGCCGATAGCGCTGTCAGTCTCCGTGCCCGCGCACGTGAACTGATAAGAATGCGGTGAAGTTCTCTAGGCTTAATGGCAGAGTAAGTTGATTTAGCGTCCTAATGGACGGGACTGAGGCGGTCCTGACAGGCTGGCGCTGGAAGACACAGTCGCTGGGCTTGCGGTTGGCGTTAATGAGACGCCTCTTCTGTCCTGCAGACAGCTAACAATGGCACTAATCACGTTATCAGCAAGGAACAGCTAACAAGGCTACTAATCACTGTCAGCAATGAAAGCTGACAGTTCAGGTAACAAGGACTGGCAATGGGCAATGAGGAACAAATCAGATTGGGGTTTTCCGCGAAGAAACTGCCCAGCAATTGGGTTTCAACAGCAGTGTGCCGTAAAATGATACTGTCTGCACCTGAAATCATGCCAAAGGCTACTTCGTCTACAAGTGAGTGTCACGGGTACTGCAATATAGTGACGGTCAATTGGGGCAGTCCCTTATCTATATTTGACGGAAATGAATGTCGCGGTCCCTAGAACAGAATTACAAGGCAGGAGTATATTTATTTGATAAATTCAGCTCTGTACGTACAGATAAACTTGCTATCAACACGAAGAGTGCTGGTACCTACCGCCACAAGGCCTTGCTCAGGATGATATTAAACTGGCCTGGGGTGCGGTACAAACTTCCATGCAAGCTTGACCCACTGGGCCCCCCTGGTACAGACGCCAAGGCAGGTTTGACACACTACTGTGTCAATACGTCCGTACAGTAATGTGACGAATGTAGTGGGCCAGTCATCATGAAGAAGGATGCAAAGACGGTCGTAAATTCGTCAAGTCTCCTAATTAATAACGGGCACGTTGCCCCAGTAATGATTCGCGAGCACGAGAGAGTCTGTATCCATTCGCGAGCACGAGAGGGTCTATATCGTCCCCCATCTCTGCCTTTGTTTCTGGTCCAACGTCCGTCCTGGGTATTTCTTACTTTGTGACCGACCCATGTCGTGTCCTGAAAAGTGGGTCAGTAATTCTAGCTTTGAGTTCTTTTGTTTTCTTGCAGATCCGTCGTCAGTCCTGAGTATTTCCGACTCCGTGACCGCCACGGTGTCCGACCACATCACCCTGCAGTGCGTGGCAGACGGAAACCCACCTCCCAACATCACCTGGTCACGTGATGGGGTGTGGCTGCCCAGCACGACCAGCCGCCTGACCAGGGACGCCTGGACCTCCACCCTGCAGCTGCGTGACGTCACGGTAAACGACAGTGGGACCTACTGGTGCAGGACCAGCAACCGTGTGGGGAGGGGGAGCTCAAGGTCATTACAGGTCACTATCAGAGGTACGCAGCTGATGCAAGAGTTGTAATAATGGTATTCTAGTCACTGCACGGCATGATCCACTATGCCCGGTACCTCAAGGTCATGTGGCAAGACTCAATGTCACCTCAGATCATTATCGGGGTCGTTCTGTTTGTTACTACGAACAAAACAAAACGATATTCGGTATTCGTCAGCCAAATCGTTAAAACTCATTTCAAATGTTGAAAAGTTGATATGATGAGACTAACAAGGCTAAATGATACCGCCTCAATCATTATACATCATGTGACTCAAGACTCTCTAAGGCCTGCTCTAATCGCTTCTGGTGTTGCCTTACAGAGTCCAGACTGGGGATCGGCATCTCCACCCTAGCGGTTGTAGTTGGTGCTACAGACAGTGTCCTGGCGATTGTGGTCTGCGTCGCGCTGTCCACCTACATCGTCCGGAGGCGGCGGCTCCAGTGCGGGAAGAAAAGAATCCCAGTTTACCCAAAGGCAACGAGGCAACAGCCAACTGGTGTGGAAGGACCAACAGAGGCACCGTACGCAACGACACCATACGTCACAACACCCTCCACATCACCCCTTGTCACAACGCGCTACGTAACCACGCCTGCTACGTCAGCCTACGTCACAAGAACTACGTCATCACCCCACGTAACAACACCCGGTACGTGTTCTTATGTCTCAAAATTAAGCACGATGGTCAAACCACATTACACGTATAGGTGTCACTGCTGAGAATTAACATAAATTTGCATCAGCAATTAGCGATAGTCATTATCAATCATCGGGCAGTCGATCAAAAAATATTGCATTAAAGACAAAAAGTTGGGAATTGTAATGATGATGAATTGATAAAGATTTTATATGACTGAATATTGATCCAAACCAATCAACGTCAACTGTAAATTCCCTTGGACCTACTATAGCTAGTACTAGTAACTAAAACGGATTTGTCTACTGTCAGAAAAGCTTTTTGGAAAAAAAGGAAAACAATATCCTAAGAACCGATCACATATTTATATAGATGTCACAACTCTCATGATGCAAAAATAGGTAAATACATTAAAAAATGTCTTTGCTTGTAGAAAAGATACTGAAACACAGGATTAGCCCCACTTGATTGTAACAACATATTATACATTTACTGATTAGCCCTTATTGTTTACTAAGTAGAATTTTAAGATTTATTTGTATTTCTATTTTGTTCTCTAGTTAACCATACGAAAGTCTCTATGCTTCTTGCTGCGCCAATGAAGCTTCTATAGTATGTACTTGACATAGAACACGTTTGTTAACATCTAACAGACAAGCCCACGAACGGAACTGCCTGCAACGGCGGCATCAACACCATCCGGAGGACGCTGGGACAGAAAGGTTTGTCTCCCATAAGGCCATAACCTTCCCGGCATGCTCTGCTATTTTCGCTGTACTGTTTGCTTACGCGAGTCAGGAATTTCTTTTTGTATCTGTGAAACGCCCTCTGCGTCGCCTTTAGAGCTAATGCGTGTAGCCCTCTGACCATACATGAACATGCAATAAGGATGATCATTAACCCCACAGCGCGCATGTAGATGTAGCAAAGGTTGGACTAATAATTCTGTGGGCAGGAGGTATTATCTTGCCCCGGAGGAATTTGAGAAGCTTCGCATCTTGTCTACGCTTATCATCTACTGCAATTCTGTCCTGCTATTGTATTTCTCTTATGCGTTATGTAACAAAACATCGGTGTCAGAATTAAACTTAGATACTGATATGCATGCAGTTAAGCATGTCCATTATCTGTTTTGTCTCTCATATAAGCAATACAAAGTTATGAAGATTATAGCCCACGGAAAGTGAGAGTGCGGCTCAATGCATCGATGATAAAAACATTTCAGCAATCTTAAACTTTTTATTGAAAGTTTCTTACAGAAAGACGCCACGCCCATGCCATGTTTATTAATTTTGTCGATGCTTTTTATTGTTGTGTTTCGTAGAAAGGCGCTATGCTCGTGCGGTGTACTCCTACCTGCCGCGAGAGGAGAACGAGCTACGCCTGGAGGTGGATGACGTCATCGAAGTGCTGGAGGGGGAAGATGGCGGCTGGTGCTTGGGTTACCTGCGGGGCAGGATAGGCCTCTTCCCCTCCAACTACGTCAGATTCTCATTCTCACCAAAAGGTGAAAAATTCCACCAGATTATACAAGTGACGTCATAACTTTATAGACATAAACAGCCGCCATTTTGGTGTAGTGAACCAGATCCAAGATGGCGACTGTCCCAATTCTCCAAACATGCAGAGGCAAAATCAGGCACGCGAAAGTAAAGGTAAATCAACTCGCCCTGGTTGGAACATTTTTTTCACAAACCATTATGGCATGTCATTGTACTTTAACCACCAAATTTAGTCTTTGTTAATTTTTTCCAATTCTACGAGTGTCACCACACACCTTGAAGTAAATGCAGTTCAAGTTACCATAATGTGCCATTTTGTAATCTTATACACTTGCTTCTGACAACTGGGACATAATTCAGTCACTCCGCTGCCAGCGGCAAGACCAATAAACCGGTGTCATTATACAGTAAAGATCTCAGAAGACGGGGGAGAGACGTGCGTGTTTTAACCATGAGCTGCGCCTGAAGCACAGTCCTGTCCTCATTACTCTGAACCAGACATGACACCATACGGCCCAGCATGTTTAAATCATTAGTGAGACTAGGATCTTCCCGTCACTTGGTCTGCGCGTCAAGAAAGCCAGAGAAATCTTACAGGATTCAAACTGTTTCATTTTTTAGGTACATTATCGCCAGGATGGCTATAGAAATCTATTTTCATAGCTTAAGTCTCGTATTCGACGGAACGATTTTCGTGTAGAACGTTTCTTTTTCTGCATAAACGTAAATATCGACAACAGAATACAATGAAGCATGACTGGACAACGTGTTTTGTTGGTAATAAGTTAATATATAATACCACCATGTTCCAGCAGGGACGGTAAAAAGGCCCGTCGTTTTGATTTTAGCGATGCTAACTTTTCCCCACCTTTGATTCTATCAGTTACTACCTGTGGTTTTAAGTCAGACACTTAGATGCCAAAGGAAAGGCCACCAAATCATTATACGGCAACGACCTTGGGAGGGGTTTATCGTCTACATGTGTTTAATATTAATCTACGAGTTGTGCCTACGGCACAAACTGCTACTTACTTTTGTGATGCAGAATAAACCATATAATATGTATCTTTATGTCACATTTAGATGGTAGGAAAGTTACACTCATATCCGTGTCCCTTGGCTTTACATCACCTTTGCTACAGTTTGGGAATGCCCACAGGTGAATCTGAATAAAGCATGGTTGGATAACGTATTTTTGTGATAAGAATATGATACAGATCTGGAAGATTGTTAGTCTCATTTTCTGTCTTTATGATATGTTATTCCACTCCAGCCCTGCGCGTCGGGACGGCCCACAGGACGCCTGCTGCCGGGAGATCCTCACCGCAGCCCGGCAGCCTATAACACCGGCCGGCTGTTCCTGCCAACTCGTCAAAACCCATCGCCTTGCGGCAAACTTTGGGATCACACCGGCAGCCTATAACATATTGAATGTATAATGCTACCACTGGCAAGCATCCGTTTTTTGGTAATCTTTGGAAGTGCGAGATTACTTCATCCTGCGGCGCCCGATGAGCCGGTACGTGTGTGGTAGCCTGTAAGATCAACTGTTGCCATGGAAACCATAGCCAACGGGCTTTCACACCAGACCATGTGGATTATTGTCTTGTGTCTACAGCTAGCTTAAGACCAGCAGACTCTCACATCGCACAGCCTTCCACACTTTTACAACGTCAAGAGAAAATCTGTACCTCTTGGAGATTCAGTTGGCGAAATAATCGATTTCCAAGACGGATGTCTTCAATCTCCCCAAATATCGACGGGTATTCTTGAGGTGTTCTCAGCTGTTAAAGAACTGCTGCTTATACCGCTAAGACGTCGATGTGCGCACGGAAGCCGCGCTGTCAAAACGTGCTCAATACCTGATGTATCTTCATGGTCACCAGGATCTAGCCGGAGCTGAGGCTGATGTGCAAAAGTAAGTAATAATAAACTGCTTGGCTGTTGGCATTGATGCATCCTTCGTCAGATGCGTCCTTGAAACCTTTGTCACTTTTAACGTACTTCCGCTTCTGAATGAGTGTCTTACAATGATACACAAACGTTACATTCTGAATGAACCGGCTCGAAAGCTAGGCGAACATAACCATATCGCCTCCGTAGAACCATTTCTCTTTCTTTTTAAAAATTTAAATTTAAAAATGCCTAAACTTTACTGGAAAAAAATCATTACACAACTCCATAAATTTTCTTTCAGGGTACATATTATCAGTCAGCCGGATCGCGAAGCTCCTCTGGAAATGGAGTCCCGGATGTGCAGGTCCCGGATGTGCAAACATGATGAACGCCAGGCGAACACTCAACCTGGTGTCTTCTCGGATATGGTTATGAATATCTTTTACGAAGTGTTGACCTACAGACAACTTCGGGGCTACATCGGCTTTCAATATCGCTACCATAACGGACGCCTTATCATGGATTGTATGCTAAGAACTTAACAGTCGTTACAGTGTATCACCCCTTTGCCGTCGGGGATCATATATTCTTACGTCTTCGAAAATCACTTCTAAACAGTATGAAGTGTATAGAAGATATTTTTCCGATAGAAAGGCTGGAAACCTTAATAGCATCGCTAAGCCCGCCAGCTGAAATAACGCTACAGTCTGTGCGCATCTGTCTTGGTTTATCGGGTGATTCGTCCGGAGGGCCGAAGTTGTTGCCATCCACCATACGGTACATGTTCATACGGGGCTATAAGTCACTGTATCTGGTGTATCTTCACATGCCATTTATAAAACCTGTAATTCCATGCTTAAGCCTGCAATCTGTTCACAGATAAGGTCGTTTTTTCTCAATAAAAGGCTCTGGCGTGTGCACAGATATGATATCTGTTTTCTATAAAATCTCTGACGTAAGGCCCTGCTCGCAAATATTTTTAGCTGTTACAGAAGGCCAAGGCTGTATATTTTGCCCAAAGAAAAAAAAAACAGCAGTTCTCCTTTATCAATTTGCTTGTCAGTCCGACGTGGCCCCGTTCGTAAAATGCATCTGTATGTCACTAATAATATATGTTTATTCTGTGTCAGTTATTGCATGGTGCATCTCGGGACACGATTGAAGCTGCATGCAGAAAATGCCCTCCAAGAATGGAAAACCAAAATCTGAACATCTTTCTCTCACTGGTCCATGTGCGCAAGCTTGGGGAATCTATGGGTACGCCCCCTGCCGTGAACGTGTGGAAATGCAAGGCATTTCTTTCCTCTGTGACACTTTAAATCATTACTAGGGATTCAAGAACGATATATCCGCTTGTTTTTGCATTGAAGCTACCGTTACAGAGGCTAATTATGTGTTTTGAATCATCCTTCCTGGCACGTAGCGACGTCAGATCTTTATTTCATTGCAAAAAGCAGAACAAATGTCGTGGTTTTAAAATGAGCATGCAGCAGCCAATTGGGACGCCCCAATTTACGTCAGGTACATACTAAAGTATATACAACATGCCTGGTAAACAATATCATTATATGTACTATACAAAATTGAACCACATAATCTAGTGTATAAATCCCTAAACTGTTCACCTTATCTAAGTGTTCCTGTCTTCAGTATTCACATTTAAACATAGCCGCTATTGCGTGATATATTGTACATCTTACATTCCCAGCATACAGGGGTGTTGGAGACACAGCTTCTTCCAGCTGAAACTGATCTGAATATTTACAACAAGCTGGAAACGACCTTGTGTCTGTTGTTCTTTGCAACTACCTAATCAGACTCTTAACTTAAAGAATCTGCAATGAGAGTTTCGCCCTTTAGATTGCTGATTACTGCTACATGTACATGTACCTGCTGCCATTGCCGCCAGGAATCCTGCAAATCATTACAACTGCGTACATTTCAAACCTTCAGAGAAGTGACTACAGGACGGCGTCCGGGCTAATCATTGGTTAATGTATAATCCCAAATCAGTACAGGCTCTGGTCAGCACGAGCTACCTTTAAGTTATTACATACCACATCATTATCAGGCGGTTTCAGTATCAGCGGTTTCAGGCTGGCTGGTCAGAGAGACGTTTGTAGCAGAGCTTCGTGTATACCTGACTAGGAAAGTCCCCAGGCTATCATTCAAGACATAAGGCAAACAAATGCACCCGCCTGCTCAGTTCTGTGGATTTTCATACTTTCGAATTCTGTCCTGTTGCTATGAGCAGATTACCGCTGTTTGCCATTGTCTAAAAAAAATTATTCCCTGTTTAATCTTGCTGTGTGCTGTTTAATCTTGCTTTTAGAGCAGGCATAACCCACACCAGAATGGTAACCACGTTAGTCTTGCTACATATAAGGTTACTACATCCACAGCGCTACACGGGAAAAGAAAAGTCTGGTGACGTGTCCTCCGCGGTACGGAACTGCGACCTGCGAAGGTCTCGTCTGGTGCACTTCGGACACGGCCGGTTGTCCGTACGACATTTCGCGTGGTACACCGCCTTACAGCGATCGCACTGCGAAAAAAAATCAATGGAGAAACACCGCATTGTTACCAACTTTGATGCACCCCACTCCGTATAACCTTTAGCACACTGAAGTAGCCATTTGGCTAGCAAGACTTTATTGGTTACGGGGTTAGGCAGCAGGGAGAAAGTTAATCATGCAACTGCCAGCTTACAATGCTATGCAAATACTGCACTACCAATAGCACAGATAGGTTAGCGTTGATGCATACCACTCACACTGTGGTTTGCATGTGCGAGTGATAGCCCACAGAGCACTGCATGCAATAGTGCCAGCACACCGATTGTTAGGCTACAGTCTGTACCCTAACCTGTGAGGGTTAAAAAGTGAACTTCAACCCGTTTAGCTCGATGAACAGTTGAGCTATTCTTCCACTCATTATGACAGGCATATGTACAGTATATGCAGGTTCATTGTACTGGGGAAATTCCCCTAGCTCTTTTCCGACAGGTACAATGAACAGTGGACCGCAGCTTCATTAACGTCCGGTCCTACCGGGTATTGACTATATCCTATTGAATTCAAGTAATGTGCAGGTCGGGTGAGCGACAACAGCTGGGATTTGAACTCCCAACCTCTTGGTCCTCAGGGTCCCTAAATGGACTACACATGCCATTATTCATGATGGGGGTTTACAACTGGCCATCATGCACAAGCACTACTTTAAAATGTAAAACACCTATTTTTACACCACTTACACTCATGCCTTATGTACATGTATGTGTACTCACCCAAGCAGGTGTACTTACCCTAACGGTGGACTCTGTCTCAAACGGGTAGATGGGGTTAGGACTGTTGCAGACCTCACAAAGAAACCCTTTCTGGCTGCACAGCTGGGAAGGGAGACGTGTTTGCAAGAGTTATAATTTTATTACTTCACTTCTACTGACATGGTACTAAGGAGTCAACACAGGCTAAAGTAACACAGCAGGTTTCCTTTTTGGTCGTTGTCTGTTGTTATGGCTTGACAAATTGATCATCTGAAGAAAATCAACAAAATAATAGTGACTAATAGTCACTTTGAGATGTTCAATATCTATTATTAAACATATTTTATTGCTTTTTAGAGATTGTAACAGTAGTTACCGCATTGTATTTTTGCATCAAGGGGTTGTACAGACTTTGCTCTGAAATGTGTTACATGTTCTTTAATGTATAATGATTGTGTCCTATATGATACTAGCATTTGCAGGTATGCCATGTGTATTGTGTTTTTGCAATCGAAATCCAAATCAAGCATTGCTCTTCATTCTTCCCTGAGAACAAGACATTTATCTATGACAGAACAGATTGTGTTTGTTACATGTACCTGGCACTTGTAGACGTGCTTAGTGGCATGTTTGACGACCTTCTTCAGGTGCTGCTGAAGCTGCCCTGACGTCACCTGCAGCAAGTCCTGAACACACAACAGACTTCTTACATAGGGTAGAAGCTCCTCCTGGTGGCTGTCAGTGGCACTGCAGATCTATGTACATACACACTGTACAGACTTTTTTTACATAGGCCACAGGCTCCCCCTGGTGGCTGTCAGTGGCACTGCAGATCTATGTACATACATACTGTACAGACTTCTTACATAGGCTAGAGGCTCCTCCTGGTGGCTGTCAGTAGCACTGCAGATACATACTGTACAGACTTTTTACATAGGCCACAGGCTCCCCCTGGTGGCTGCCAATGGTACTGAAGTTCTGCATACACTGTATAATATACATTGTACAAACTTCCCACATACTATATTAGGCTAGAGGCAATGGAATCAACTTGATTTTGATCCTTTCTTTGTAAATGACGTATGCTGCATGAAAAGAATTTGATGACTCTTCTATTGCCATGAAGAGTAATAAATATGTTATGTACAAATCCTCAGTAACTTGTATGTACAAGTCTTCCAGACTTACAACAACAGAGTACAGGTGGATCCTGTCCAGCATGTAGTCCTTGGGCCAAACTCTGGAACAACAAGGAAAGGAAGAGTTTCACTGGTGATGCTTATGTGTTAAACCAAGAAGCTTCCATCAATGAAAGCTTCTTGGTTAAACCTACTCTACATATGATAATTATCTATTCTGAGACTCTCATATTTCTCCCTTTTGTTAGAATCATCCTTGTAAGTGCTTTGCTTATTGACCTACTGTTGACAAATCTTCCGAGCTGACAGACTACTTGGTCGTACCTTTTCCTGAGATCCTCAGCGACTGACTGGTTACAGGTGAACAGGTATGCTTTCACATACTTCAGCTGCAGCCGCAGGGTCTAAGGAATGATACAAGAACATACAGTAAGGTTCTATTAATATCACTATCCTATACCTTTATAGATTTTGTAATTTGATAGACTCTTCATGGGGAAATCCAATTTTGATTAACTTAAAGGTTAAAACTTAAAACTTTTGATTAAATATCAGTAAAGATGTCAGAGGCCACACAATACTTAATAGTAGTAGTAACTTAGTAGTAATACTACTAAGTTACTACTACTATTAAGTATTGTGTGGCCTCTGACATCTTTACTGATATTTCACCTAAATCTTTAGCATCTTGTTTTGACCTCTGCCATCTGACATTGCTGTCTGCCATCTCACCTTGACCTATGCCATCTCACCTTGACCTTTGCCCTCTTACCTTGACCTCTGCCATCTCCTTGATGTAGGTGTAGATGTCAGGGTTGCACTCCTCCAGGTTGATAAGTGGCTCCTCCTCCACTTGTAACAGAAACAGCTTTGTGCTGTGGGCAACTGGACACAACAAAAGTTGTTTGATTGGAATAAAATTGTGTACATTGCACGAAACATTTCACTGGTCATATGGGTAAATATACCAGTAGGTGAGTCAGTAATGAAATCCCCTTGCTCTTTTCAACAAGGGGACAGTGGGCCACAGCTTCTTGTATCATGTCTAAGGGACTGTGTCTATAGGTCAGAATGCTCACCCTCGTGCTTCTTGAAGTCCCAATTCTAAGGACTGCATTTATAGTTCAGAGCGCTCACCCTTGTTGTTCCTTAAGGCATGTGTGACACCTTATAGTTCAGAGCGCTCACCTTTGTGCTTCTTGAAGTCCCAGTTGAGGATGATGCGGGCTGGAATGATGGCTTCTTCGTTGACGTGACACTCCTCGCAGTAGTAACAGCCATCGTAGTTACACACTCGGTACTTCCCAAAAACTGTGGGGAAAAGGGAAACATACTGGCCCAGGGGTAACGTCTACTTCTGTAATTTCATCTATTTTAAATTTTTCAGGGTACTTACATGTAATTTTGCAGTAGAAAGGAAAAATACGTTTTGCAGTGTTTCTAAAAAGTTAGAGTATATTTGGTCCATCGAAGAAATGTCCTGGAGATCTCCTTTAAATTTCAATATGTTTCTTAAGTGAGAATTCAACTGTTTTACTAACTCAGCCCAATCTGCCTTTCACACTCCTTGCACTTAAAGTTCTGCACATCGAGGCCCTTCTCTCGGCCAATGGACGTCAGCTGGGCCATCAGCTCCTTCGTTCTCTGGGGAAAATGGAACCAAATCTCAATCACTTTAGCTAAGTATGAAGCCACCCTTCCACTGGTTTTTACACAACAGACCCCACATTCAGTGACAGGTGGTCTTTGGAAAAAATTATCTGAGGGACCACCAAAAGGTCCAGGTCATCAGGTGGTCCTTATGTACATGAGGTGGTCACTTGGCCAGGTGGTCCTCATGTATACATGTAGGTATCTAGATCTGTATCTGTATTTTATATAGCCGGTATAACCCCCCTTCGGCGTAACACACCAGCTTAAGTGGTGGTTACTTGCATGCATGAGTGACATGCAGGTGCAATCTAATTAATGTACTTACAGGGTCTGCATGTCCTGAAGTGACTGAGGAGCCCAGCGGCAGAACCTACAAGGGAGACAGGCATTAGTGGGTTGATTCTAGCCTCCTTTCAACAGGGAAAAAATACCACCTGTCTGATTTTCTAAAGGTAACAAATTCTCTTTTTTGTGCTACAATCAGATTTACTGTGTTTAGAGGATCTTAACCATTGAAGCAAGTTTATATGGGCTGAATTTTTAACATGTACAGGTACATGTAGCAGCCATCAGTAAAGTAAGAAAGAAGCAATACAAAGCTGTTACATAATAATGAAGAGCTGTTGCAGCTTGATATGATAAAGAGGTAGGAAAGCATGCTAAGGTAAAACAGTAACATGAAAAGGAAAGCGTTCCATGCTGACAGAGTTACGATGATCATGACTGAATTACCTCAAACTCTTCTCTGTCTAACTCATCACTTTCTTCCAAATGGCTACTAGTCGGTTCCTAAGCAACAGATTTCAGGGATCAGTTCATCAGGCAGTGGTGATCACAAACAAAATCAATTTCATCAAGCAGGATGAAAAGTCTTGAGAAACAAAGGAGAGAAAGACAGAGACATAAACATTGAGCAAAGCAATCAGAGGCAAAAACTTAAAGATTTATATGATTATAATATTGCTGGGATAGGAAAAAAATTCTGCAAATTGTGAACAATTGAAACATACAGTACCCATTGTTCCATTCTGCGAATCATCAATTAGCTTCTATTCTACTGCATTGCTGTATATCGATTGAGGTGTGACTATGAAACTATGTGTTGTGAATCCTGTCCAGAGTCAAGCTGTGCCAGTTTCTTAAGGTGTGTGTGTGTGTGTGTGTGTGTGTGTGTGAGTGAGTGCACGTATACATGTATGTGTATGTGTGTGAGTGTATGTGTATTGTATGTTTATAGTGTATGAAGTACATACCTGTTCCTCCACTGGTCCAGACTCAGGCCCAGCCAGTGTCTCCAGGATCTCCTGCATGCCTGGAGTTGTGGCCAGGCTGCCCTGAGGAGAGTAGCTCTTCAGCAGCGAGTCAAAACTGCCTGAAAAAACAGTGAAGCCAAGTCAGGGTCAAAATTGCCTAGAATACTAGTACACAATTATATGCTGTCATTAATAATCTTTGCTGGTAGACATGGCATAGTTGGCAAAACTGACTGGAGAAAGACATGGTCACTTAAGCTCAGCCTGATACTTTATATTTTAGAACCTCATTGAATCTACATGTAATACTACTATTAATATAGTACAAGGAAGCATGTTCTCTCAAAAACATGCACATCAGATAACAAGTTATGTATGCATGTGGACAAATAAAATCTAAACAGTGCATGTGTACTTGTAGATATGTAAATACGTTTGGGAACACATCTGTAGCAGCGACACCTATGCTGCAGTGCAATGTGAACCAGTCAGAATTGCCCTGAGGAAGGTGACAGACGGTCACTGAAATGTCGGCTGAATAAAACACTTGGTTGTGTAGAAAGAGTCTCTTTATTCAGTGACTTACCAACCTGATGAAACTATTCACGGATGTGGACAAATAGTTTTCAAATCTAAAGTGCGAGAGTTAACTGCCAAATTTATTTACCTCTAGACGAGGATGGTGCCCTGTGTCTGCTGGGTTCAGGAGGGATGCTCTCCTTAGTCCCAGCCGACGACCAACCAGATCGCACTCCCAGGCTGTTGCCATAGCTACCGTATCCTGCCACGCCTTCATCACTGGAACCAGATGTACAGTTTATATAATATTAAGATGTCTGACATTCTTTCAGCTTCAATGTTTTGTCTGTTCAAGGTACATGACTTATCATGATGTTACATACGTATAAGCAATAGCTGTTTTTGTTTCCATTAATTATTGGTAGGCATCGGTACGTGTATGTAAATTATTGGTAGGCAAATCACCCAACTACAATGTACATTGTACCACCATGTTTTGCCTACCACTTACTAGCTGCATGTGACGTCATGGAGATTGCCAGAATGTATGGACATGTATGGATTCATGACAAGCATTAATGAGAATCACCTTTCCATGCTCTCAGCAGTAGTTTGCCCTTGCTGTAGTGAAGACTGCTGAGTGATTCTCCTCACAGCTGACGAATCAGCTGCTACATTTACTGTGCCCTCCCCCTCGTCATTGGAGGACGGCGATGTGATGCTAGCTTCTGTCTCGGTCCTGCTTCTGCTGTAGATGTCATAGTACATGTCCTGAGAAGTCAGAGTTTCCGACCTGGCCTCTTTCTCCTGCGCTCCTTGTGGTTGTTCTAACGTTTGTACTGGCAGAGAAAAGGTAGATTCTGCTGGCAATGTATGCTGAACGACCTGTGTTTCTACAGAGCTCTGTTTACCCCTAGAGAGATGAACGTTTTCTTCAGTGTTTCTGTCGGCAGTAAAACCACCAACTCTCCCCACAGCTTCCACTGGGTATGCAGCAACTGAGCTGCTCACTGGTGTTGACTCCACTGGAACTTGAAAAGTCTGATGACCCGTGACCTTCTCAACATTGTCTTCAGACGGTAGGGGCTTCGAGACTCTCTCGGTCTTCATGGCATGCCCTGAAGACACTTCACTTTCCACAAGTTCCTTAGCAGTGTTCTCAGAATCATGAGAAGATGGCTCCTCACTTCTCAAGAAAACCTGACTGGTGGCCTCATCTTGCTCACCTGCAGTACTCTTCACAGATGTGGTACTTTTGTCACCATCCAGGATTTGCTCTGGAGACGTTTCTCCTGTTTCCATGGTTACAGAGGATCCCACTGATCCCACCTCAGGATCCAGAATCTCGGCTGTTTTCCTCGATGACCTCTGCCCTTTACGACCCGACCTGACCTGCCTGACCTCCCTGGCTGCTTGCTGTGAAGGCAGGGTGGGGTCATCGCCCTCAGTGGCCTCCATAGCAACTAGTTAGGATAGATGACTTTGGTATTAGATACTAAGCCATTAGTATTTTACAAAATATGGTAACCACAAGTATTCAGTTTATAATGCATCCCAAGAAGCCTGGAAAGAGGCTATATGCTTAACTTACCATCTGGAGAGGATGGTGTGACAGCCTCAGGAGCCTGGGGAGACCAGAGCCCAGCCAAGGTCAGAGAGGACACACCCCAGTCATTCAACACACTGGAGTTGTAGGACAGCTGGAACTGGAAACCCTCCAGTCCTGGGAAACACAACCATTCAGGACACAGGGACAGACATTTATGACCAATCAGAACACAGGGGTGATCAGTTTTGACCAATCAGCACACAGCAGCAAATGGTCCCAACCAATCAGAACAAAGACAAACAGTCAGAAGTGGAAAGTAACATGATTTGTACACCTTGTTTTTGCTAACAGTGCTGTTCTACATGATTGTCTGTTTCATATCTAGTGAAAGGTAACTGACCAACCTTGCAGATGGTTCTTCATGATAGTGGGATGTTCCTCATCTCTAAGGTAGGCAATAGACCTGTAGTGGGACCTGTGAAAAAACATGACACAATTACATGTACAGTGCATTTTGTGTCTATAATGCTTTCTGTCCAACTTCATTGCAGAAAATGAGTGTAGCCTATAGAGAGTGTACAAAGATATCAGTCGGATGCAAGACTATGTAACTCAAATTTTTCCTATTCTATCATCGACTGGTATTCCACGTCCAACCCTTGGGCGACGAGGAACACGAGACGTTAAACGGATAGTGAGTGAGTGAGTGTAAAGCAAGGATTTAGAGCACACAAGTCAACTGACCTGGCAGTAAAGTTTAATTGTGTTGGTGGAATAAGGAAGTCATATACATGAAGTCCCAAGGACAATAATATAAAGGACAGACTCCCAGGCACCTTTGACCCACATATTGTACAGACCTGAGAAGATCCTTGTCCCTCAGCATAGCTTCAGCATAACTCTCCATCAGTCCATCATTCAGGGCCAGTCGGATCCATGCCTACACAAACACAGGCACAACGCAGAAGCCTCATTACTAGGCAGTATACCTATAGAATGACAATACAGAAATTTTAAAGCACGACCTGTGTAAAACTATGTGTACAATATATGTGTGTGTGTGTGTGTGTATTTGTGTGTGCGTGTGTGTGTGTGTGTGTGTGTGTGTGTGTGTGTGTGTGTGTGTGTGTGAACATTATTGTACTTTGCCGATACATGTAGGATGTAGGACTCACCCTGCACTGTCCGATCTCTGTGGTGATGTGGGCAAGGTGGTTCAGCTGGGAAACCACATCCTTGTGAGTGAAGTGCATCACAAATGGCCAAAAACTCTGCAGGTAAATGTTAAAATCTTACATTTGAGAAAAAAATTGGAAGTAGAAGTCTAAATCAAGCTTGAGATTATTGGAAGGTGTACTTAAATTTATTATCCTTGCTGATCATTATAAAATGTTTGTAACATTGGCAGAAGCTACATCAACATGACAATGAAAAATCATAATTGTTATTGATATCAACAAGTAGCCAACACTGCTGCAAGTACTCACCATGACTGGTCCTTTCTCCTCCTTCCCTGAACCAAACATTCCTGAGATCTGCAAACAGACAGACATTGCTAATTGAACTGTAGTCCCTGTCTTACTGAACAATCATTGGTGAAAGGTAATAATTAGATAATGCATTGTTACCACTTTTTTGTGCCTGAAGAAGAGTATATACATTGTACATTGTGAAAACTCTCACAGGCTTTAGTTCTGTGAATAATCTTACAGTCTCACCTTAGTTGCAAAGGAAGCTTTGAGCCCATGGAGAAAGATAGCTTCCAGGACGTTACAGATAGCGTTGCCATGGTCACCACTAGATACAACAGATCCCATCATCATTAAGAGAACAATCATCAGTCTCTTAATTTTTCCTTTAAGTTTATTCAAATTGCAATAACAATTATGGAGGAGGCAACAATTTTAGCTGATGTTGTGCTTCACACTATTATAAAACATATACTTGCAAGCAATACACAATTATACAACTTACAATAATTATTATAACCTTGTACATGGCAGAAAAGAAATACTCTGGATCGCTGAATACTTGACACTTGTAACCACGGCCCTAATCCTAGGATATGTCCAAATTTCTTTCTATTATATATAATGAAAAACTTTCTTTACCTTCGAACAGCTGAGTCTGACCCAATGTGCTCCTGCTGCAACTACATGTAATTAGAAGAAATAACCACATTCAACTTCTTAATTATTCAATTACTTATTTTGCTACAACCTTTACTAGTTTCAGTAAGGTACACGAGATTTTCAGGTCTAGACCTGTACCTAAATCATTTTAGATACTGGTACATTTGTAGGTAACGATGACATTATAACACATAAATTTGGATGTGCTATACATTTGTACTTAAGGTAAACAGTGGCCATAAAGTACATGACATGTACATTGTATACTGACCCTTTTGATGGTTCTGGATAGCTGACTGCTCAGTGTATGTTTGATGACTCTGTGTTCTGCCTTCTCATCCTCTGTGGGGCCTGATCCTTATTAAACACAACACAGGACAACCATGATGATACATACATGTACGAGTATAATGTATTACACATTCAACTTCCTCGCATAAATGTACACAACTGTCAAGATCTGCTTGGAGATTAGAGTAAGGTCAAAGTTCGGCGTGGCCTTCATTTCCAAAGATGGTGGTTAGTATCAGGATTATAATTTTTGAGGAGAATAGGGTACAAATATTCTTCTCAACCCCAATAGCTATTAAAACTTTAGAAGCTTGCTGTCCATTCATCAGATTCACACAGTTCTTTAAACAGACGACAAAAACAAAACATGTTGGACTGTTACATAATTATGTTCGTAATGCACAGAAATACACCACAGTGTCAACACCTTGTAACTTTTCTTACCTTTTAAGAAGTTCATGCTGCAGTTTTTGAGTCAAGAAACACCGACGTCAATGATACTTGTGGCTAGAAAAGTCGTGAAGATCACGGTCAGTCCGGAATACGTCTGAAGTTCGACACCTGGGCGGCCATTTTCCTCATCTGGAAGACTGAAGAGCCCACTCTATTGAAAAGGGAGAAGTGGGTTATTTTTATTAAAAAATTAGCTTCACGCTGAGTAATGTTCAAAATACTGAATGTGTCTATTGGATAGAATATTATATGAAACAATTAGCAAAATATTAGCGTAAAGATTATAATTTGGTGATTTTGTAGGGAATTTTTAATTTTGCTCCCCAATCAGACAGTGGAGCATTCCAAGATGGCGACGGATCTGGATGGGGAAATCCGCAAGCTCCGCAAAAAGCTGCGACAAATCGAGAATTTGGAGCGGATGGACCGAGATCTGACCGAAGACGAGGAAACTAAGGTTTGTCTCTTGATCCTAGAGATTTTAAGGGCCTTAAATATCTACAGGGCTTACAAGTACGCCCGCTCCAGAGGTCGACTCCGCGAGCCCTACGCCAAGGTTGTGCGATCATGTCGCAGTTGTATAAATAAATTCTGGCTATCATAACGTTTTAACGTCGTCTAAAGATCGAGCTTTAAATCATTCCCAACCGGTCTGTGAGGTAGCGAGACTCTGACATCACTTGTAATTACATTTCTGACGATTTCCACGGGGCTTCATGAATAATTTTCCACTCAATCCATCAAATCAACGACGCTTGTGCATCCAGGGAAAATTCATCTCCAAATTTCGCAAGATCTGATTCCCTTAGATGGTTATAATAATTCACTTACAACCCAGCTCTCTAAGAAATTTCATGCACGTAAAATGATATATCTTAATCCACGTCCTAGGCTATAGCTCTGACATCACCAAAGGTTGCATTCCGTTGCCGCTGTAACATTTGACCTCACCTAACCTAATTTAGCTGTATCCCCAGGGGACACGTTACACCTACATCAGCCATGCCTAGCGCTCGACATCACTACATATTTATAAACTGTCATATGGAGACAAATAGTTAAACATTACATCTGGCATGTAGGCTTGGCTGACTTCTGAAAATATGTGACATATGATATAGCAAAGAGCGAAGGGTTAGTGAATCATGCAAAATCTAGTACAACGTTATTACGCCTGGTAAGCAGGATGTAGCTTATTCATTGATGTAAATATCAGGTGCTCTAGGGTGAGTCATCATAGCCTACATGCCTCTAGCTTTTCATTCCTTTAAATTACATGTACTAGTAATCAATCAATTGATCGACCATGTATTCATTCTTTCAATCCTTCAGCTGGGTTTGGGGTCAAAGGTGAAGGCCCCTTGTAAACAGTTCTAGTCTAGACCAGGCTTGATGCATGTTCAGACATGTTTTAATGTGGCCTGCCTATATATCCAAAGTGTGCATACCTGGAGGATTTCTGATGCTCTAGCACCCTGTGGTAACCCAAGCAAATGGCTATTCAAGCAACTGGACAGATTTTGAAAACTGTCAGACGTTTCAAGTAGCATCCACTACTTTTTGACCAATGGAATCTGGGATTGAACAGGTATTTATCCGAAAACTATGAATTGATATGTAAATGAGGTGAAGACAAATTCATGGACTTGCCCTTTGTTTTGTTAAGTTTAATCATTATTGTGCTCAGGTTGTCAACAGTCTGGGTATCAAGTGAAAGTGCCTGTAAGTGAAAGTGACAGATCTGAGACAGCTGGTTGTGATTTGGAAGGTGACATGTAGTCTAAAGATCCAATCTGTCGCTCTAGATCTGGAGACTCAGGGCTAGTCCATTGGAAGATGTCCATAGGGGTGTTCAGAAGTGTCCCTAATAAGAATATGCTTTATAATCAGTTTATTTAATTCAACAGAATAGGGTATGTCAGTTTTCTGCACTGAATTTATTCTTTCCTTTAATTCTACTTTACATAATTAGAACTTTGGAACTGATGATGCTAGTGTTATTGGAAGACCCAGGCAAATATTTATTTGTTTATTTATTGGCAAATGTTACAATACATAGCACTGACTTTCCAGCAGCATGGCTGTTTTTTTTCCTCATTACTACTTCATTTGTTCTCTATCTTCTGGGTCTCACCTGTCCCAGGTGCAGATTATTTTCCCTCTCTCTCACCTTTCCAGGTGTCTTAAGACATTTGATGTGCAAGAAAAGTATCATGATACCATTTTATCTTTCTTGCCCCAGGTGTGAATCCTTTCCCTCTCACCTGTCCCAGGTGTGAATCATTTCCCCTCTCACCTGTCCCAGGTATGAATCATTTCCCCTCTCACCTGTCCCAGGTGTGAATCCTTTCCCTCTCACCTGTCCCAGGAGTGAATCATTTTCTCTCTCACCTGTCCCAGGTGTGAAACATTTCCCTCTCACCTGTCCCAGGGGTGAATCATTTCCCATCACCTGTCCCAGGTGTGAATCATTTTCCTCTCACCTGTCCCAGGTGTGAATCATTTTCTATCTCACCTGTCCCAGGTGTGAATCATTTCCCCTCTCACCTGTCCCATGTGTGAATCATTTTCCCTCTCACCTGTCCCAGGTGTGAATTATTCTCCCTCTCACCTGCACAGGTGTGAATTGTTTCCATCTCGCCTGTCCCAGGTGTGAAACATTTCCCCTCTCACCTGTCCCAGGTGTGAATCATTTCCCCTCTCACCTGTCCCAGGCGTGCATTATTTTCCCTTTCACCTGTCCCAGGTGTAAAGTATTTTCCCTCTCGCCTTTCCCAGGTGTGAATCATTTCCCTCTCACCTGTCCCAGGTGTGAATCATTTCCCCTCTCACCTGTCCCAGGTGTGAATCATTTTCCTCTCACCTGTCCCAGGTGTGAATCATTTTCCCTCTCACCTGCACAGGTGTAAAGTATTTTCCCTCTCACCTGTCCAGGTATCTAAGAGGTTTGAGATCCGAGAGAAGCTGCACGAGCTGCTGGCCCAGCTGCCCAAGAACAGCGCCAAGGTCAGACGCGAAGAATCACAAGCCGTGCTGTTCACCACGGAGAGCAGGTCCCCCACCACGGAAACCATCCAGGCCGAGGTCTCCCTGGAGATGAAGAGACAGCTGGAGGAAACACAGAATGGAGAAGTACAGGTGGGGAACTCAGACTCACAGGTGGTCTGTCATGAGATTTACATTCAGGGCTGTTTACTGTTTTCTCCATACCTGCATGGGTTAAGGGTTCAAAACACCCCGTGCTCTTATAATACCTATGCTGTCCTCTTCTCACTCATATACTATAGTCTTGCAGACTGTTAATCTGTTGCAGAAAAACATACATTGTATTTTCAAACTTCCTTCTTAACTAATCCTAAGTATTTGAAGAAAACACACCAATGTCATGGGAATTAAAATTGTTGTGAAATACATTGGTACAGATTAACCTTCTGCCTGCTAAGGTAGCCATTTAATTTGGCACTAAATTTGTAGTGTTGATGGGGTTAGGCAGCAGGGAGAAGGTTAAGAGTTGCAACTCATCAGGTGTACATCCTGGTACTTTTGCCACCTCAGACTGAGAGTGAGGCTGCGGGTGATGCCGACCTTGAGGAGACAGCAGACAGCACGACCCAGCCAGCTAAGGCACAGAAGGTCACCCCTGCCGGTGCAGAGGGGGAAACCCCAACACCAGGACCATCCTCTCCCACAGAACCAGCAGCCCCAGCCCCCGCACAGAAAACTGGCAAGACAGCAGAAAAAGGTACAGCAGTGTGGATCATACAATATGTGCTTTGTGTCAAGTGATGCTAATGAGATGTATTGTTAGGAAGGCCACACCGACTTAATTTTATGGATGACATCCACGCGCGCATTGATTTTCGCCTGTTCTCAAAAAAAAAAAAAATCATGTCTTTCGAGGCTTCACAGAACTCCGAAACTCGGCTGGAACTCAGTACAGACTGCCGACTCATAAATGCCGCAAAAGGGCTGCTTATCGTAAAACGAAGGAGGAAGCTGTGAAGGAGGATGAGACCTGAACAAGACTATCTACATCTACCTCCTGCAAATAAAAACTTGTTTGTTTGATGCAGTCACTGTGTCCTGTGCTTCAATTTGCAATACCGTCTTTGTATTCCTGTGGTTAAGCAGCATTTTTTTTTTGCTGGATTTTTTTTTTCGCCCTCTCGCATTAGTTTTGTGGTCCCCAGAGGATGTCATCCATAAAATTAAATCAGTGTGGCCTAATAGACTTCAGGAGGAAGGAATCTCCACCACTTGTTAGCAAGTCTTGACTCTTCATCATCCATGTATACAGAGTCACTTACCTCGGTAGTCTTTACACACATTATTGATTGTTTACTGCAGCATTATTATTAGTTACATTCATTGTAAGCTGTTTATTGTAACAATTGTTAACAGATACCTCAGCTGAGGATGTGTGAGATGTTTCTGTATCTGTATAGCCGGTATAACCGCCCTTCGGCGTTACACACCAGCTTCGCAGGCACGTGGCGCGGCGGCAGCTGGCTACATTACACCGAACTACACCGAATGTTTACTGTTAATCATGTATTCTTGATGTTCACAGACACCCCCCAGCCAAAGACCCCTGAGGAGAAGAAGCAGGCCAGACAACGACAGATGTGGCGCGGGCTGCGTTTCTCCGTCAGTCTGCTGAAGGGTCACGAGGACGTGGTGACCTCTGTCAGCGCTGATGGGTCACTGCTGGTCACCGGCAGGTCAGTGCCCTGGAGTAACCTTTAACCTTTGTCACTACCCCTCACTGGCAGATCAGTATCCTGCAGTAATCTTTGTCATCACGTCACAGGCAGGTCATGATCAGTGTCCTGCAGTAACCTTTAACCTTTGTCACTACTGGTCACAGGTAGATCAGTATCCTACAGTAACCTTTAACCTTTAACCTTTGTCACTACTGGTCACCAGTAGATCAGTGTCCTACAGTAACCTTTAACCTTTGTCACTACTGGTCACAGGTAGATCAGTATCCTACAGTAACCTTTAACCTTTAACCTTTGTCACTACTGGTCACCAGTAGATCAGTGTCCTACAGTAACCTTTAACCTTTGTCACTACTGGTCACCAGTAGATCAGTGTCCTGCAGTAACCTTTAACCTTTGTCACTACTGGTCACCAGTAGATCAGTGTCCTGCAGTAACCTTTAACCTTTGTCACTACTGGTCACCAGTAGATCAGTGTCCTACAGTAACCTTTAACCTTTGTCACTACTGGTCACAGATAGGTCAGTATCCTGCAGTAACCTTTAACCTTTGTCCAGCTTCTATGGCCACACATATTTTATTCAATGGCTGACATCTGCAAAGGTTTTGATTTGGACCTGTTTGGTGCTGTTGATAATTCCTGTCTTACTACCGGTATAACACTTGAGTTTCTATTACCTTGTAGCCGAGACACGACAGTGAAGGTCTGGGACATGAAGAAGGCGACAGAGAAGCGTAGTCTGGGTGGGCACACGGGGACTGTCACCTCTGTCATCCTACTGTCACCGGACGAGAGCAGACGCCTCAGTAAGTCTCACCTGTATATAGGGGACTGCAGAGTTTGTTAGTTGTTTGAATGAAAGCAGATGCCTCAATGAATCACATAGCTCTAGGAAAGGGTTCAGATAAACCCTTAGTCAAGGAGTGACAATGTTAACTTATCTGGCTAGCATTCACTATAGACTTTTAGGTATCAGACATTGGACACAAGGAAGGGTCCATTGTATAGTTTTGAGGAACACTTTGAGTTAGATATGCAGTGCATAAGTGTGCTAGGTCATTCACTGTGATGTAACCTGCTGCTATCTACCAGGCTCCTGCAAAGTTGGTGTGTTTCATCGAAGATTGATTACACCAGATGAATACAGAAGATTTCTGAGGATATTTTATACTTTATTTAATTTGGAGTGTGAAATGTCTTGAATGATGTTTTCCCTTATTTGCAGGTCTCCTGTATGATCTGTTCTCTGATTGGTCGGAGAAGGACAGGCTGGTGATCAGCGGCTCAACAGACTGCTCTATCCGACTGTGGTCCATCGGACGAGGTAAGGCCATAGGATTGACGGGAAGGTCAAGTGGTTTCTTCTGCAGAAGCAGAAACCGTGTGTGTGTATATGTGTGTGTGTGTGTGTGTGTTTGCATGTGTATGTGTGTGTGTGTGTGTGTGTGTATGTGTGTGTGTGTGTGTGTGTAAAAATGTAGGTTTGTAGTGGAGGAGACTGACTCTGTCCTGTGTTTGTCCAGGTTGTGACTTCAGTGTGTGTATGTGTGTGTGTGTTTGCATGTGTGTATGTACGTGTATGTGTGTGTGCGTGCGTGTGTGTAAAGATGTAGGTTTGTAGTGTAGGAGACTGACTCTGTCCTGTGTTTCCCCAGGTTGTGACTTCAGGTCCATCTACACCTACAGCTCTGTCCAGAGTCTGTGTTACTCTGAGGAGGAAGGACTCATCATCTCAGGGTCAGGTAAGGACACACCTTTGTTACACATTTGTTTCTTTTAATAACTATGTAATGTATATGTAATTGTATATTGATGTAATGTATATGTAATTGTATGTTGATGTATTGTTATGTTCATGTACTCTCCTGGAAGAATAGCTGTCACCCTCGGGTGGGCAGCTAAAGGAGAGTTTTTCCTCAATAAACCTCCTCAATAAACCTTTTATAGCCATGCTCAGGGTCAGGTAAGCCTTATACAGCACGTCGGCAGAACGTACTGCACCTGCGCGAAACCCGTAATGTACTGTGCATAGCACTTTGGCAGAACGTCTCATATAAGGTTGTATTAGAGCATATAAGGTTGACAGCCTGCCTGTAGTTTTCAGATGTTGTATAGGAAAAGATATCGTCTGCAACAGGCAAAATTTGGATGCAACGTTGACCAAACATCTAACGAAAAATGTGAAAAATCGGGGGTTTGCGCAGGCGCTGTACGTTCTGCCGACGTGCTGCCTTATACATATATATGACTTTTGTATGTTCTTGCTCGTGTTTATGGATCCTTATGTAAAAAGGTTCTTTCTTGCCACAGTGCCTTCTTACCCTTATGTTATGGTTCTGTTGAACTGTTGTGTTGCAGATGGGGGGAAGATTCAGGTCTGGGACTCGGAGAGCAGAAGTAACGTCCAGTCCATCCGGGGACACAACACATCCGTTACCTGTTTACAGGTGGGTGGGGCTTGTAAATAAATAAACAAGCAAACAACACAACACATCTGTCACCTGCCTTCTGTGGGTGGGGCTTATAAATAAGCAAATAAGCAAACATCAGTCACCCGTCTACAGGTGGTTGGGGCTTATAAATAAACAAATAAACAACACAACAATCACCTGTTAACTTCTCTGGGAATGGAAATGGTCCTCTTGCTGACTCTTGAGGTGTACGGCTACAAGCTCTCAGGGAGTAGGCCCATTCAGCCCCAGATAGCGAGAGATAATGTAACATGGGTTATTCTATACATGTATGTCTGAATAAAAAAACAGGCTATGGTTTAAAAATTCTGTAATTAACATAACATCAGGTCTATGTAAGTGTGTTTAACTGTGTTACTGTATTGCAGGTGGAAGGAACACACGTGGTCAGTGTCTGCGAGGAAGGCATCGTGAAGGTTTGGGAGATCCGCGACCAGAACCTGCACGTGGTCTACGTGAACGAGAGCGTGAAATGCGACCCGCCGGGCCCGCTGAAGGCGAGACCCATCCTCTCGCTAGCGTACGCCAACAACAAGATTTACTACGGAGATGACGGAACCAACATTAAAGTCCTGGACTGGAAATCTGGTAGGCTGTCCTGGGGTCAATTTGGAGTCAAATTGGATTATACATGTACTATCGTACCTCTCTATATAGTGACCTCTCAATGGACTTGAAAGAATTGGTCACTATAGTCAGGGTTTCTTATGCTTGGGTAATTGGTAATAGTAATCTAAGGGACCACCATTGGCCAGGTGGACCTTATGCAGAGGTGGTCACTAGTATCACTAACAGGTTGGACTGTATATCAATGGCCAGGTGGTCATAATGCAGAGGTGGTCACTACTACTACTACAGGTTTGATCACATTACCTTTTGCAGAGGTGGTCACTAGTACAAGTTTGACTGTACTCATCTAAGATGTGGTCACTTTCAAAATGGATACAGTTTTAAAAATTGATAAAGTCTAAGCTTACTATATAGCAACCCTCCCACTGCTCACTTGTAACTTGTGTCTGACAGGAACAGTGCAGAAGCTGCCGAACCACCTGCGAGGGTTCGGGTCCACAGACAGCATGGTCGCTGTGGAGGGGACACTGCTGGTCAGCTCCGGCTACGACCTGGACACCGGCATCGGATATCTCAATGGTACATATAACACACTAGAAGTATAATTGTATATCAGATAGCAAAAAGAATGCTATACAACATGAGTGTTTTTACAAAGAGACCATGTAATCGGCCCATTCCTGAGCACCCCACACTAATAGCCAGTGCCTTTAGTGTAATCCACACCACAATTTTTTTACCAGTGTCCTAACAAATGCTGTACATGTAACTGCCCAGCGTTCCAATAGGAAATGGAGAAATTACATGTAGGTCTAGGTTTGGTAAGGTACAACATTTTTTGGTGGGACATACTAAAGAACTTAAAGCTGATAAAGACTTAAATGTCTTGATTATTGATTGTTGTCTGATTTTGACATACTGGGTAACCTGTGTGACCTTGACATTACTTGTTTGACCTTGGCATGACCTGTATGACCGTCACCTTGACATGACCTGTTTGACCTTGCCCCCTCAGTGCGCAGCCTGCCCAGTGGCGAGTACCTGGCTTCCCTGTGTGATGACGAGGCGGGGAGACTGACCTGTGTGGCGCACACGAAAGTCACCAACCGGCATCGCTTCGTCACAGGAGGGAGCGAACTGTTGGTCTGGGACCAGGCACTACCGACTGAGAGGTAAGGCACAGGTCCCTGTATCTAAAAACTGTTGGTCTGGGACCAGGCACTACCGACTGAGAGGTAAGGCACAGGTCCCTGTACCTAAAACTCTTGGTCCAGGACCAGGCACTACCGACTGAGAGGTAAGGCACAGATCTGTCTGGGACCAACAAGCACTGCAGACTGAATGAGAGTTTAGTTGCACCAGATGGGTTTACCAGTTTGACGATGCCAATGTATGTTAGAGTTTCCAAAGCAGGGTTCTTGGGCCTTTGCTGTGGACTTAAATGTAAAGACACCTTTCACATTAATGACTGTGAACTGAATTTTATCTTTAAAAAAATCTCCACCTGTAATGACTGTGGGCCTGGAACCGGGCACCTGAGAATTTACTTGTACTAGACAATGCCTATATCTGCAAGGGTTCCTCAAGGCAAAGTTTTTGGGCCTTTGCTGTAATTTTATTTTTAAAAAACCCTACTTCACTAGCTCCATGCTGTTGTTTCAGAGAGGTGATTGCTGCGCACTACGAGGAGACGTTTGCGGGGCCGGTCGAACACTCCGAGGATGAGAGCGATGAGGAAGAGGATGGCAGGGACGACCTTGAAATGGGGCGACGGAGGCGACGAAGCAGCGCTCAGCTCGCACAGGATGCATCCTGGTGCACAGTCATGTGATCCACAGCCAATCAGGACACGTCCTGGTGCATGGTCATGTGGTCCACAGCCAATCAGGATGCATCCTGGTGCATGGTCATGTGGTCCACAGCCAATCAGGATGCATCCTGGTGCCCAGCCATGTGGTCCACAGCCAATCACAGTGCATCCTGCTGTGTGAACATGTGAGCCAATCAGGAAGCTTCCTCCTTTGTGAACATGTGATACACAGCCAATCAGGGGTCAGGATGAAATCCTGTGAATTTCTGTTTTTGCTCTACAGATGTCCTACAGACAAAGAAATCTTTGTGTTCCACTCATTTGGTCTCTGCTGAAATGACTTGAATACACTGGAGACTGAGCAGAGATGCCTGCAGACTAGCTGGATAGTTTCTCACTACTTTTGTTGTTTTAGACTACAAGTATGTGAGAAATTGATTGACAGGCTAGCTTAGTCCAAAAATGCTCCAACTCCAAAAAAGGACTGGAGAAAAAGCAGATATGCAAGCAATTCAATATATATATAATCAAGTCTTTTGTATATTGCTGTATTATAACTTGTCACAATATCTGATGCAATTTTTTAGCTTTATGCTTTTGTGACAAATGAAGTTTTCGGGCAGCTTAGTTTTCTGTACAGTACTGTAAGGTCCCAAAACAGTGTCAATAGTCTGTTTAAGTTAACATTGCTGTAAAGCTGACATTATGTTTTAATGATGTTTTATCAGATAGAGAATTTTGTATGTCTGGTACGTACGAGAAATGTGCTTGTGTGGGGGGGCTCTCTTTAAGGCACGGTCACATTCGTTGTACAATTTTTTTTCCGCGGGATTATCAGCAAGGCTGTGACAGAACCGATTCTTGACAATGACCTATGACAACCTTTTATGTCGCAATGCAGCAGAAATTTTGTACGAGTGCAAACGAGTGTCCCATGCACAACTGTCCTTGATTTGCTGCAGACGTAAACCTTTCATATGATGAATGTGATGGCCTTTAAAAAATGGAACTGACAACTTATAACTGAGCCTAACAGTAGTAATTAATGTGAAAATTGGGATTCGAACCACAGACCTTTTGATCCAGACTTTGGTACGTTGATATCTTATAGAATGCTCTCAGGGTTTGGTCTGTCTCTAAGGATGAAGTTTGCAAGCATCTTCAGACAAAGACTTATCATGAGAGAAAAGGTCTAATTAACCAGACAGACCTTTTATAAGGAACATGATGCTTCGAGACAGTCATTGAGAAGTTGTGAAACTTCCTGACTTCACATTGTATATGAATCGGATGCAAAAGTAAACAAGCTAATGCAGGCGAAACTAATAAGAGTTTTTTTAGAATACAAGGTTCGCTGTTGTGTGTTGTACATATACGCAATATGCATGCAGCAGTTCCAATTCTTCCAGTTTGCTAATAGGCTTTGAATGATGATGCAATTTTTAGGGGAAAAGGAAGAATCGTTTAACGAAGAATGTGGAAAAATTAACATAAGGAATACTACTGAGCTATTTATGATCCAAAGATGAATTCTACTTACTACTCAGAATTGAGTTGAATGTCCAAGAATTTCTTACAAAGGTTGACTTTGCTTCTAAAATTAGGTGTTTTTGCAGTTGAAGCAGAATTTCTGCTTTGAGGTAGCATTTGGGTTTGATTCCCAGCGCAGCTATGCATAGTTAAGCACACAGTAGAATGAATGCAGGATGCAATCTTAGAAAAGTCAAAACTTCTCGTTTGTCAAGACAAGTATGTGTGGATATGAGTCAGATTCAGCAAGAAGGTTTAAACCTTGTTGGATTCAAGAATGCAAAGAACAAAAATATCGAGAGCTACATAGTACTACCCAATGTCAGTTACTTGGGCTAGGGAGAATTTTTGTTAAGTTTTTACTGCTCTGCAATTAAGAGTTAAGTGTCATTTAAGTATCGAAAATGTATTCTGGTTACCAAACCTATTTCAGCTGCCGAGTCTCTTTCATCCTCTAAGCAAATAGGTCCTATTTGCTGAGAGGACAAAAGAAACTCGGCAGCTGAAATAGGTTGCTATTTGCGGAGAGGACGAAATAGACTCGGCAGCTGAAATAGGTTTGGTAACCAGGCTATCAAAAAATGGTACAGAAATGAGAAAAAACAGGCAATGTCCATGTATGCTACCAATTATAAATACTCAACGGCTGCAGCTGCAGAACCAAGCAGCTTATGATAATGATGACTAATACTCTATCAGTAGTGAGATGCCTTGAGAACAACAATGGCAGTCTGCATAGATTGCATTTCTCTGCCTCAGTAACTATAAGCTGTTTTGTAGATTGTACATTTGCCGACATGGCCTGAGCTTCCACCTCTACCATAGCACAGTGGTACGTGTGTTGTGACTTTGTGCAATACTCTCATCATGTATCCATGAACTCGTGTGTATATCATGTAATGCGTGTGAGCTTGTCTCCTGATTAAATTAAAGAAACACATTATTACATTTCTGAGATATCTGCCTCTTCTGTGACATTAATTCAAATGGAACATAAAACATCACATTATGCCCTGATCTACTTGTGAAGATCGTAATTACCAGAATTTGCATCCACTGGCAATAGGTAGATAGACCCAACTTCAAAGGTTACACAATGATATAAACATACAAAAGTTGTTGAAGAAGCTGGTGTCATTAATGAAGCTATACATATTTCAGCTGTATACTAGAAATGCTACCGACCTCTCTCCGTAGCAACCGATATTGTCCTGTGTCTCACGTTTATTTTCAATGTAGCTCATGATCTGTGTTCTAGTACTCAACTAGAGGGCGGTAGCTTTTATTTCACATACATAGTGACCATTACTGCGGCAGCTACCATCATCCCATCTGTAGCCGAAGTTTGATCCCAAATATGCACAGTCCTGATCATTACCGAAATCGTCCGGCTGTCCTGGTGACCATGTGGACCAAATGAGCGGCGTCCCGTCCTCCCACACCCAGGCTCCCTCCTTAGCAAGGTCTGTCAGTGTTTACATTCTGATTCAGGAAACAGAGCATGGGAACACTGGCATTCATCCCACTGTGAAAGGTCAACTGAAGTGTAATCATAACAACTTGTTTGCGCGTGTTTGGGGGGGGGTGTGTGTATTTCTACATCGTATAAAGGATATCTGAAATATTTGATCAACCGTTTTCCAGTTTACAAACTGCACTTAACGACACCCGAATGTCAAAAATCAACATGATAGTCTGGGGGAAAACATTGGCACAGTTTCAGGGAGTGAATATTGTTCGATGCAAATTTTCCTCTATTTTCATACTGTTCTCTGGAAAGATGTTGGAAACGTATAAATGAGTAACCTAGAGAAAAGACCACAAAGACAAAGGTATAAGTCATGGCGGTTACTTTATTCCAACACTCACTGTGATTCACATCTCTGGTTCCTCTGTCCAAAACGTACAGATTTTGGTACAAAAATATATATAGTCAGCATTCAACTTCAACCCTACCAGTCAGCTGCCTACAGTACAGGTGTAGGCATAGCACACCTGGCTACCACACGTGCCTACAGGTGAGGCCTGCCATTCCGCAGTCACACGTTACCTGTGCGTGTCTTGCCGCGTCATTGCGTCGCTTCTGCCGGGTGATCCCCACCTATAAAGGCAAAACTTTGGAGGTGAAAAGTTAGACAACAGTCGTGCCTTGATCAGCTGTCACTCAGCCACGCACCCAGCGAAACCGGAACAGTCGGCGGACAATCACCCAGGAAACGCTTTTGACCAAAACTACACACTCTTGCCTCAGTCTGCGTGCGCACAAGTTCTACTCTTCCAGTCGTAACACACTTTCTCTTCTGTCAGCCTGCAGTTTTTTTTTTCTCTTTTCATTCAGCGGTCTGTTGTACACGAATCACTCATGCGTTCTTGTGTGTTGCAAACTTTTCTCGCTGTCATAACACGGTCTTCTTCAGTCGTGGACTTTGGTGTCACTCGCTCACTTGTGTGTCAGTTTCCTACAGAAGTGTCCACTTGGGGGACAAACGTACTCTCGTTTCACTCAGCCTCTTGCTCAACATAGACTTCCAGCCTACATGGTCTACACTGATCAAACATGGCGTCACTCTCTCTCTCACTGTGGCACTTTCCTATAGCAGTTCACGTAGAATCACTCAGTCTCTCGCATCCCAGCTTTCCAACATGAACTTGCAGCGTCTAGTGTATACTCATCATACAATGTATACGTCTAACATACATGTGCATGTATATATACACAGATATAACTAAGACATCCGGAAAACTAACAATCTGATGGAAATATTCTCACGTCATACAAGTGCTTTCATAACATGCAGTAATGTTCTCTTAGCTTTTTTAAGGAAGGGGGGGGCAGCATTTTACACATTGAATTGTAGGACAAAAGGTACAGCAATCCACATATCCGCACATCACACGTTGTAGGCTTTCCATGCAATCATGAACAATTTTCTTTTTCCTTTTAGACGAAACACTTCAAATCGAAACCATCCAGAATCGGCAGGAACACATCCTGACATCACACAACTTCTAACCTTCATAATTACAAGTTGTCCAGTAGAGGGATTTTGTGAATACCAAGAGACTTCGTCCCTGGGCATTGCCAAACCATCCAAAACACTACAATAATTTTCTTTACAGCAGAAAATATCCTCAGACCACACAAGCTCGTAGCACACTATTTCATACAACAGTTTCTTCGAGGGGGATGGGGTATTTTACGCATACAATCAGTTGAAAGGAGCAAATTTTCCTGGTCACCTCTCAGACTTCACACCGAACAGCACATTAAATGGAGACTGTACCCATACAGGACCATTTCTCACAGTCATCATGTCAGACAGGCGTTCCCATGGTAACATGCCAATCATGCAGCACCTTACCTGGGCCAGTTTGTGACCAGCAGAAATTTGCTCAACTGTTTGTGACAAAACAGACAACACAAAGCACGAGAACATTCCACTCTCACATGGGGGACACTGGGACATTCCACTTTCACATGAGGGACACCAGGACCATACAATAGGTATGTAACATACACAGCAACGCTCGAGGAAAAAATGACCTGATCACGGTACCATAAGACTTACTACGTTTCTACTTGCAGCAGCACATTGCAGAAAAATGTGCAACTTTCAACAGAACAAAAAAAAAAAATCCGTGATACTTTTCCCACTACACTTCATCACCAAACAGAAAAGGAAGTTTTCATTTCATGCATGACATTCCTCCAACTTTTCTCTCAGAAGAACCTTGATTTTATACATGAATGGAAAATTGCCCGCTGTACAAAACCCCTTCCCACACCCCTTACTCAGCTCTCCTTACATCCCCCACCCGGAAGGCCCGTCCTTCATCCCCCCCTGTTGGTACCCATACCCTGTACCCCCCTGCGTCGTCCCCATCCCCCCACTAGCCCCCTCCCCACTCTGACTCCCCCCACCCCACCCAATGCTGGTGTACCCACTCGCACCCCCCTGGTTCCCATAACCCCCCTGCGATGAATCCCCCATCTGACTTTTCTGATTGCTGCTCTGCTGCGGCCCCTGACCTTGACCCTGCTGCTGCTGACCTTGACCCTGGTTTGCTAACATTCCCATCATGCCCCAGCTCTGCCCGAGCGCAGCCTGTGCGGCGGCCACCATGGCAGGGTTGATCTGGAACCCCCCGATGGACGCTGCCAGTGCACCCAGGTTATTCGGGATCCCCTGCTGGTTCCCCCCCATGTTGTTTGGACTGTTCCCCTTAAAGTTGCCCCCCATCTGGTTAAACCCAACCTGGTTGGGTTGGTTCTGGTACCCAAACTGGTTACCAAACTGATTCCCAAACTGGTTGTAACCCTGGTTCTGCTGCCCTCGGCTGGGGCGGCCCCCGGACTGCCCAAAGTTGCCCTGCTGCTGCATCATCTGCTGCTGGTAGTGCTTGGGCTCGGCGTTGCTGACGTGGACACTCGCGCCCTTGATGATGTGGTCCTCTCCGCACAGGCTCTGTGCGATCTCGCCGTCCTGGAAGGTCACGAAGGCGAAAGCTCGGAAGGGTTTGGGGATGAAGACGTCGGTGACTTCCCCAAACTGTGCGAAGTAGCTGCGCAGGTCCTCAGCTGACATGTCCTCCGTGCAGCGCCCGATGAACACCTTCCTCGACAGCAGCGCGTTCATGTTCACACCCTCGTCCTGTTCGTCACAAGGAAGTATGGTTAGAACTAGTGCTGTGTACCTAAATCCACATTTAGGTTCAAGTCCGGATTCAAGTCCAGAAGTTTAGGTTCAGGTTCGGACCTGTAAGTCCAGACCTAAACCCATGGTATATACAAAATTGCATGTTGGCAACCTTGCAATGTTGTCTGGGCGAAACTGTGGCCACATAACATGAAGGCCGACACTTGACAATGCCCGATGGCAATGTTTTCTTTATTTTGCAGCACAGATTTGCGATCTATGGTAGGTTTTATGTGTTTCGGAACGAAAAGGGGTATGTGACATGGGTTTTTTTCCAACCAAGTCCGGAACTACAGTTTTTTTTGGACTTGAACCTAAACGTTTTTTCAAGTCCGGAACTGAGTCCAGCAAACCGGTACACAGCACTAGTTAGAACTAAATACAAAATTACATGCTATCTCAGCAGGGACTTCTACAGAAAGTTATGATGGTGCTAGGGGTAAGCCAGTCTAGGGCATGGCCCTCCTGGCAGTGAAGGCTCCAGCATTTTGCTTTTCAAACACAAAGGGAGGCTATTTCCTATGAGTTAAGCTTTACATCTTTTCTAAAAATACATTAAAAAAGAGACAAAAAAAGTTTATTTACAAATCCTTTTTAAGTTTTATAGACTCAGCTACAGAGACTGCATTCTCTTGCATAAGGCAAGTAGTTCATTACACCTTCATAAAAGCAGCTGAAAACAGCCCAAATGTTGGTGAAAAATTGACTGTGGTTGTGCTAAAAGAACTTGTACTTGTAAGTGAACAATTCAACATCCTGCTACAAAATAAGGAAAATGTGAATTCTTAAAACTTTTGACTAAAGCACCTACCAGAGAATTATGTATGCCTGAATGTTTCTATTAAAAAAAAAGTATAAAATATAAAGTGAGTTTGTTAAGAGTTTGGAAAAGTCTTGCCCTGTATAATAAACATATATTCTATAAAATGTAAGATTAATTCAGAGTTTGTTTAACTCCTCTCCTGTCAATCACCTCAAAGTCCCCAACCTTGGAATGCGGAATCTTCACGTCGCACCAGCGCCCGTCGATCATGTGACGCTGGGTCATGACCTTTAGCTGTACCTCGTACTCTGCGAACCGAACAAACCCAAACCCTTTCGAGTTTCCCGTCTTTGGGTCTTTCTTTATCTGCAAAGCGAACATTAACAATTAACCATAACGTCAGTGCAGCTTAAACTTGTGATTAAGAAAGAAAAGGAAAGAAAAAAAAAACCTAGAACCTCTATCAACATTAACAATTAACCATAACATCAGTACAGCTTAAACTTGTGATTAAGAAAGAAAAGGAAAGAAAAACAGAACCTAGAATCTCTATCAACTTATGTAAGGGTCAAGATTACAATCTGACAGCTTTGCTGATTCTGCTGGTAGAGATCTGATCAGAGATTGCGATCAGGATCTCTACCAGTACAATTTACAGTTTTACCAGAAGAGATCCCTATTGGAGTAACTTTTGCGATATTTCATATTTGCTATAAAGACAGGCAGAACTTGTCAACTTTAATCCATGTCACTTAAGAGCAATGGATTGACTTGAAACTAAGGATTCATAAATCTATCATCCTCATGACTAGACATAGATGTGACTACAGGACTGTGTGACAAGGTTTTGTACCTGGACCATGAGCACCTCCCCATACTGCTCCATGTACTCCCTCAGTTCCTGTTCCGTGGTTTTCCAGGGCAGACCCAACACGATCAGGTCGCTGCACTTCAGCTTCTCCCGCGGCCGTTTCACCAGGTTATTCTCAGGACTCTCGTCTATCTTTCTCTTGTTGTCTGTTCAGGGGAATCACAACAAACAAAAAGTTTGTCAACTAGAAACAGAGATGATCTCAAAGGATTCTCAACACATACATTTCACTTTCACGGCTTGAAATACTACCTGCATATGCAGGTTAGTGCCATTTAAAACTGGAGCTGTGCAGATACATATATTTCTGATGTCGACTTGCACCTAACCTAACCTGTACTGGGTTTATATACAAATCGAGATGTATGTTGATTTTTATTTGCTGCAGTGACTGCTACCACCTATGAAGTGTAAAAGAAATAATTAATGGAAATGGTTTTGAACATACTTCCTAAATTCTGAGTGGTACAGGTCAAATTTGTCTGGTGCAGGTAATTTTCAAATGTTACCTGATCGTATTTATTTGTCCAATCCAATGGATAAGGGAAGAGCATGATGATGAACAAGGCCATAGCCTGGATCTCAGTTTGTCTAACCTTTAGGGAAGACGACTATAAATAGATGTGATCCCCAGACTCCCTCGGGCGGGTGCAGGATCCCATCCACCAGGCGGATCCCTCGCATCGTCTGTGTCTCCGGGTTACGGAACTTCAGCCCGCAGGCGCCGGGAAACTGCGCCATGATGGTGGACAGCAGCATCGTGCCGTCATCCTCCGTGGGGAGCTCGATTGGCTCGTCGTTCTCATCGTCTGTCACGCGTACGTACTGCATGCTGATTGGCCGAAGTGTGGTTCAACTGATTGAGGGGACACAAGTGTGGGAGCATTAACTTTCTCAGAGGATCTGCCCAAGTACTGTAATTCCTGATTTTTTCACGGTACTTTTATGTTCGCGGTTTTCACGGTCACTTCTAGATCTGTACCACGAACTTATCCTTATCGTTAACAAATAATTCGCCGACTTCCTTTTTCTGCACCTGCCGCCATCATGAACATATATTTTTGTGAACATCAACAAGTCCATTTTTCTCAGACCGTGAATTTTTGCTACCGTGAACATAAAGTGAATTACAGTAAAAACTCCAACACAGCAAGCACCAACTAGCCTGGGTGCCACCCAATTTTTTTCAGCCATCGAATGTATGGGGCCCGTAGCAAATCTGATGGCACCCAGGCTAGGCACTCCTTTTGCCCCATATTCATCCTAGCCCCCCCCCCCCCCCCCCCCCCCCCACATACACACACAAACCCCTTGTTAGCCTTCATGCTTGTATATTTTAGTTAATGATAATTTTGTAAATAATTTATCTACAAGTATGAACAGTTATGTCTACATTGACTATCTTGGTATTCAAGTTTTCGTCAGAAAATCCAGAGCACGAGATTCCGATCATATGACCTCATGGCCGATGTAGTTACATGTACATGCCACAGTTCAGAGCTTTTTCCCCCAAAAATAACAAGGTTTTCAAGGCTTCAAGACGCCGCATATCATCAGTTTATGGTTCTGCTAGACCTTTAGAAAGTAATGCAACATTTTTGGAAGTAAGGCCTTTGATTCCCGGGCACAAAAATCGGAATAAGCAAACAAATCCAGAATTTCAACCCACCTTTTTCTCCAATATGGCGGCAAATATGAGCACGACAAGCGGGCTGTGCCATATTGCTCAACTACGAGGTAGGCATAAAATTAGAAATATACTCATTTATGCAAAAATACAAATAATGTATCTATGATACATGTAAACATTAGAGTTTTATTCTACATTGTGAAAATAAAATGTTTTAAGTATATGTTGATGTATCATTTTGTTTCTATTTTGTACCTTAAAGACAAATACCCCTACAACAAAGTAGACTGCTCTATCTAAATGTCTCTCCTGATGACCTACTCCGCATGCGTAATCCGTCAGTCTAGCGCTCTCGTGTCCAGGGCTTTAATTGGAGTAGGGATTAAAAAAATCATTATAAAAAAAACATGTGTATATAACTTTATCAGTAGAGAGCACTATGAAAAGTATAAGAAAATAAGATATTTTTTCTTTGTCAAATTTTGATTCATACAGATATGCCTGCAGTTACGTGACAGGAGGAATCCTGGGTACGAGGTGGTCAAAGGTAACTTGAGGTCATCCATTCCTGGGCGGAACCAAGGCGTGGGACAAGAACTTGCACCTTAACGCCCTCCGGGTGTCTAAACAGACGTCTGAAAGGAACGGGGACGCGTGCCGAGGTAAGGAAGGAACATGAGCATTGAACGTAGTGTCAAGAAACTTGCTCCGGTTGTTTTTATTTGTTCTATTTGGTTGTTGTTGACTTGGTTCTTGTTGTTCTCGCAGAAGTTCTCGCATGCATGGTTCTTGTCTTGTCTTCTCACCACGACAAAAATGTTTATATAACGTAATATATGAAATTTTCTACAAATAAATTTTTCAATAAAAGGTACTTAGCTTAGGACAGGGCATAGAAAAATGCTGTATTTAGAGCAACCATATATGGGTACTGCTCTAGGGTTGGGTACCTCATGATATATTGGTAAAACTACACCGACCCAATTTATCGAACGTTCCGTCTTGCATAACTTAAATGGGCAATCTGGCGGTCCACTACCCTATTAGTACAGACTCTACAGAGAGTTCGAATCCCAGCGCTCCACATACACCAATATGTTTCTTTGATTTTCAGATATTTTGAAATGCATAATCGTTAACGAGTTACATATTATAAATGCAAAGAGATCTAGAAGAATATACAGAACTAGTAACGGGAAGAGAGAGGATAGCTCCAGATATATTCTTCTGTATCTGTATTTGTATAGCCGGTATAACCGCCCTTCGGCGTAACACACCAGCTTCGAACCAGTTTGTAGGGGGGAACAAGCAGACAAGAGGTCATTGTTACAAATTGACTGTGCCTCTGGCAAAATCTGGCATTATCAGGAACTGTGGGAGCAATTCCCATGAGCAATACAGCAATACGGTTTTTTTTTTTCTGAGAACCATGAAATCAAGTTGTCTTGTCAGTAGACTGTTGCCCCTCCCCACAGGTGTGTTTGTACTGGACAGGTGTATAGCTGAAAAGGTGTATAGCTGAACAGCTGTGTAGCTGAACAGGTGTATAGCTGAACAGCTGTGTCTACACAGAAGCCATGGCAGACCTGGGGCTGGTGAAGACATTAGCAGGTGCCGTCGGAACCAACGAAGCCTCCCTTACCTTAATCCTTGGTCTTCTCGCAGGTATTATGTTTATTTATTTATTTATTTATCTGTTGGCAGGTAACTTCTTCTTTTTTCAATATCGTATGTTGTGAATAATGTGGTTAGCTGCCAATATGAAATGATTGTTGAAATGTTTTAATATAGCCACTGATAAGTCAATGAAGGTGTCAAAGTAGTTCATTACAGTAATACAAAATAGACAATTGAAAATGTATAGTTTTTACAGAAGTTTGCAATTGTGTCTAAAGGTTACCCTGCATGTTTCAGCTTTGAAACGTTTTGTTTGTAGGGTACCCTCTGGCCTTCTTCCAACGGCAGTTCCTGTTTGGGAAGTCAGCCACTCTACACCACGTCTACTTCACCCTGACAGGCCTGGGCATCCTGTACGCCAACTTTGGTGAGTTTGCAGGCATTGTAATGGGTTATCCTGACTGAATCAAGCTCCTTGACTAATTGACCCCCAAGATAAACCTCAGCAGTGAGTGATTGTGTAATAACACAGGATACTAGTATGTAATGGGTGATCAAGGCATGAAATAGCTATGTTACAAAGCCTGCAGTACTAAGTATGCAAGCAAAAACTGAAATTACAAACTTAAAAGAAAAGAATATTAAAAAATTACGAATCAGAACAAAAATCCAACGTCATGAATCACACCATGTCAGCTGTTTGTTCACAAAATACCTGCTGATCAGGTAATCAGGTTATGGGTTAAAGGTCAGGGTTAGGGGTCAGGGTTCAGAGTTCAACTGACCTGCTGTGTTTCTCCATCTGTAGGTACCGACATTCTCCACCATGTGATCTGCGTGTTCACAAACTACCTGCTGATGAGAACAATCGGCCCGAAACTTCTCTCTGTACAGCTGGCCTTCCTCTTCAACATGGTGCGTTCTGTAGTTGCCATGGTGACACCTTACAGGTTCTGTAGTTGCCATAGTGACACCTTCAAGGTTCTGATGTTGCCATGGTGACACCTTAGAGGTTCTTTAGCTGCCAAGGTGGACATGTTAAAGGTTCTGTAGTTGCCATGGTGACACCTTAAAGTGTTCTGTAGTTGCCATGGTGACACCTTAAAGTGTTCTGTAGTTGCCATGGTGACACCTTACAGGTTCTGTAGTTGCCATAGTGACACCTTCAAGGTTCTGATGTTGCCATGGTGACACCTTAGAGGTTCTTTAGCTGCCAAGGTGGACATGTTAAAGGTTCTGTAGTTGCCATGGTGATACGTTACAGTTCTTTAGTTGCCATGGTGACACCTTACAGGGTTCTGTAGTTGCCATGGTGAACACTAAAAAGATTCTGTAGTTACTATGGTGGACACCTGACGATGGACACTTAAACCTTTAGCACACTGCAGTAGCCACTTTGCTACCAATTCTCTATTGGTTATACTTATAGGATTAGGCAGCAGGGAGAAGGTTAAGAAAAATTTAGCAAGAGGACAACAAGTAAAAGTTTCTCCCCTTGTGTCTGCAGGGTTACCTCCTAGCCGGGTACCACTTCTGTGCTTCCAACACCTACGACATCTTGTGGACCACGCCTCACTGTGTCATGACTCTACGCCTCATCGGTACGTACAAACTCAGGGCCCAAAACTAAATCTAATCTATATCTTTTAGATGTGTGAATTTTGTAATGATATCATGTTTTTTTTTTTTTGTGCTTTAATGACTGTTAGCATAAGTTGGTAGTGGGTGCATGTATTATTCATTGTTCATTTGTGTAATTGTTCGCAGGGTTGGTGACTGACCATTATGATGGTGGCAAGGATCCAGTAAGGCTTTTATTTCAAATTTAGGGTTACACTGAGGTAATACATGCTAAGGGGGCACACTAAGGGGGCATACATGTATGTGAGGGTTCACAATTGAACAGATCAATTCATAGTTTTTGGATAAACACCTGTTGGCTACAGATCTCTTTCAGTATCTGACAAAAGATACTAGATGTTACCTCAAACGTCCAATCGTTTTCAAAAATCTATCCAGTTGCTTGAGTAACTGTTATTTACGTTCGTATCTCATTACCTGGATGTCTGATCTTCATCTGCATTGTTAAGTATTTGTAGTCAGTTTGTATGTTGTTTTTTGCCTTCGTCAGAAGGGTTTAAAATCATCCATTTTTAGTTTGGGTAACCAGGATTTAGCGGCATACCTCTTGAAGGCATGGTTCAACGTCCATGATTTTTGGCAGGCAGGTTACCGTTGTTAAGACCAATGCCAAGTGCAAATATGGGCTTCGTGGGGGGCCCATACGTCTCTGTAGTGGACTTTTTGTGTTTGTTGCTTGTTTAATGATGTATTGATGAATACTAATTAATGTCCAACTTGTCTCCCAGGCCCAGCAGTCAGCTGACCAGAAGAAACTGGGTCTGACCAGGCTACCCAGTCTTCTGGAAGTGGCCGGCCACTCCTTCCACTTCGGGGGGGTTCTAGTGGGACCTCAGGTGGGTATATCAGGGGGGATGCTAGAGGGGGGATCGTCTCTATGTTTTGATGCCCCTACGTTTCGACACCCCTACATGTATGTTCCAACATAGAGTTAGGGTTGTCGGAACATATTGTTGTGTTGTCATAACATAGGGGTGTCAGAACATAGGGCTGTGTGCTGGAAGGACCACATACAATGATACATGTAAGTTCTGATATCTCTGTGCTTATTTTATGGTTAAATGAAAGATACATGTAGCATAAAGAGATGTGTGCACTAGATTCAAATAATGATTGTGTAAATTTCTGTGACTAAAAGTTCATACAGTCAATATTCCAAAGTGGTGCATGTGAAGTTTGGAAATGACTTTCCAAAGCTAAAACTGTCACAATGGGGAATGTTCCTCATCAGGACATGCTCTGCAAGGCTTCCATCAGCTGCCATGGTAACAATGGAATGTGGAACCATGTCTGAGCTGGACCTACAAGGTCACCTTGGAGCAGGACAGCTGTTCCTGATAGAGCTGTTCTCCTGTATTGTCCCAAGGTCGTGTTCCATCTGTCATGTGCTTGACCCCCAGGGGTGGTACTGACACTTGGAACATTAGCCTTTTCTTTAAGCGGGAAATAAACATGACCTTGAGGCAGAACAAGGTCAATAAGCATTGTCCCAAGGTCACGCAGCATCTGGCGTGTATATGACTTCTAAACTGGGTGGTATTAAGATGTGTGGGTACTTTTGTTACTTGGAGAAGAATGGCGGCTGATGACTCTGTTGTACTCTTTGTGCCTCATGACACTCAGCGACTTGCCAAACAATAGCAGACATGTAAGTCGTGCCATGCCTAAAGTCTGCTGAAGAAATGACCCTGCAGCTGAGTTCTAAAATAGACCTTGGTTCGAGTGGAAGGAAGCAGGACTCTTCTTGTGATCCATTGGGAAAGGCATTGCACAGGGGCTTGAAGACTGAAAATTAAGTTGAAATTGTACACTTCTGTAACTGCTGGAATAAAACTCAGTGCAAGTGGTTCTCTGTGGGGGAAAATCAAAGGTTGTAAGATAAACTAACTTCGAAAGGGGTCTTACAAGATTATAAAAACGAGTTCTAACACTAAAACACAAACGCATGGCTGTGCTGAATCTAATGCACCTGATATGGTTCATTCACTCTCTGGCAAAGTCACTCATTCACTCACTCATCTACTCCCTCATTCACTCACTCATTCACTCCCTCATTTATTTTTCCCCTCCTTCCTACCAGACTAATTATAACTCTGACGCCCCTCTTGTGTTCCCAGTTCCCCATGAGGATGTACCTGGACATGATCGAGGGGAAACTGACTGACAACACCGAGGGAAAACGGCCGGATTGGTGAGTACCATCATGTAGTCTCCGGTATTCACAGACTCAACGTGTCCTGCAGTTCTTCCAAATGTCAACAGGGGTCAGCCCATAACCAACACTGTCCTGTTTCTGTGCTGTTCCAGTGTTGTTCCTGCGCTGAAGCGGATGGCTTTGGGGCTGGGCTACACCTTGGTGTTTGCTGTACTGAATGGGTACTACTATGATGACTACATGACAGAGCCAGCCTTCTTTGTAAGTATCAAATGCTGCAAGGCTTAGAAATCAGACTCTTGTACCTGATATGGCTGAGGGAAATAAATGAGATGTTTCTAACTAATAACTACAGAAGTTGCCATAATGTTTGTGTTTATGTTGTCATGTTATGTTGTCAAGTTGTCATGTGTACAGAAATATGTTTATATTCTGCCATATTGCCTCTTTGTTAGTGTTTACTACTGAAATTGCCATGGCTACAGAACTGTTTGTGTTTACCTCAGTTGTTTCCATGGTTACCAGACTGTTTATGTTTACCACAGGAGTCGTCATGGATACAGAAGTACATCTTTGTGTTGATCTGGGGGAAGGTGATGCTGTACAAGTATGTGGGCTGCTGGCTACTCGCTGTGAGTATGTTTCACTCATGTAGATAAGTGAAAGTGATCTCGAACCAGTTTAGCTCACTGAAGATCTAGAGCTACTCTTCCACTGGTCGTAACACAGAAGACAGACGCTATGTACAGTATTTACAGGTTCATTGTACCGGGGAAATTCCCCTAGCTCTTTTCGACAAGCACAATGAACAGTGGACCACGGCTTAATGTCCCGTCCTATATAAGGACTGCAACCCTCTCCAGTAGCGTGCATGTTGGGTGAGCGACAACAGCCGGGATTCGAACTCCCAACCTCTTAGTCCAGAGGCAGGGTCGCTAACCACAGGACTACGCACGCTACTGTGGAAATGAGATGTAGATGAAAGTTGTTTTCATATTTACAGAGAATACCAAGCTCCTATTGGACTGATTTGCATAGGGATAAAGAATCCTGAGCTCCCATTGGTAGTTCTGAAAATGGGAATGGTTCTCTTTAGTTAGAGGTGAATGCCTGCAAGCTTTGGGAAGGAGGCCCAAACAGTTACTCAAAGTGAGAGATTGTGTAAAACAGTCTATACAGTACATAAATCAGTACTAGGTCAGCCTTTGGAGGCTCTAATAGAGTTTTAAGAACCACTTGATTCTCCCCACCAGGAGGGGAGCTGCATCCTGAGCAGCCTGACATACAACGGCAGGGACGAACACGGAAACCCCCTGTGGGACTCCTGTAAGAACATCAAGCTGAGTAAGTTCGAGATGGTGATGAGCTTCCAGGACGTCATCGATTCCTTCAACATCAACACCAACAAGTGGGCTGCACAGTAAGGACACCTTGCAGTCTGTTTGTGTACTGCAGTTCACAGAGACAGCATGATAACCTATACAGAACTGCAGTCAAGCTGTATTAGGTGTATGCTCATGCACATGTTTTTGTTTGTTTTTTTGTTTAAAGACACGAGTCCTTATTGCTAATACTGTCCCTGAGGAAAAATAAAAAGATGTGAGCTGTACAATTGAAAGTTCAAAAGAGCAGACAGCAGACAAGATTTGACAAAAGTGATGTAAAAAGGACTGAAACAGAATGCAGAATGGACGGTTTTCCGTCTTTTTGTTCTTTGCAGATTAGCAACTTTTGCCCTCTTTCTTAAAACTGTCTTGCACCATCTTAAGTGCCCTTTCTTGGCAAGGCTTCTGCATTTCTGAACCCCATAGCTAACCCATTGTTTGTGTTTCCTCCACAGCTATGTGTACAAACGTCTGAAGTTCCTGAATAACCGGATGTTGTCCCAGCTCTTCACGCTGGTGTTCCTGTCTCTGTGGCACGGATTCCACTCAGGATACTACGCCTGCTTCTTCCTCGAACTCGTCTATGTCAACGCCGAAAAACAGGTCAGAATCTTAGCTAATAATGGAAAAGCTGGACATAGTTGTTGCATTGTAAATGTAACAGTTACCCATACCATATTGTGATGATATGACCCAACGAACAGGTCATATCAGCCAGTGCAATAGAGGTATCGATATCCTTGCTAGACAGCTTTAAACAACACTTATCAGGGGGGTAGACAAAGGCAATTTAAGGTGTAGTATGTCATTTGATGTACTGGGTAGTATAACCAGCAGCCACGCACGACTGTGAAACTGATGTGTTATGCCAAAGGGTAGTTGAACTATACAAATGGAGGCATGGTGAAGAGATAAATGAATCTTGTTTTTGGAGACATGAATTTTTGACCTGCCTTTTTCTATGTTGACTTATGGCCTATGCCCTTTGTCCCCAGGCCCATGACCTGATGAAGGCCAGTCCGCTGGTGTCGTCCGTGGTGAGACACCCTGTCGCCAGGCCTGTCCTGCTGATCACCCTCAAACTGGTCCTGCTGGCTCATCTGGGCTATCCACTTGTACCCTTTGCACTGCTCAAGTCTGCCAAGTGGTGGCAGGTAAGAACTCACCTAACACACCTGTCTAACACACCTGATTAACACACCTACCTAACACACCTGTATAACTCAGGTGTTACACTCACCTGGTTCAGTGGATATGTATACATACATATAAAACATTCCACCAAATCCTATAAAATTAATGTGACCATTTATCACTGTACCTGTGCTAATCATCAGACCAAGCACTGAAGAAGCCACACCAGGCAAAACATGTCTGCAGGCTGCATGAATAAAGTTTCCTAACAAGAACATGAGGTTCAGTTGGAACAGTTGGCTTTAGGTATGTCTTTCCCAATACTCTCCTTTAAATAATTTGTTAACTGTTAAGACTGTAGGCACAGTCATGACAGTAACACTTGTTTCTACCTGCCCTCCAGGTCCACCGGTCCCTGTACTTCACCGGACACTGGCCCTTCATCGTCTTCTGGGCAGCTGCTCCGTTCCTTAAGAAACTCCTCAAGCCCAAGGCCTCAGGCAAAGAAGGGTAAGGGTGATACAGGATACACTTCCAGCTGTTTGTGCTGTTGAGTTTTATTTGCTCATGTTGATGATGTTCAAATAGATCTGGAACGTCGTACGTGTACTCTTTCATCATACAGTAGTTCATTTGACGCAGTTTGGAATTTGGATAGATGGTTCCTGGGATGTTGACTAATACAAAAACATATTTTAGTGAGAAATTCACTATCAAATACTTCTAAGTTCTATTCCTATCAGCTTCTTGGGTGTGTGTTTGTTAATCTCCAAGCAGTGTGTGTGCGCGTGTGTGCGTGTGTGCGTGTGTGTGTGTGTGTGTGTGTGTGTGTGTGTGTGTGTGTGCCTGTGTGTGAGTGCTATTTCTTTGTCAACTGAAAAGAATGCTTCCTGCTCTGGTAAATTGTAACCATTTACACATTTTTCCTCTTCCAGTACAAAAACATCGAAGGAGACCAAGTCGGACTGATATCGTCAGGCGACATCGTCGCTATCGTGTTACATGCAGTGTGATCTGGTGAAAAGTGTATCAAAGTGCAGTTTTTAGCAAAGTTTCGGTTGAATGATTATTCTTTGATTGATTTTTCTTTGATGCCTAATATAGAAGAGTTGCTGAAGAATTGAGATTATGGATTAATTAGGACCAATTCCTTTAAAACATTTCCTGTATAAATGGGCCAAACTGCACAGGATGCTCATAGTACTTTAAAATAATCTCCCAGCAGATTTCTTGGCAAGACACTATAGTTGACGAGCCCGCACACAGTTGGTTGCCATACATAGTGTCTTACCCCCGAAGAAATCTGCTTGACAATTACCTCAGAAAGCATTTCTAAAAGGTCAAACTAAGCCATTCGTCAACACTACTATACGGTACATGTATATCCTAGTTGCAAAATGTTTTTTATGACTCATTGGTGATGTTGTTTCTCTGCCAAAAACACTATGACTACATGGTGAAAAATAGCTCTTCCACAAAGGGATGAAGTAAGTAGAATAATTTATAAAGAAAGTCAAACAAACTATGCACAGGGTATGTCACCCGCCCCCCAAGGGCCTTACAGTTTGAAAATCAAATTTGCTACTTTTAAAAACACATGCAGTCGCAGGGGTGCAGTTCTCGTGTAGAAAATCAACTGTGAGTCTCAATTGTTTAACTTTAAGGAATCAAGTGCAGTACCACCGACAGGGTCTGTGAATCGGTTGCCACACAGGGAGGTGGAGACAGTTCAAGTGATATGGCGTGGTCATGTTCATCATAGGACGATTTTGATATCGTAGAATTTTGGAGCAGGCTGTGACTGAACTAACTACCGACAAGGATCCAAGAGAGTTTTTTCGGCAATGAGATAACCTGAATTTTGTGTGACGCATACACGACTATCCCAAGAATGCCCTCAGTTGATAATGCTATGATGATGATACTCCGTACTTAACAATAAGGCAACAGTCCACAGCTTCTGTACTGTCAGTACTTACATGTGCAGTGTACTTATGAGTATACCTGTCACACAGCAGGAAAATCAAGCAGACAACAAGTCTGCAATGCATAGGAACATAAATGTTGTGTTTCCTGTTTCCCAACATACCATAGCGAAATCCCAACGACCCTAGCCTTTTTTTTTGGTTCACTGTTGTTTTTTTGTTTTTGTTTTTTTGGTTGACTGTTGTTAGACTGTATTTGTTGAACCACGTCGGCTGAAACCTAATACAAAAATGATTAAATAAAAAAGAATACCTACCAACCCTAATTTTCTCAGGACTGAATTGAAAACACATTTTTTTCCTAGGCCCAAACTCTAAATGACAGCAAGTGATATGCCAAGTGTTCTCTTGATCATTGTGCAGTTTTTATTAGGGATTGACTGTTTGCAACCCATTCAGAGCTGTGATGTGCTTGACCTTTGAATTTGGCCTTGAACTTTCTATAGGTTCATATGTGTACCTGACCTTTAACCTTTAGCCTTCTACATGTGTCTCATTGCAACAAGTTTCTATGACCTTTAGCCCTTTACTTCCATGCACTACATTCTTATGACTTTTAACCTTAAGCCTTTATGACCTTTTATCTACAGCCTTCAACAGTACATTGAAGTGCTTGTGGCTTGGATTGCAAATTTCTCAACCTAGAAAGTCATGCAGTAAATTATCAAAGTTTGATATTAGCAAAAATTGTGATCAGCCCAGATCAAGTCTTCTTGTGCCAAGGATAACCATTGAAGATTGACATATCAAGAGCTTTGTTTATCAAAGTCACTGATGATGTTATTTCTCATAGTTATAATTTTAACAACTTGCACTGAATAGATGTAAAAAATGATGCATTTGTGATATCTTAGTGACGAGTCTGAATATTTTTAACCTGGTTTTATTCAAGTGCAGATATAATCATGCGCCGGGTTTATATGATGTTAACAAATACAATATATAGCAAATCTTTCTCAAGTATATGTATCAGGGTTGCATTGAGTTTTTGTATTTGCCAGTATCTGTGTGTGTGAAAAATATGAATGTATTGAGTTATTATTATCATAGTTTGAATAAAAGAAGTAAAATTGATAACTGGCCTTATGGCAATACATGTTATTCCTCCTGCACAGACCTTCTAGGTAGCTGGCAGTTTTCTATGGCTTTTGGGGCTGATTTGTGCTGTTTTCAGACTGATTGCATGATCTGATATGGCCAAGCTTATTTTGGTATCCAAACTTGCTCAAGCTGGCAGTTTTCTATGGCTTTTTGGAATGTTTTCTGATCACTTGCATGTTCTGATATGGCCAAGCTTGATTTTGTATGCCAACTCACTTAAGCTTGGCCATATAGAAAGCTGCCAGCCACCTAGAGGCTAGATGCCACCTAGCAGTTTGATGTGGAAGAGCATGTCCTAGCTCAGGTATGTCACAGCAATGCTTAACAGAAAAATAAACAAGTAAACAAAGCATTGCTTGTGATGAGACAACTGTGATGAGGCTTTATTTGATAAAATATTTTCATTAGAATCCAAAAATATTCAGTCATGATTGTTACATGTAAATTTCCATAGTAAAACCTACAACCATTAAATACCTCTAAACTAAATAGACTACTAATTAGTTACATAATTTGCCATACAAATCCACAGTTTCCAAGGAAACTGCCTCATCTCTGCAGAGGATTTTTTGTTAAGATTTGTGCACAAGAAATCGTGAGTACATAGAAAGTTGTGACCAAAGTGTGAAGACAGATATTGCACAGGATTGAATCACTGTTGGTCAGCTGATCTGTAAGTTTGCTGTTGATGTTTGAGTACTTTATGGGAAGACCTGAGGATCTGGAAGCTTAAACCTGAGCTTAAACTCATATAAATTTACCAGACATTAAAAGAGACTTTAGGTTGATCAATTTACAATTATATTGTTGTGACTGTCAACTCTTAAAAGGATTAATCACGAGAAAAACATATGCCCATAGTATCTTATTTTGAATTCTGTAAGATTTAAAGTTACAGTAAAGGAGACACCTTGAGACATTCAGCTTTAGTTCTTCTCCTTCAGAGGTTCCACCTTCAGCTGCTTAGCCAGGTCTTGCTGTAGGGGGAATGGAGAGAAAATAATGATATTCTTCAAAATTTATTTTGAATTCATTACCAGAGCTTTTATTTTTCACAGTACATGTATTAATAGGCAGATTTGAGATTAAAATGAATAGAGATTTTTCACCAGGAAACTTATCACCCAGTCTTCATAATTTTAGATTCTGATTCCGTGAAAGGGTTGACATACTTCCCTATCATTAAAATCTTTGTAACCATCCCCTGTAGCTTACTAGGTGCATTATTTGGTTGATATATGAAGGGACTCCCCTGTGAGATACCCCCAATCATGAAGTATGTCCTGTAAGGTAGGTACCCTCCCCCTGTAACTCACCAAGTGTGTAAACTGGTTGACATGATATGGGATCCCACCCTGGTCGTCACACATGGCCATGTGTTTCCTCTCGGGGTCTCCTGCTACCAGCACCTCTGTCTCTCCCTCAGCCTGGAACACATGACAGCTGTCAATCAATAAATCAATCAATCAATCAAAGACCCTCTCTCTTTCAGCCTGGAACACATGACAGCTGTCAATCAATCAATCAAACACCCTCTCTCCCTCACCCTGGAATTCATGACAGCTGTAAATCAATCAATCAATCAATCAATCAATCACTTCTGTCTCTCCTTCAGTCTGGAACAAATGACAGCTGTCAGTCAATCAATCAAACACCTCTGTTTCTCCTTCAGCCTGGAACACATGACAGCTGTCAACCAATTGCAATCAATCAATCAGTGACTGAGCACAGGTTTACAATTCTGTAAACAATGTCGCTTAACTCACAAAAGGTAAAATCTCTCTACACATGCACATACCACTGTACATACTCTGCACCAAAACATGCAATGCGAGTCCAAGCAGTCTTACCGGCTCCAAGTTCCTACAATGGTCCATCAGGTCCTGCATGCGATCCTGGAACCCTGGAGCAAAGGCCTCTGGGTCGATGGCTACAAAACACTGGCCCTGGAGAAGGTAGAGTATGGAAGTGAGGAAAGGAAACAACTTTCAACAACCTCTCTGTTACAGACAGTACATTTCAGCACCAGGGACAGGGACAGGGACAGCCATGTGTTTGAACAGTGTTTCATAACCATGTCACTTGCAGAAGATCACTTCCCCAAACACAAGTGAATTTCACCACCAGGCACAGGGATACCCACGTGAACAGCTCAGTCTCATTCCCATGGCTGTTTCACAGACAGAAGGTCACAACCTAACATAGAAGTCAAGGCTAACTATTCTTGCCAGTGAGGGCTAGAACTTTCAGCAACCTTCCCAATTACTAACAAGTGAATTTCAGGGACAGTGGTGGTCATGTCACATTGTGAATTACTTATAATTACTGGCAGTCCCATAACAGTTTCACATGTAGAAGACCTCAAGATACCAAGTTGGCTTCACCCTTCTTGCCAGTCCTTTCTGTCTGGAACTCTCCCCAACCATAAATGAGTGGATTTCAGCACCAGGGACAGCACTAGATAACAACTTACTTCATGACTGTTGCACATGCAGAAAACTCACCAGATTGGCGATCCTGTCATTAGTCTTCCACTTGCGTACGTTTGGCCCATAAGCCCCGCCGCTAAGGATTCCACAGAAGAGCTCCACCATCATGGCCAGCCCGTATCCCTTATATCCTCCTGTGGGAAGGTCAAACATACTCAAGGTCAAACACAGAACAGTTCCACCATCATGGACAGCCCATAACCCTTGTATCCTCCTGTGGAAAGGTCAAACATACTCAAGGTCAAACACAAACCTTTATCTCTAGTCAACCGCAAACTCTAGTCCTTGAATCGAACTAACAATTTTTTATTGATCATAAACTGTCACAGAGGTTACAAACCTGAGACCTCTGACCCTCCCAGTGGCATCTGACCTCCGCCCTGTAACACAGCCTTTGGGTCGGTAGATTCCTGTAGGAAAGAATGGATGAAGGATGGACTTTTGCTTAATGGTAAGCAGTTTGTTTTTGCTTTATCATTTGCAAAATCAAGAAGTGATTTATATCTCATTGAAAAGTTCAAGAAAGAAAATGAAACTAAACTTTCCTTCCCAACCCCCCTCCCATGTTACAATAGAACATCCCTGACTGCATGTAGAAACATGGATAGTTACCCTGCCGGCAGAGTCCACTCCCCAGCTGGTGGGGATGGGCAGCCCTTTCCTGTCATGCAGCTCAATCTGGGGGGAAAACAGAAACAACACCTCCAGAGAAACATCTCGTACTTACTGCAAGACTTTCTTTCGGCAATTCATAGCTCTAACTCTAGTCAACCTCAGGAAAACTTGAGGTGCTGCTAAAATGTGATTGACAGCTGTCAGTCATGTGAAACCCACCTTGCCAAGGGCACATGTGGAGGTCGCCATGTCCAACACAAAACTGTCCCCCTCCTTCCCCGGGGCCGCCACAGAGATGGGGTTGGTACCCAGAGTGCACTGGGAAAACACAAGTTCACAAGTCACATGACCACCATGGCCCAACAATAGGTCTGTAAGTGATTCTACCAAAGGCTGTTAGGACACAAATAGAAGAATCTTAGCCTGGCTAAATCGTCCTCCTATAGGCCACCTGCCTGACAGTAGGCCGCCCCCCAGAGGTCAATTAACCCCCGGCAGCGAGAGCTTGTGTACACACAGGCTAGAAGAGTCTCGTTTCTACCCATCACAATTTACATAACTAACTGTCCTACCTTCCTGGCTCTTGTTGGCACCACCAGTGGGGATGTGTTGGTGAATGACATACCCTGCATAAAATACACACACACTCACATCACAAACTTTTACATTCTATTCAGTTATAATGAACAACTCTTATCAACAATAAGTTTCACTCACATGCAGTAGTACATGTATATACAAATCAGCAAAGATGATACTTTTAACTTTATTTAAAGATATACTTTACATCATATACATGTACTGCATATTTAACAATAAATACAGATATTATTGTGTATTTTAGGCCGTACCACCAAGCCTTGGTCACAAGCCTTCAGACTGTAGTACCCCGCAATGCTGTAATGGTTCGACCCTGCAACATAAAACACAGGAAGATGTCACACCTACAAAAATGTATTCACTAAATACTAGTAATACACTTCCTACAGTGTTGCTGTCTTGCTGATATTCTTTCTTTTGTCCTAGATATAGCAGTTCCTTTAACTTTCAGCCTGCTAAGGTAGCTGTTTGGCACCAAATTCGTATCAAGTTAGTTAACAGGTTAACTTAAAATGCAATACAAGACTGAGTACAAAGAGTGATTGTCATTTGCATTAGGTGGATCAACTCACCACAAGCAACAACCCATCCTATCCCAGCGTCCTTTGCCTTCCTCATGGCGAGATCCATGCAGAAATTCGACACCACCGGCCCGAGGAGGTTGTTCCCATTCACGAATGCGGTCCCAGCCCTCTCGTTCACGACAGTGGGTTCTCCCTCTTTCACCGTCATACCAGACCGGATGTCCTGAACGTACATGTCTGAAGGGAAAAGGAATATCGTAAGATTACTTTCAGTTTGCTGCACTTTAATATAAAGGGCCATTATGTGACATTTAGGACAATCAAGGTGGTTATATGGGACAATGTAGAAAGTAGATATACTGTCATTTCTTTTGCTAGATAAATCAACAATATTTAGCAATATCATACAAACAAGTTTAAAAGCTGTGATCTTCTAAAACAAATACACATGACCAACACATAGCTACATATGTACACTATAGTTTTTGTTAAGCTTGATCGTTACCAGAGCTCTTGATGCCCTACAAAATAGACTAAGTTCATGACTGTATCAGGTTGCAGCATGTTGAAAACTAATGTTTGAGCCCTCAACCCTGCGATGCATAAGAAGGGCCACTTACCACTCAAAAGGGGGCGTGGCTCAGGGGTTGGCCGCGTCCTAAACTCAAAATCTTTCTTTTCTGACGTATACCTTTGGATTTTAGCGCCCAAATGAAAGAAAAAAACCGAGTTTGTACCACATACCGAGCCTGTTGAGCCCATGGCTGAAGTGGCCCCTGTAGTCAGCCGTCATCAGGGCCTGGGCCAGAGCGGTGGCGTGAGCGACCGGTGTTCCCACAGCCCCCATACACCGCTCCACAAACGCCACTACCTCCTGCTTAGGCACTATGTGAGCTAAGGCACTTGCTCCTGCCATGGCGAGACTTACAGACGTGAAGCTAGGCACTTAAAGAACTTTGGGGCGAGGAGTTCATTGAGTAACTCTTTTCTGCAGAACTTCAGAAGTGCTCAAAGTTCAATGAACTCACGTGCGATCACCTTTGACCTAAATATGACCATTTCACCATTTTAGGGGAATTCATGTTAACAACTAATGCTGATATTAGATAATTTACATCAATATGTCGACTTTTGTTATCTTTTTGTAATTATCTTATGGTATATTTAATATGATATTAAGAAGATTTGCCACATTTACTGCAGAAGTGAATATTAAAAGTAATATTTTACCTATCTCACCCCTTGTATATAATGAAACAGTCCTCGTTCAGATTGTCAGATGTTGACAACAATGGCGGACGCAGGAGGCAGTAGAGGCGTCTCCGCCGAAGAAACACTACATTTTCACGCGGACTGGCACTCCAAAAACGTCTTAGGCCAGCTCAACAAGCTGCGGGGACAGCGGGAATTCTGTGACGTGGAGTTCAGGTAGCAGACAGTTATCTTTTTCTTGCAAAAGGCACTGACATCGGGGTAAAATTATGAAATGAAACTGTCCAAATTTTGTCACATCAGCACAGTTGTTTGTACTCCGCTATCGTTTGATCGAGAATTTTCACCAACATTTTTGAAGAGTGTCTCCTAATTTCTTTCCAGCGTGGGGAGCTCCCTGTTGCAAAGGTACCGAAGTAACGGGTTCCTGACTGGGCACCAAGTGCGGAACTCGCGGGGAAATTGGCGTCGGCACTCGGGGCCCTGTGCGATAGATGGCTCCGCACAGGGCTTCTAGCGCTGAACGGCCAGTGCTTCAGTGCTGAAGATCCGTCAGGGCTGGAATTCAAGAGCTGAACCTTGTCTCGGCGCTCGTTTTCCAGTGGTAGAATGTATTCACCACTCGAGCGCAAGTGCTGATCTCGACTCGGCACTCGGCTTCCAGCAGTTCAAAGGTCATTCAACACTGATTACCCAGTGCGGAGGTCATTCGGCACTGGGATAGACAGTGTCGAAGTACCTAAGTAACGGGTTCCTCACTGAATTTCCCAGTGCTCGGTCACTGGTAGCACTGGAAGCCGAGCTTTTTAATCATTTCGGCACAGGGCTTCTGGTGCTCGCGACCTAATAGCACTGGAATGTCCAAGTACTGAATTTTAGTCGGCATACACAGTGCTGCTACAGTACGGTTGTCCTACTTAACCTATATGATATCTCTTTTGATGAAGAATAACGCAAGCGTTTTACTTCAGGTTGAAGGGGACCGTCATGATCATATGCATGTCCGGTCAAGATCGAACGCACTCACTTCTATGTTGTATACGGAATGGGCAAGAAAAGAAACAGTTTACTAACTTTGACCACAACAAAACTTTATAAATTTAATAGATATCTATGTCCTACGAGAAATACACACATGCATATACATAGAATTACGGCGACAAAAGTTGGCAAAAATAAAACCTTTTCAACACCGGTCCCGCGCCGCCCATGATTCGTCTTACTTTATACGTCATATTCAAAGTTCAAACATTTCTAGTAATTCCTACCGTCTCCGATGAGAGAAACCACCGATGAAAACCACACACTTGATCAGTAACCACATTTACACGCTAATCAAGGTAAGTAACAGTTTTACCCCTTCAAGGTTCTCACCAGGATTTTTTCACAGCGTAGGGGCACCTTGCATGCCGCAGCCGCGCGGCAAGCCCCGCGGGCGCAAGTAATGTAGGGGGTCCGAGGGCATCCCCCGAAAAATTCTGAAATTTATAACCCTCTGAAACACCATTTCCTGCATTTTGGGGGCCAAATTTACTTTACGAAAATTGATATTACTAAACAAATATGGCGAACAGACTGCGCGTTTGATCCGGTACGCCGGTGCTCAGTCCAGTCGCCGCTTCGAGTCACTAAAGTGTATCAGTCTTCTGATTGACTTAATCTCTGTTCACGAGTACAATGTGCAAAAATTACAAAATGAAGTGAAGACGTATTCCGACAGCCTGCAGCGGTATATCGGCTAACAATGTACGAGTATGACTTATCGCTATCCGTCAAGTCTAGTGCCTTTATGTCACGTCGGCCGCCTTTGAAGTTCGCCGTACCGCCTCGCTCCGCCACGCCTCTCGGACTCCCGGCCCGGGCGCGTGTTAGAAATTATCTGAAATTATAATCTGAAATAGGCTCCGCCACAAACGTCCACAGATTTTCTTGGAATCTATGAAAGTTTCCAAGTTCTTTCTCTAACGTTATCATTGCACACCGATTTTTGTTAGATTGGGGCTTTTTTGGCCGCCATGAGCGGCAAAATTCCGTCAAATGACTGAATGACAGGCACTGGCTGAAACTGAACGTTCTAGTAAAAACACATTGATTAGCAGTGCAAAATCATAGCTGTTATTTAAAGCTCCTTGCTGTGATCAAAACGATATCAATCCTTTGTTTTCTCTTCTTCGACGACAGTGTTCGATTTCGAACGGAATTATGGGGCGTCTGGCTGATTCCATTAGAATTGTAGGGAAGACTAGAGATATGCGGTACAGTATGTATGTTCGTCCGCAACGCGACAGATTTTCCGAGAGAAGATCGCATATTTTCAAAAGTATCATAACCTACAATGGTGTGTCGGATTCTTAAAATTTTCCATGGCCCTCCCCCAAACCCCAATTTTTTTTTCCATGGCCCTCCCCCTAAGCAAAAAAAAATTTCCATGCCCCACCCCCCCTACGCAGCAGCCCTCCCCCCGGTAAATATCGTACAGTCCCTAACGTATTTCTGAAGAACCTCTCATGAACGCGTGGATTCCGAAAATTTCCTTCTTAACGAACGTAATGACAGTAGTGTATAAACGGAAGCTGACTGTCAGCACTCGGTTTTCAGTGCAGAGTTTGTATCACCACTGGTGATTCAGTGTGGAATATTTGTCGCCACTTGTTTTCCAGCGCGGAAGGTACTAATAGGTCTCGGTTTCTAGTGCCAATTCAGAGATTTCCAGTGCTGAAGCCGCCGCACCACTGGGCACCAAGTGATTACATAACTTCGGCACTGGAGATCTTGCAGGGAAGGCTCCACACCACTGTATACCCAGTGCTGAGAAAGGAACCCGTTACTTCGGTACTTTTGCCTCCCTGTTCCCCGTGCACCGCGCCGTGGTCGCGGCATGCTCCCCGTACTTCGCGGCGATGCTGGGCGGGGGGATGAGCGAGGCGCACCGAGGACAGGTGGAGCTTCACGCGGTGGAACCGGACGTGTTCGACATGCTGCTGGACTTCATGTACACAGGTGAACAACATGTTACTTTCAATGGTGTATTGGTTGGTAGGTACATGACTGTATGTCTGTTGATTGGCTGGTAGCAAAATGGAAGTTTGGTTAGTTCATTGGTGTAATGTTAGTTGGTTGATTGGTTAGCAAGTTAAATTGGCCGTTGGTTGATTGGTTTGTTAGTTGAATGAGTGGCTGATTCATTGGCTGATTCATTGGTTGGTTGGTTAGTTATTTGATTAGTTGTTTAGCTGGTTGATTGATTGATTCGTTAGTTGATTGGTTAGTTGAATAGTTGGTTGATGATTGTTAAGTTGGTTGCTTGGTTGTTAGTTACGTTGATTGTTTACAAATATAGTTTTTGGACTGGTTGACTGAGAGGACAGATCACACAAGTTCAATGTTATCCTTCTGCAGGTTCCATTGATGTGACTGTCGGCAATGTTCAGGACCTACTGGCAGCAGCTGACATGTTTCAGCTGCCCGATGTCATCAGTGCCTGCACCAGCTTCCTCCGCTCACAGGTAAACAACCCTCCGTGCACAGGTAAACACATGTTTACCTGATACCCACCACCTGACAGTAGAACTGCACAACAGCTGTTTCTTTCTTTGTTTTCCTCACCAGGTGATAGACTTGTACCCAGGTGAACACATGTTTATTTGAGACTGAGAGTGTCTGAGACCCACTACTGACAATAGAACTCCATAACATCACTGTTTTATTTCTGTGTTTTCTTCAACACTAGTATGAACACATACTTGTTTAAAACTTAGAGTTTCAGAGGCAGTTTCACAAAGTACTGACAGTACAGGACTCCCCATGGTAGAACTGGACATTATAACTGTTTCTTTCTTTGCCTTCTTCACTATGGTAATAGACTTATCTTTAGGCACTTTACTTGTCTAAGAGTAAAAAACATGGTGTCCACTAGCTACTGTTTTGTTCTGTTCAGGTACTACAGATTAATCAGATTTTCAGGTTCAGACCTGTACCTAAATAATTTTAAACGTACTGGTATACGGTACAGCTCTAGTTGTAAACAACTGTTTGTTTATTTGTTTGTTCCTAGCTCCATCCGTCCAATGCCACTCTAGTTGTAAACAACTGTTTGTTTGTTTGTTTGTTCCTAGCTCCACCCATCCAATGCCATTGGGATCTACATGTACGCGGAGGCTCACGCCTGTCAGGACCTGTGCACTGCCAGCCTGACCTACATCCAGTCTCACTTCACCCAGGTCACCAGGGAGGAGGAGTTCTTCAACGTCTCCAAGGAGCTCCTGTCTGAGCTGCTGTCCAGCGAGGATCTGCATGTGGAAAATGAGTATCAGGTCTATATCTGTTACTTTTTTTTTATAACTTGTCTTAAAACATCAGCTTTGCTGACCTGCTGGCTATAATACACAGAACAAACAATAATCCCTACCTACCAACCTTAATTTTTTCAGGACTGATACGGGAAACACAATATTTTTTCCTAGGCTTTAGTACATCCACAAGTTTATTAGTCATTTTGTACATCATGCACAGTCTGAACATTTTCCTTTGAGTGGCACCCACTGTAGGTTTCTTTTCATTTCAGGTCTTCACCAGTGCCATGTCCTGGATAATGTACGACGTCACAAAGAGACGACGGTTTGTCTACGAGATCCTGTCCCCCGTACGGTTCCCTCTGATTTCCCCCCAGTGTCTCTCCAAGTACCTGAAACACGTCTTGACTGACTTAAGTCTCCAGATCGTCCTACAGAAGTTGTTTGAAGACTACAATATCATCTGTAAGCCAGGCAGGCCTGTGCAAAGACCTGTGAAAAACTTTGGGTTCACCAAACCACGTCGGAACGCTCGTAAGTTTCTCTACGTGGCGGGAGGGTACACGAGACTACCGGGGGAACGATGGAGCGACAGTCACACTATCAACATGGCGGAGTTTTACGACTCGTTCAGCCAGCGCTGGAGCATCCTCCCGCCACTTAACTACTGTCGCAGCGGACACGGGATTGCCGTGCTACACGGGAAAGTCTACGCTGTTGGCGGGGAAAGTGACTCGCTAATCTACGACAACGTAGAATGTTTCGATCCTGCGGTGAATCGCTGGACGATCCTACCGTCCGTGATGACTGTACCAAGGTGTGGACTTGGTGTCTGTGTGCTACAGGACGCGATCTACGCGATTGGAGGTTGGGTCGGGTCGGAGATCGGAAACACGATCGAGAGATATGACCCCGAGGTCAAGAAGTGGGAGGTCGTAGGGAGGGTGGAGACCCTGAGGTTCTGCATGGGGGTTACAGAAATGGATGGTAAGCACTATGAGGTTTTATATGGGGTTTTCAAAGACGTATAGTGACCAGTAAGAAAGACATGGAAAAATTTTGATTCTGACACATATTGACAATGTCAGTTGTGGTAATGTCAATCATTCTAAGGTACAATGTTTTAAAGCTGTCCAGACAGAACACAATGTTTCTATCTTCTGTATTACCATTCACTGTTTACTGTTACAATGGGACCATAATGTTACTAGTATTCTTCCATCATCAATGTTGATGAAGGTTAGACATCTAAACTGGATAAATTCACTAAAGAGTCAGGCATTTATAATTATATACGAGTTATTTTTTACACTTGCCTTTAGACTCCTTCTCTGTCACTGAAAGATAGTGGATGCTGTCTGAAATGTCTAAGTCTTTAGAGAATTTATCCAGTTGCTTGAGTCATTTTGCATCATTCTGCAATCTTCCCCCCCAGGTTTCCTGTACGTGGTGGGAGGCATGAGTGACCTGGGTTCAGAGCTCAGGAGCGCAGAGTTCTACGACCCCGTAACTCAGGACTGGACACGACTGCCGGACATGAAGGAGCGGCGAGCCTATGTGGGGGTGGGGACCCTGGGGGGGTGTCTGTATGCTGTAGGGGGGTGGAACGACCAGAAAGAGGCTCTCAGAACTGTGGAGAGGTACTCCCCCATCGAGGTACGTGTGTTTTATATTGACCTTCACAGAAGTCCAAGGGCTTGTTCAACTAATATATATTTGAATGCTTTTGAGTAAGAATAAATAGAGCATTGTTTTGTGTTACTACATGACATTGTATATTTTTATTTATATTAGACTTTGTATGTACCTTTCTATGATCCTCCATCTCATATAGCTGTAATTGCCCCCCTCCCACAGGACAAGTGGCGGGAGGTGGCCCCCCTGTCCACAGCTCGAGCTGGAGCCTCCGTGGCTGCCATCAACAACATGCTGTATGTGCTGGGGGGACGAACCTCCACCAGAGGTGGGAAACAAGCAGTTGTTTTTATAACAGCCCATGGAAAGGGCTCCTAACATCAAACTTTTCACCTTTTCTTTGTAAATCAGTTAATGATATACTCTCACCAAAGTATCAACCAATCCTTTGGCCTTTCTCAGGAACGATGGCCCACTCACTTTTGACATGAGACTTCAATAATGGGTCAAAGGTGGTCTGAACTGGGTTAACAAAAAGAAAGTACCTGCCTTTTTCTGATCACTAGTGCTCAAAGAATAGGAATGAACTTTTGTCTTCGCAGATACTAGTACTCATGAATGTTCCCTCCTCTACAGGTTATGCTGCACCAGTCACGCTGAACACTGTCGAGTGCTACGATCCGGACACGGACACCTGGCTACAGTTGGGAAACATGGCAACCAGCAGGTGTGAGGCAGCTGCAGCTGTCACCTGAGCACACCTGATCACCATGGCACCTGAGAGTTGACACCTGTAATACACTTGTATTCATCTCTTCATCCTTACTCTATCATCAAATTTATTCTATATGATTGTGCAATGTAGAGACTGTAGGTTTGAAAATAATATAAACGTTTCATGAAATGGTCTATTGTTTCATCAGTAACAAAGAACAGTGTAATATTATATGAAATACTCTGGAGTATGAGATACTCTAGTTTATTGAGAATTTCCTGATTGTACAAGGCCCAGCTTTCTATGACCACTTGAACATGCCCGGCTGCCTGCTGAAAGTGCAATAAACTATTTTTGTAAAATAAACATTGTCTTATTGACTGTTCCTTATTACAAATGTATATAACACCTGAAGAAAAATGATTAATACAAAGGAATGAAATCCCTAATGTTCCCCCACATACATGTGCCAGTCTACAGCACACTGATACTGCTGAAGGATGATTAAAATCTTCAGAATATGATTGCGTAGAATATGAATACATGATTATATAATGTCTACTGTAAGATTACCAGCATATAAATATGTTGCATCAATTTAGACAAACATTCTACAAAATTATGTACATGAAATGCATGCAGTTACATTAATAACTTTTATACCAGTACCTTTCACTAAAATACGAATGGCTTGCACTTCCACAAAAATTTCACAAAAAATGTCATTATGACCAAAACTTTATGTCTAACAAGAATATAACTGGGACTATGGGACGAATACTGATACATCACCATATAAAAATGGCTTATCTATGAAACAACACCAGAATATAAATAAGATGTAAGGATTAATATATTATCAACAATTTGCAACTAACTTTTAAAAGTACATCAAATTTTGCACACATGTATTTTTCAACTACAATAGATAACTTGCACCTCAAAAATAATACCAATATTTCACCCAAGGAAAAGTAAATAACTACACATACAAAACAACTGTACCCCTCAGTATTTTGATCTGAGGAAAAATTATATTATTGCTTCTTCAAATAAGTTTCTGATAACCATAGACCCTACTCTCTTTAGTTAGTTTTCTTAGCTGCAAAACAGTCCCATCTGCCATTGCACCTACTTTTAGTACATGTACAAAACCAGTATAATACTGTAGTTTGGTGTGATAAACTTTGTCAGTGATGATAAAACATATTTTACGCACTAGCGGTTTTTACACAAAGTTAGGTATGGTCATAAAATCCTTAAATGTGATGCCAAAATTCACCTTATCCAAGTATGGCTTCCAACCTCTTCACTCAGTGCTCCTTCAGACATGTCTTACACCTAGGCAGGACTGTACACCTGTTTCAGGGCCAGGACCAGTCTTACCACAGGTGTGCAGAGGGCGGTGATGACAGGTAAGCTGTAGTACTGCAGGTAGTAGTTCACATCTCGCACCTGGTAAAACATGGGTTATATAGGGTACAGCAATGATCATTTTTATCAAACGAATATGCAAAGAATTTGGCCCCCCAAAATTCCAAGAAAATATGAACAATAATTGCCCAAATCTGTTTGTTCCCCTTGGAAATTTGCAACACCTTCACCATCATTTCTTAAGACTCACCTGTAAGATTCCTAAGATGCTGAGCACACCAGGTGAGGTGGGCGGGGTGCAGCGGTACTGCCAGTACCTTAAGACACTATGGTACCTTCTCAAGTCATGGTCAAGGAGGACCAGGTCTCCCTGAAGGCACGGAGGAAAAAAAATGTCTACATAAAACATACTGCCGGTAGATCCTGAAAAAAAATACAGCAAGCTTCCTGTTACACATAAAAGGGCTGTTCTACACACACACGCACGGACACACATACCACACATGGACACGCACACACGCACGGACACACACACACGCACGCACGGACACACACACATGCACGGGCACACCACACATGGACACACACACACACCACACATGGACACACACACACACACACACACACAATCAAAGGCAATCTCTATGAAGATGTTGGGTAGAAAATCGTGACGTTTTCAGATCTGGCATTTTTTTCTCACATTACTCTACCCAACATCATCTGCTTGAAGATTAATCAAATGCTCTCCTATCTTTTATCAGGTACAGAGGAACTTTATCCCCGTCATTTGTAAGGAGACTGACCAGTTCCTCACTGAGTTGGTACACAGTCGTCTCCACAGCTGACTCCAGGTGCTGTGCAGTGGTCAGCAGTTTCAGGCCAAGCAACGTCCAGACACTGGTCACTACGAGCAGGGACACCCTAAATACAACACCAAATTCAGATGTTTAGATATTAACAAAAACATACAGATGGAAACAATAACAAAGGCTATCTGGCACATTTGCATTTACAAAGCAAAAACAAAACCTGCGTACACGGACGTAACAAACACAAACTTCCAGGACAAAAATGAAACTATTCAGTTGAAATCCCTACCACTGCTTGATCCTCCTGGGTGTCAGCTTGCTCTTGGACAGCATGTTGTCCCCCAGGTAGTACAGCAGGGTGCAGATGGACAGCAGATACAGCAGGAGAGAGAACTGGAACAGCAAAGGGGCCCCACCAACAGACACATGGAAGTCCTTATCTATAGACTCCTGTTGGATAGTGTAAATGTGGCTTTTAGGAACAAGTCATAAGCTTAAGAAAGGTGTACAGCACGACTACAGTAGGATAGCTGGCATAGCAGCAGGGCAGCCTGAACAGCACTAGTTCTCCATGCTAGTCTTTCTCTACTTTTGTCTGAAATGAGGACATGTACATATCCAGTGCCTTGACTTTGAAGGAAAATTCTGCTGCAGAACATTTGTGATTGTAAACTTTTAAACTTTGCAATTTTTCCTACACATTAAGTCTTAACATTCTTAGAGGTGTCCAGTTGGTCTTGGAATCTTAATTCATTTAGTTCATCATCACACATTTACATTTTTACATTTTTGCTGAACCATCATCTTAAGTCTGTAGTGATAGAAGTTGGTCTTACCATGAGGTTCCTGTAGTCTGTGTGCCACCTGAGGACAGACCTGTCAAACTGCTCCTGACCTCGGGTAACCTCCAGCCAGTGGTCACCATGGAAACGATGTAGGCGACCGGTGAAGATGTGAAGTTTCCTAATCACATGACCTGTAGCATTATAGTATGTGTACGGATCAGAATTTAACTAGCTTTTAGCTTATTTAATTGAAAAGAAAGCTTGTTTTGGTGCATTTATTTTATTACTGTTTTCTTGGGATTCAATGGGAACAATTGATGTTTGTGGTTATATTTTGTGCAGTGGTTGACTGATTGTTAGTCTGGGTACCAGGCTTGTTTAACCTCAGCCACAGTGCATGTGACTCTAACTAAGTCTAAGCAACAGACCAAGGCTTATGAAGGCTGGTAGCCAGACTAAATATTGTCCCTGCTGAGAATAATGAAACCTATATTGACTACATTAACTTCCTATATAAAGTTTAGAAGGGTTCATATAGCTCAAGGTTAGATCGGCCTGTCCTTAATGACCTATAGGCCCTCACCATGCAGGTAGCTGAAGAGCGACTGCACCACCAGGATGAGTCCGACGCACCACGCCGTCAGCGCGACAGTTTCCCGCCGTGTCAGCCGCATGTTGTCCATCTGGGGCCAGAGCGACACCCCGCCCCCGACACACAGGCTTGCCGCGTTCGACTTGGCAGCATGGTGCTTCTGTTGCAGCAGTCGCTGTTTTGTCTTCAGTGCTGGACAGACATGATTTTTAAAAAAACAGCCTTGAAGCTCTTTAGTAGAAGGGTAGCCTCCACCAGCCCTTACTAAGAGGTTATGGATAGTGGAATTTGGCAAAAATAGGGTCAATAATTGGCCAGGGGAGTGAAATTAATTAATATAATATTTCCCCTTGGGAACAGACCGATCCTGATCACATTTTTTCAACCAATGAAAAAGTTATCATTTTTTTCAACCAATGAAAAAATGGATAAGAAATTTTTCAACCAATAAAAAAAGGCAATTACTTTGGGTTTGACCAATGAGAGAGTGCTGCATATGCTGCATTTCTATGTTTTGATGTTGCATTTCTTCATGTTTTGACAGAAGTTGGGTGGGGCTATATGGGATTCGTCCTCTGGTATCTCAGTTTCTGCAGCATATAAAATAGAAGTGTCTTGTGGCCAAGAGTTTTCTAAGAGGAATCAGTCAACCAAAAGAAATGCAATAGGAAACAGCATGTTTACCTGGAGTATCCCTGAGTTTCTGTAACACCGGGCTGACTTTCTCCTGAGTGTCCAGTGCCTGCTGTCGTCGCTCCTCCAACCTCCTCTTGATGTCCTCCAGGACCCGGGGGGTCATCCCCAGAGGGGTGGGGGGAGGAGGGGGGTTGGGAGTGCACAGATTAGCTGTAGGGGGCCCCCTGGGTGTCAGGGCCTGGGGGGTGTACGGGAGGTTCACTGAAGGGGGTCCCCTCGGGGTGAGGGGAGGTCGTCTCAGGGGGGTTGTCGTTGGCTGGTTGCCATGGTTACTGTGGTTGCCATGGTTACCAGGTGCAGGCTTCAGGATGGGTTTAGGACCCAGAATTGGTGGTTTGTAACCCTGTAAAGTATCGGTGTAAATTTGCTAATGATTAACAATGATTGAAACTCTTTTTGTTTACATATTCAGTTCTATTATTTCTTAAGATATTATAGTAAGATGTTTACTGTCGAATTTCAACGATTTATTACCACTGAGAAAGATACGCCCTCCCCAAAAAGGCCACTCTCAGTTGGCAAATCTATCAACTAGTTACAAAATTTCCCGCGCGACGACTATGTCGACTATGCCTAAGGGCATTTCTAACGTAAGATAATCGATAAAAATATGTCACCTTATTCGGCGCCTGATTCTCGTCCCCTCCGCCGACACGTCTGGTCCTCAAAGTCATCGACATCTCTGCAGGTCTGGATCACGATAAATCTTTTCTAAGAAAAGTTACTTCGGTCTGTCTTACGCGGGACTGGAAGATCTTGGAGAGGAGTGGGCCGAATCCGGAAGTAATTCGTAACGTTCGTTCGTAACGCGAAAACTGTGCTGATTTCGCTCAAAACAACGCGATGTCGTCAGCTTACAGTTTTAAAATGCATTTCAAGTACATCCCAGGACCATCATTACCGCATACACAACATATAGGCACTAAAAATGTCATAATTTGACAGGAAAACAAAGTATTATTGTTGTTGTTGTTGTTGTCCTTGTTTTACGTCTAATATATCGCTAGACGTGGTCTCTTGGTGCAGGTTTACGCTTGGTACCGACCTAAACAAAAACACGTCTGATTCTGGGTTCAAAAATGGCGGCGTACTTGAATATTACCCACAATGCACCAGACGGGTTGACGTAAAACCAGAAAGTCCAGAGTCGACCCCGGACTGAGCGCATGAAAGGCAATTGATTCTGTAACTTTAAGTCTAGGAGTTTATGCTTCAAATATAACCACATTTCCTTAACCATTTGCACAGAAAAGTACACCAAGAAAATAAACGATTATTTAACAGGTTGAGGGCCCCCCTGAAAAACATCTTGATGATATAGGTGTACTAGTACAAAACAAATATCCATTACATGTAATTATTTTCAGTCAGTTCAGTTCATCCTGTTAATTATTTTCAAAAGATGGCAAAAGGGAGAGATCGAGGACATAAAGGACATAAAGAACTGTGCAAAATAAGACTTCAAATACCCCAAACTTTATTCATGATTTCCCACAAAATCAGAAATGCTTCCTGGGCCCCACAAGTATTACATTGCTGCAGTCTTAATGAAATTTAAAAAAAAGTGGTAAACCTGCAGATATCAGGAGCATTTTAATACAATAAGTTAAGTACACAAAGTGGCTTCACTCTTGCACACATTTCCATACAGATGACAGAATCGCAAACAAACTTCTCCCTCTAATACAAAATCTAGGGTAAACTGCAGTCATTTAGTGCAATATTATTACTAACACTTTTCACATTGTTAGGAATTGTTCATATTTCTCCAAGCAAGTCATGAAAGATACATGCATAAATTATATACATTTTATTCTTTTAGTTTACAATGTACACAAAAACACCAATGACTTTGGAAAATGATCTTCCTAATTTCGAAGGTTATCTTATTTTAGGACAGTAACATTTGGATTTCTTACAGGATGTACAGTAGTTAGTTTCATGTCATATTCTACATTATAGTAGTAGGCATCCTTCCATCTTCTTATATTTCTGTCATAGACTCTCTCTATATATGTGACTTTTCAGTACAGATTCTACAATGATAAAGCCTTTTAAATATACAGTCACACAATGCATTTGCTTCGCTCTTAGACATTTTCAAGTAAAAATCTAGCAAAAGGACTATATGAAACTGAGTGCTATAGTTGAGGAAAACTTGCATCTGGTAACATTCACTCCCTGAAACTATATGTACCAAGGTACAGACTTTCCCCTCGGACTCTGTTTTGGTGTTGATCCTCTGTTTCAGTATCAGCATTATTTAAAATCCCAGAACAAACAGTTCAAACTGGTATTGCCTAATATGGACGGTGATTTCTTCAGAGCAGCAGCGCAAGAGCGACGACTCCTCCCCCCAGGATAAGGAACGGCAGCCACGTCTTGAGGAAGGCGCAGACACTGGAAGAACAGAACATAGATGTTAAAGAACTGTAGAGAAGGAACTAACATTTTAATAGTCACTTAAATCTTAATAACGGAAAATTTCCCTTCAACGTGTGATACTAGTATACAGAAGACCTTCCAGTAAGATATTTAGATACACACTTAAAACAACAAGCATGCAATGGGCAAAATTATACACAAGGCCAAACCCACAGGAGCTACATGTAAGTACCTGACATATTTCCCATAGATAAGCATAAGGAAGCACAGTTTGACCATGTTCCAGGACGTGCTCCTATCGTACTGCATCGTGTTGAGTGCCAGAGCGACGTGAGAGTGACAGTTGTCGCAGAACAGATTGTGCTGGAGAAAATAAACAAATAAACAAAAACCTTATTGACAAAACTATAGCAATATACCTCATTGTATAAGATAAAGGCCTTACTTCACTTTGTCAGCTGCCCTTGTGAGTTTGGGCATGGCTATATCATAACTACCTTAGCTGTACAGAGAGTTGAATGATCAGGTTTATCTACAAAATAGAGTCATTGCACACTGTAACATACAAAATGGAGAAGTGTGGTGCTTCTTGAAGTTCTTCAGTGTAGCTATCATTTACTACAGATCTGACAACTTACAGCATCCCTTCTGGAGGAGTCCAGGTCTATGGTGTGCATAGTTGAAACATCTACATGTACATGACATTGACAACAGACAATACTGACCATGTGATGTTTGTACTCCTCCGAAGCATCTCCCACTGCTGTGTCCCAGCCCTTCGTACCCCCCTTTGCTTTAGAAGGGTTCATAGTCCAGTATCTGTACAAGGAAGATAATTTGAATAAGATTATTACTAGTACATGTATCACATTTTTGTCTCAAGTATAGGTAGTCATAATATGGCTTACAGTAAAACCTCTAAGTAAAACTAAGGTACACACATATTCAAGTAGTGTACATTTTGATATGGAGCAATCACAATTAACCAAACTTTGCAAACTAAAAATTCTATGTAAAACTCACTAAAAGAGACTTCTAGAACTTACTTTGTCGGTCTCCCAAATGCCATGTGATCCTCCTGCAATGGGAAAAAAGATTGGAATCTGTTATAGTGTGCTGTTGGGAAGCACTGAGCTGCTACAATATCAATACAGGACAGCGGATGAGAATGAAAACACAGACAATGTGTTGCCGATACTTACCGACACGTAGTAAGGCCCTGCAAAGTCTCGGATGACCCCGGATGACATGGCGATGCCCATGTGGCCGATAAAAGGGAACATCCACCTGGGTTTACAAGATAAGAAAAAAATCGTGACACAAAAGCTTTCAAAGAATCATGATACAAAAATCTTGATACAAGATGATACAACGATGAAAGCTCCTTGATACAACTGACCCTTTTAGTTTTTTGTTTGTTCACATTTAAATATCTACAATTCAAAAGGTAGATATTTTCTACATGTTTGTTATGTTAAAGAGGTTACAGGTAGGCCTTAATATGTACTGTATAATACATGTAAATCCTAGTCCAAACCCTCTCCCTCCCTCTTGTTGCTTACCTGGTTGCCAGACTCATTTTCCATGGCTTACGTATACACAAGAGTAGAGTAGAGTAGAGTTGTCAGCTCCTCACGGCTCCAGGGCCAACATGCTCCAACTTTCAAAAAAATTTTACCCTCAGGGTCTTACTCAGGGAGGCTATGGTAAAATTTCCTTGGGGGCATGTTGGCCATGGGGCCAAGGGGCTGACCTGTGAAGACCCTGGAAACAGTCTATAGCATCCAGCCGGCTATATCATGTTGCAATCTGTCAAAAATTTTATGAAGCTCACAACATGCATCACTATCGACACGAAACTCACGTTAGCAGCGGGATAGGTGTCCAGACGACGGCGTACGGGTACCTGCAGCGCTTGTGGTCCACCTTCTCGCCCAGGATGGCGAGTTCAGGGTCGTCTGAAGCCATTTCTCCGCGAGGTTTGCAACTTTCCTGGTTCTGAGGTTCGACTTCGACTTCTATCGTCGCCATTTGCTATATGGACTAGTCCAAATCGTAGAAGGGGAGGAAATATGCAGTCTTGAAATAGTGCATATCTGATTTCATTTCATCTTAAACTGTCATCAACTTGAAATGCATAATAAGCGTAAATTCATGTGTTCTATTAAATATATTGGTTGGAAAAGGGGGGATTGGGGATATTTCTTAAAAAAATAAAACTCAAAATTTACAGAATGAATGGACTCTTCTCAGTTGAATTAGTCCATTTTCATGAGAGGGGGCATTTGGACAGTCTTTTTTTCATTATTATCCACAAAATATCATATAAGAGACAGTAGAATATCTACATCTGTAATATATATATATAATATGTATGAATAGATTATACTACATCTATCAATGCTTACATGAGTATATTTTACACAAATATACTCTACTCTATATTTTACACAAACACATAAGAATTGGACTATTCCGAGCAGGGTCAAAGGTTGTATTAAATTTATGCAAGTGGACGCGCCATTTTTCAAAGCTTCTGCGGACATAGCACCTCATAAACACTGCAAATTCCTATCACCAGAGCCGGAAAACCCGCAGTATTTATCCTCAGCCTGCTTGTTTATGAACCATGGAAGCTGCGGAAGGGGAAGTTTACCGCCTCAGACGGGTGGGAAAGGCGGCAAGCCGGCCGGATGTGCAGGACGTGTTTCGGTCAGTCTCAGACGATTTTAGCTAGTCTCTACCAGACTAACTGCGCGGGCTATAATAATGAATAGGGAGATATTTGCTAGGGGAGTCTGGCCGCCTTGAGGTTGACTGGCCGCGCTTCGGAGGGGGAAACTAACCCTACCGCGGACCGATTCTACTGGCCAGCTATTACCTTCTTTTGCCGAATTCTACGATTTGTACCCCCGTAGGAAGGCCTGGTGGAGGCTAGACGATTTTAGCTCATGCCACGTTTGTAATGCATAATTTTGTGGTTTTGTACACTTCGTTTTTCAATGGGTATTATGGGGGCCTGCATGCCCTTTTCCGTAGAGCGTAATCGGCCGTTTTAATTCTACTTAGAGTGTAGACAGACCGCTCTAATTCAACGTAGAGCGTAATCGGTGCATTTTGCGTAAAGCGTAATTCGCCGTTTTATTTTACGTAATGCGTTGTAGCTATCCGGAATTTACCGTAAAGCGTAATGGGGGAGGCTTCTTGAATTCACCGTAATACGTAGCCGGCTCTCAAAATTTAGCGTAGAGCGTTGTCGCCCCCCCCCCCATGCAGGCCCTCTATTATGGGTGTGTTAAATATATTTAACTTCAAGAGTTTGTTGCTTGTATCCTATTTTATAAAGATCTTTTCGAGGCTCAAAGAGCTTTTGGAAAAAAATAGGTATGGTACCTTGCTTTGAACCTACTAAAATTATTATGATCAAGGACTGGAAATTGCCTCCTTACTTTGACCAATGATGTTTGCTTTGACCAAACTTATTGACTGACAGCTATAAATTACCCTGCCATAACCCCTCCCCCTTCACTAAAACTCTTTGGGGTTGTTAGAGGGCATTCAAGAATAATAAGAAGAAGAAGTCATGATGTTTAAATATGTTGATGGTATTCAAGAAGACAAAGAAGACATGATGTTTACATGTTCTGATGACATTTCTTCCTTTCCCTCTCCAGGCTTGTGTCCACCCCCAAAACTGTCCAGATCGGGAGGAACCCGGCCCAGTCTGACATGTTCATCGACTCCCAGTCCCACCCAGCTCTCATCTCACGCAGACATGCTGAGATTCACGTTTCACAGGACAGGCAGGGGAACATGATGTATGATATAACAGACAGGAGTGTCAATGGAACCTATGTTAATGATATCAGGGTAAGGATATCAGCTTTTCATTTTGATACTTACTAATTACTGATATTTTTATTTCTCAAGCCATCTCTTGTTTGTTAATTATCCAAACAGACAAGTCATAATAAACAAGTCAGAATAGAAAACACATATTTATGTTTATTGGGGGGCAAACATACACAGATTCTTGAGAAAGACAAAAAAAGTCGAAACCGGTTGAATTCCGTCTCATGGCTGTCATTTTCCCAAAGCCACGGATAATATGCAGATTTTTCTGTTACGAATCGCACCCAGGCTAGGATTCTATGGGACAAAGGAAAGATTGTTAATAGTTAAAAGACATTGTGCTGTACACAATGTGAAACCACACCCCATGTTTTGCCCCTACCCCGCAGCTGAAGCCACAGACCCCCCACAGACTACATGAAGGCGACACCGTCACGTTCGGTCACCTGAAGGCTGGCACCGTCCAACCAGGGCAGCTGTCTGTACAGGCAGGGTCAGAGTTCAAGTTCAGGGTCAGGATACATTTCTGTTGTTTGCTTGAGTTTTTGTTTATTCATGTAGTTACTGAAATCGCCCTGCTAGCCACATTTCATTGAGGTCATGTGGGAAGATCAGTAGGTAAGAGTCAGACAAAATATAACAATATAATCCAACTGGTAGAAAGAGTCTTGTTGTTGTAGTACTTTCTTTGTTGCCTGATTGTCATACATTAAGTGCAGTAGCAGTGATCTGGTGTGTGTCACATGAACCTACAGGGTATTAACCTTCATCATGCTAAGGTAGCTGTTTGGCACCAACTTTGTATTGGATGTGTGGTTTAGGCAGTAGTGAGAAGGTTAAACACTCCAGGAATCAAACAACTTGTCATGTACCTTGTTCTTCAAGTTTCTTTTGATAATTGTGAACATTTTTTATTACTCCACAGTTTGAGAAGTGTCCGAGACCAGGTAATGTGGGCACCAGAACTGACTCAGAGACGCCCACGTTGTCGGCACCAGGAGAGGTGGTGAGGGGAAGTGGCAGACAACTCTTCCCTTCTGTACCAAGTCCTGATGTTCTACAGGATATATCCAACTGGTGGGCAGTTTTACTGTACTTTCGTTGTTGTTGCTGTTTAACTTTTATGGAGGATGGGTCGACTACCAGCACATGCACAGTGTAATGCATTGTGGGAAGTACTGGTATGTCAAAGTTGAGACATAACAAAACATGCCTAGACATTGTATGAAGCATGGTCTAGACAAGTTACATGGCCTTCATTTTTGACCTCACCAATGATCACTGGGCCTAAATGACTACTGGTGACTTTTGGTGACTAAATCACTTGTACCTTTTTGCAGGGTGCGGGAGTCCAAACTTGTCAACACAGACCCAACAGGGAAGGGACGGCAGAAAGAGACTGGAACAGCAACTGGCAGTTCTTCAGGGCAGAGTCAGTTGAGTGTAGATGGTAAGTTTGTATACTGTCATAACTAGATCCTGTTGATTTATGCATACATGTCTATTTGCTAACATGCACCAATTATAGTCAGACTGATAATTGTCTGTTACCATAGTGTTGGAGGCTGTAATGACTGGTTACCATAATGACAGAGACTCCTATTGGACTGATTTTCATAGTGATAAAGAATCCTGGGCTCCTATTGGTAGTTCCAGGAATGGGAAGGATTCTCTCAGGTAAGAGGTGTATGAGCACAAGCTCTACAGGAGGTGGCCCAATGAACCCGACAGCAAGAGATTGTGTAAAAAAAAAAGATAAAGGTAAAGGTAGTCCCATTCTTTTTGATGCTGTGGGGGCAGTGAGTTGTTGATTCACTGCACGGTATTGGAAGGTGGAGCCCGTCCTTCTCCTTCCACTGCATTTTACCTCACCAACTGAAGTTGGGTACCCATTTTACACCTGAGTGGAGTGAGGAAAGTCGTGTAAAGTGCCTTTCTGAACTTTCTCAAGGACACAACATCTAGCCTTAAGTGCCAGGAATCGAACCCGCAGCCTCTTGATGCCAGAAATATTACCAAGTACAGTAGGGGCATCGTCAATAGATAGCTTTAAACAATGTCTAGAGTTAGACGTTCAAAGGTTAGGTGTAACAGGTCGTTCGGTGTAATGTAGCCAGCTGCCGCCGCGCCGCGTGCCTGCGAAGCTGGTGTGTTACACCGAAGGGCGGTTATACCGGCTATATAAATACAGATACAGATATTGTATAACAGGCTGATAAATGTTGTGTTTACAGATGAAGGCAACGACAGTGACTCTGAGATCTTCAGCATCGCGGCAACCTTACAGATCCCCTCCGACAGCGATAGTGACTCCGACATTTTCTCCCCCGCTAAGAAGCCCCCAGCCTCAGAAGACAAGAGTTTGGAGAAAGTCAGAAGCGATTCTGAATCTCCCAGAGCTGTTTCCATGGCAACAGCTGTTCCCATGGCAACAAAAACTGCAGGGTCGTCCCAGGGTCCCATTGTTAAGGCTGGAGCAGTGTCTGATCTGAAAAACTCACCATCCACTGTTAGTAACAACAAGAGGAAAAGAAGAACCACCGCAGGTATGTATGGAATAGGCCATTTATAACAAATTTGCAAAGTACATGATATACAGACTCAGCAAACAGTACACTCATTTGTACTGAAGAAAGGTGTCGGATGGACACTTGAAACGTCTGCATATTAAATATTTATCCAGTTTGAGAAGACTGAACCATTTTATCATCTTTATTGCTACCCTGGATGACTAATCTTCACCAACGTAGCAAACAGTATTGTGCAGCTAGAAAGCAATTAAGTATGCTTATGGATTACATGATTTAGGGTACGAATCTCATTCTGCCCAAGACATCACACACACATGCAAACACTCACAAACACACACACACACATGCAAACACTCACACACACACACACACACACACACACATGCAAACACACACACACACACACACACATGCAAACACTCACACACACACACACACACACACACACATGCAAACACTCACACACACACACATGCAAACACACACACACACACACACACACACACACACACACACACACACACACATGCAAACACTCACACACACACACACACACATGCAAACACACACACACACACACACACACACATGCAAACACTCACACACACATGCAAACACACACACAAACACACACACACTCACACACACACACAAACACACTCACACACACACACACACACATATATATATACACACACACATGTAAACTAACACACAAACAGATTGACAAGCCACAAAACAATACTGCACTCACTTGGGGTGAAGTAAATGACCAGAATAGTTTGACCTCCTCTCCCCTGCAGGTAAGACTGCTAAGAGAGGCAGACCAGTGAAGCGTAACAGGTCAGGTGACCAGGAGGACTGGGGACCGTGTGACTCGTTTGACTGTAGCAGGCCGGAGGGAGACATGATCAGCTGGGTAAGGCAGATGGGTGACATTTAACAAACAAGCCCTCAACCATAAATTGTATTGCATCGCCAGACCTTGTGTTCCTTCAGATGTTCCAGTCTTCTTTCAGTTATTGTCTCCTTTGCAGAGTTTCCTGATATGTCCTGGTCAAATAGACGACCAATAAAAGTGCGGCAATTTGTAGACTTTGTTGTTTCTTTTGAAAGAAGGAAATATGACCTTTTAATGCACAACAAAACCAAAGTCACACAGTGTTATGTTTAACTTAAAAGTCAATGTTGAACTGTAATTATTATTGTTATACACGTATTTAATCTTTATTTTATTGTTTATTTTGTATGTTGTGTGGTGAGACAACCTCTAAAGGTGATTTATATCACCAGGTTTTGTTTTCCCCTTCCTTGTATTCAATGGTAAATCCAAACAAACAGAAAAACAAAGCTGATAAACCTGTAACTTGTCCCCCCCAGGTCCAGTGTGACCAGTGCCAGGCCTGGTACCATGTGGTCTGTGCTGGATGTGACTACAACACTGTCAAACAGGAGACGGCAGCTTTCAACTGTGGATGTTTGTAAATAGAGCTGTAAACGTTATTTTGTAGATCCTCTGTAATGTGTATATAAACTCAGACCTCTTACAGTACTGTATATAGATCACAATATCAGTGAATAACATCCTGAATGGGCCAATACCTGACACATCCCCAACCTCAAACACAGTCATGTTACCTACACAGTTTTAGTTGTCAGGAAATTTGTTTATATACATGTATATAGAATAACATGTACAGGTTTGCTTGAAAAAAGCATTATTCTGTTTCCTCTTCTAACAACCACATAGTTGTAGGTAGCATTTAGATATCCTTTACATTATGTTCAGGACAGGATAACTGCATGACATTTTCTTGCACAAGGAAAAGTACATGAAGTAAGTATCAAGAAAAGTTGTCAAGACTGTAACTAACTAAGATTTTAAGTGCTAATGTCATTAAGATAAGAATGGAGGGACGTCAACCCTTAGACGGGCATTTGGGTGACTTTGTACAGTTTTGAAGGACTTCCTATCCAAGCCCAAAGGTCACCCTTGCTGTGATGAAGGTAACATGCTGCTCAATGTCATGGTGACCTTGAAACATCTGTCGTCACAGTCAGGTCATGGAGGCTTTGCCCTCTGACCTTACATTACTTCCTTTTTAGTGGTAACTTTTCTTTCAGAAACAGCCATGCTAATGTAGTAAGATTTCGTTGTACTGTTTTAGTTATAAAAAAAAAATAAGGATACAAATGACTTTTTAATCTTATTTACTTGTAATAAGAAACAATACTACATCGAAAAGTTGTTTGGGGTCATTTTTGTTTTCCTTTGCTTGTTTTGTAGCTATGGGGTATAAGATAACATCCCACCCCCACGCTGAACATTTTTTTTTCCATCAGACACTCGCCATATTTATAGTGTGTACAGTAAACGTCACCTAACACACGGCCCACGTTACACCATTATACCATTGATACAGCCCACCTATGTGTACTTCCTCATGTCTCTAGCGACCTACGTACATTCCCAACATCTGCTTGGAGATCAAACATGGCCATGCTTTATGTTGACCAGTAGATTGTACCATTGTCTCCGGAGACAGACGATTGCCAAAAAGGAAAGGGAAAATAGTTGTTTTTTTTTTTTTTTTGGCTTGTCGAAAAATGACATCGCCCACTCTATAGCCTGTGTAAGCTTTGTCCGGCGCTCAGAGAGCCACCAACTCCTTTTTTGGTGGGGGACTATCGGGAAGCCGGAGAAAAGCGAGGTTAAGGCTACGCCTACACCGGCTCACGTTACACTAATCTTACTGTACATTGTACTCGCGATACCGCCCATTTTAACTTCCTCCTGTCTCTAACGGCCGGCCTACGTGCCCTTCAAACATACTTGGAGATTACACATGCTCATTCTTTATGTTGTGCAGTACAGTTGTGGCGTGTGACACTGCCATCGACCACTTTGCCGGCTCATGTTACACCGATCTTACTGTACTCCCAGTCCACATACATTTACTTCCTCATGCCTTTAGCGACCAACGTACCCTCCAAACATCTGCTTGGAGACCAGATATGCCTATGCTTTATCAGGCCTTAGCCTCTACCAGGCTTCGAGAAGCGGCTGGAAAGAGTAGAAATTGGCCAAATAGACATAACATGCCAGGGGAGTTAGTTCGGGAGCGACAAACTGCACTCTTCAACGCTGACAACGGACCAACTCGCATGTTATCTGTCTTTTGAGCAATGTCTACTCTCATTTTCTAGCCGCTTCCCGAAGCCTGTTACAGGCTATCAGGCCCGTTCGTTATGGTGTACAGTAAATATAGTAACAGTCTTTACACGTTACACCAGTCTTAGTTGTACTCCCCCCCCCCCCCAAACACACACACAGAGATGTACAATTTCCTCATGCTTCTAACGACCTACATGCCCTCCCTACATCTGCTCGGAGAACACACATGCCCATGCTGTGTATGTTGTAGAGTAAATATAGTAACAGTCGTGGCGGGTGACACTGTGACACCGCCCGCACAGGATTCACGCCTGCACTGCTCCTATTTCCTCAGCTTTCATTTTCATTTGGAAGCTGACTTCCTCAAGACGTCGGTCGGTGGTTAGAAGTCTCCTCAAGTTCACAGTAAGTCTTGTCTTCTTTCTAGTTCTGTGTGTGTTTGTTGTAGTCCTCCTGTGCACGTATTTGTAGCTGTGGTGTTAATATGGAGAGGGCAACAGTTAGACAGTCCGGGATATTTTGGTGTCCAGTGTTATATTACGCAAAGCAGGGTTGCATTGGTGTAGCGGTACTATTGAGGAAATGAGCGCGCCGGTTTAACTATGTCAAAAATCGTCTACTCTTCTGATAAAACTTACTTTTTTCCAAGGACAGTACTGACACAAAAATTGGTTGCTTTCAAGTGGTAAGGATGCCGGAAATTTTGGGAAATCAAACAACATTTTCAAGTCAGATTTTTCTTATTAGGTATCATAATTGATGAAAACAATATACATTTCCCGAGTTGGGTTTACCTCGTCCTAATAGTTCGGGTTATTGGGGCTCGTTCAAAGTCGTCTTAAAAATATAACGGAAGACTGGAACGGTAGTTACACGAGAAGATGACGAGGATATAAAAACAGTAAAATTTACAAGGAAACATGAGTAATATTTACAGCATGTAGCAAGTTTGAAATGTGAAACTTCCAACGTGTACTTGGTATCAAATTTCGTTCAGAGCACCATAGAAATAAGTTGATCGCTGTACCTTTTATCATGTAGTGATGTGTGAACCGGGAGAAAAAGCTATCACTAAGTAAGTTAAACTGTTTGTTAACGAAACTGAAGAAAAAAGTTGGTTTGTGTTGACATGACGAACAGTCACGCGCACGACACGTGGTGATGTAATATCATCTTCTGATTCTTAGTAAAGCAGAACCGTTTCAGTTTCGATCGTCTTAAGAACAAGAACTCCTCGTGATCGGCTAGCAAAAGTTTGAGGAAAAATTGTATAGTTTTAGAATCTTATTTTGGTAATCCTGAATATAACACACCGAAACGTGGGCTGGATGAGACACTTGGTTGCGCAAAAGAGTTGTTTTTCATTCAGTGGCTTGCCAACCTAATGACACTTGTTGGTTTTCGTCTCCTTGCCTGCGCTGGCAATGCGCTGGCATGAAGGGATGTCCTCTATACAATGTAGATACTTTTGTGCCCTAATGAATTAATGTTGCCGTCGAACTGTAATTTTCACCACGTGGTGGCGAGCATGCCCATTTATGACCCAGAAGTACCACTTAGTAATAATAAAGGTACGCCCGTACTGGACGAAACTGTGTCCGCAGCCCTACAATTATGGTCATTTGTCACGATAATTCACAAAAGGTGCTGATTTTCAGTCTAGTTTAGCGAAGTTGTGGTCTGTACTATTATAAAAATTGGATTCTTGCAGTACTTTCTGCATTATGAACCTATGAAAATGACTTCAACACACAACGGATGAAAGTAAGTGTCTGCAACACATTCTTTTTGATTAGTCATTGATAGATTGCCTTGGTAACATCCCTGAAAGATATGAGATTCTCAAACCCAGTTTCTTAGTGGTGCTTTGCGACAGTAGATTGTAAACAAGGAGCGTCAGTTGTCAACCGAGTTCTCTACTATGCAAATTTTGTAACAGGTGTTTACAGTGGTTCGATTCTATTGCAATTCAAATTTTTAGAATGTTGATGTCAGTTCACGCCTTGGTTTGCTGAGTGAGTCTTGGACTTTCTTTCGCCTGTATTTAACTCATCGGAGCTCAGACGTCAATACATAATCCAGGTATTATGGCTGAATCAGGTTGCCACCATTTTTGGAGAATGACGTCTATCTGGCTAAAACAACACTCTTTTCTTTCATCTCAGGTCAGAACTCCGACAACATGGCGGACCAGGCGTCCAACAACAACACCGCAGACGACTTCCTGTCGTACCACCGTTCCCTTGGCAACTACGTCCTGACGACCCGTGTGGGAGGGGCGGGGTGGCTGGTGGACGACATTTCTGTCAGCGCCAAGAAGTTCCCGCCAAAAAGCGTCCTGCGGAAAACATCAAAGTGCACCGCCCGCGGCAGTATCGTCTTAGAACGTGACGTGAATCTTAACACAATATTCCGCGCAACACCCTCCTTCTTAAGGACGCCGCTAGCCTCCGATGTCTTAGACCAAGTCCAGACGTCTCAGACTGACTACCAGGACGTCTGTGGTACCAGCGTAACCATGGTGACGATGGTTGAAGGAGAGGGCGGAGTGAATGTGCGTCCGTTCGACAAGGTAGGCGTGACCTTCTCTGAACGACGACGCAAGGTCAAAAGTTCCACCGTCAAGGTCACGTGTAGGGGTCTCCGGGAAATCGCAGTTGACTTTGGAACCCTTGCAAACAAGCTGGCCAGTCTTTCCTTTTTAGAGGCGGGGAAGGAGGACAGTTTCTTAGTCGTGACGCACGTCTTGGTGGCGGATGAATTTTCCTGGACCAAGATAAAAAGTGAGGAGACGAGCGTGAGATATGGCGGGAAGCTCAACATGCTCATTGGCGCCTGTTTGGGTGACGTCAATTGCGATGTTTGCCGGGAAAACGAGACGCCTGAGGAACACGTTCACACTGTGAAGGACGCCATCTTGGCCTTCAAACTGGCCAAGGTCAATGTAACGGACAAGGACGAGGGCACCATAACCAGGGACGGCGTCTTGAAGGAGGGAGAGTTTGAAGGGAACTACACTTTGGCCCTAGGGGAGGAGGACAGGACCGGGCAATGTGAGAACGTTAACTTTGTTTATTTGTTTCTTTTCACAAGGGTATGGTTGTTGTAACAGGGCGATTAAAATGTTATGGATAAGCTTATAAACGTCTTTTTCACGCATAATTGAGCAGTTGACTTTGGATCTGCTTTTTTTCTTGTTTTAACTTAAAACATTTGTTCCAACACAAATTAATGATTGTTCTCACCTATGGCTAGAGCTTTCGACCAGTCAATAGACTGACACAGTGAGACTTGTCACGTGGCTTCTCTAAAGTGTGACGCCAACACTTAGTCAAACGTATCTGGTAAACGATGTCAGCCCCCGTCGCGGTTGAGTGACTGGTCGAAAGCTCTAGGTGAGAATAATCCTTTGTATTGGAACGAAAGTTTTGACCTTAAAGATGTAACCACCAACACAGATGATGTTATTTTTCTTGTAGACGCGTTAAGAGTGACATACCGACAGGACGGGCCACCTCGGCTGAGCAGGTGTAGCCTCGTCTTCAGACTGTTCGGGGAAGTCGGGACGGAGGACATCACCATCCGGGAGGAGGACCTTATTTCCTCGGGACAAATCTTAACATCAACTCTTGAGTCTTCACCTCGGTAAACATTGACTTATTCACATGGGATAATTCTAGCCAATATAGGCTTTGGCATGACGATCATACACGCGTTCGCTCATTCACTCGCATATTGCATGTGATTTTGCGTTCCGAACGCCCGGCGGCCATATTGGATCTCTGCACACCGCCAACATGGCGGCTACTAGTATGCATATCATTAAGCAGTGACGTCACATGCAAACAGCTCTGATTGTTGCGAGGGCCGCAAGAGGGCGCGATTTAACCAGGCAATCGTTACGTTTCCACAGGACGTACCAGACACGGTTTCATCGCTGCAGTGGCGAGCTGTTCCCGCTGAGGGGCGTGCGTGTGTGGAAGGTGCGGGAACGCCCAAGGACGCTGATGGAGTGGATCAGGGTCAAGTTCAGCGGATCTAAGGACCGAAGTCGACTGAATATAGTTAAGGTAATGTTGGCTTTGCCAGTGCATTTCAGCGCTGTGGTACGAGAGCCTCTTCGCTGGGTACAACTTTGTACCAATGGTCCTTCGTACACGTATGCTTCAGCCGCTGTGGTCTGAATCATGTTCACAAATAAGCAAAGAAACATATATAACGTTATATATATATATATATATATATATATATGCTGGTGAGGATAATGGACAGGACAAACATTGGAATGACGTTATTTTCCTTCCAGGTAACCGTCACGGACGTGCAGCGTGACGTCACGGAGGTGTGCCCATGTGGGGAGACGGAGGTTGCCAGGGGTGACTGGGCGTGGTTCGGCTGTGATGGACAGGACTCCGGGGAAGGTACGTTAGTGTTCTGGTCTGAGGGGAGGAAGCGGGGAAGGTACGTTAGTGTTCTGGTCTGAGGGGAGGAAGCGGGGAAGGTGCGTTGATGTCTTAATCTGGGGCTTGATGGAAGGTTCGTAAATTGGTCCTGATCAATCAGGTTCCAGGGGTATCACATTGGGCACCATGTATTTCACCCAGTTACTGTGTGTACAATGCAGTACAGAAAATATTTCGGCTGAAAGAACAATGTATGCTACTGTATATTTATTTATGCCAAAACATATGAAAGATATTTGGCTTATATTAAGATGTTAAAACATTGAAATTTTTGAAATATCAATATATTGACATATTAACATATTTTAAAGAATATTTCTTTAAATTTGCTTTTAAATTTAGGAAATATTTTTAGAATATAAAATATTTGTTATTGATCGCAGGTTACACAGTGAGTGTACAGTACACCCCCAAGGATGGCCCAACCACCACCACGGCCGTCACCGTACAGCTCGACTCTCCCCTGGCGGCGGTCATGGCCACCCTGGCCCGAGAAACTCACGTCCCCTGCGCCAAGCAGGCCATCCTGCACAACGATGGCCGGGAGCTGAGAAACCCCGACCTGCGTTTCAAAGATCTTGGGATCAAGGAAGGAGCCCACCTGGTTCTTGAGAAAACCACAAGACGTCGGCAATCTTTTACTGATTCAACAGGTATCCTCGTTACTTCAAGTGTTGCTGTTCATTTCAAAGTAATTAAATAAACTTCCTGTCACCTTATAACAACTTCTGACGTCAGGAGCTTTTATGATCACGTGTCCTACGTGACTGGTCATTCAAACCTGAGGAAGGCTGTAGTAGATTTACTGCGTTCTATAAAGAAATATCATACTATGAGACAAACCCGTCAAGTTTTCCACAGATATATTTATGTCTAGTTTGTTTAGTGCATATAAAAGTAAAAATGATATTTAAAAAGCTTTGAAGATCTTCTACTGAAGCTAAATGATATGTTATTCTAGATGCTACAGACTCTGTTGATGGAGGCCCTGCAGACGACACAGATGCAGGAGAAGAAGCCGCCATCTTGGACATGGACACTACTACACTGGTGACACGGGTGGTACAAGAGATTAAGGTCAGTTCAAGGTCGTAATCTATATTCAATGGAAACGGCAAACTTTAAATGATAATAAGTACAGCCATCTTCAATCATGAGGTTAAGTGATGTTGAACAACTAAATGATAGGATAACATTTATGGCATTGAAATAATGTCCTATCTTTCTTCCTGAAAAACATAATTTTGATAGTCAAAACCTCCCTAAGCCAGGCTAGAGAAGCAAGAAGTTTTTCCCATAAATTAAATCTACAAAATCCGCCTGTTTTTCCCATACAGGACTTGTTCGCCACAGAATGTGTGGAAACGAAGGACCAGAAAAAGTGGTAGGATTATTATGTCACTCCTTTGTGGTTTTGTCTTCCTTATAATTCTAAACTATATCTGTCTTTGACATAGTTCAAACCTTTATTCACTGTACAGGTAGATTCTCTTAATTGATAGATCACCAACTCGTCTTGATTGTACTCATTCTCCTTTAGCACTTTGTAATTATGTATGTATCTTGTCATTATGTTTTACTCTTTTTTTTATATTTGTGTTTTTGAGTAGAAGGCGTCACATAAGCAACTGTGCTTCCTGCCCAATACTCATTAAGCATATGTGAATAAATAAATAAAAAGAATAAATAAATAAATCTGTCTTTAAGTCAAATTCCAGTTGATTATGGTACTGGAGATATGAGACAATCGTATTTTGTAAAGTAAACCTTCGTCAATATCTACACGTCATGTACTTGTTTTTTCAGGCAAGACGTTCAGACAATCCTGACAGAACAGATAACCATGAACTCCGACGGTTACCCAGAAATCCCCGCGGCTGCCCTTCACGACATCGTGCGTGTGTTCCGCCAGACCGAGGCTGCAGAGGTCACTGACCTCTTGGAAGAGGCTGATGACGACATCTCGCTGTTCGACGTTTGCTGTGAACTCTCGGAAAGGCTCTCGCGAGATCTTGCCTCCTGAGCAGGAAAGTAGAATACTCCTCTCACATTAGCCCTTTCTGATACAAAGTCAAAATTTCCCTGTACATTGTATATTTCATAGGACCGAATTCCTGTCTTTCTATGCTGTACCGCAAGGTGGCGTATGTATGTCATGAAACAGTTTGCTGTTTGATTTACACTATAACGTTACCTTGTTGATGTTGAAAAAAAAACCTACGAAAATGTGATATTTGAGTCTAAAGTTCCAATACTTACCAAACATGATGGCATGTTCTTCGTTGTGTGGCCCACCTAGCCTTCTATTTTGAAGGGATAGTTCGTAAGTTTACTTTTCAACTCCAGATTACTTTGCATCCAGTGTAACAGTCTTCTAAAAGTACAGACTATTATAAATAAATAAATAAAGAAGGATTATTCCATTCAGGATCAGAAACAGATCATCAGATATAGTTAACAGAAAGATCTCAAGTTCGCCCGTCTTTTAACAAATTTCAAAATCGGACGAACATGAAACCATATACTAGTATCGTAACCATATATATTACCATCGTATCCATTTATAATTTTTGTTGCCATAATTGTTGTTCCAGGTGGAGGGCAAATAAATAAATATGGGTGTCACTTTCATTTTGTTTTCAAACTTCATTGTGCAATCAGTCATTAAGATTTAATTGTGTTGACTTTACATTGTACGTTTTCCAAAAATTGTAATTAGAAGTAAAATATCACCAGCATTACAACAACAATACTAACAAGACGATGACAACAACACAACAACAGCAGAAGGATAGACATTTTCTCCCCAGTCCCATATCTGCTTGGATATAGTCCCCACCAATAATGGCGTTTGGATGAATGTTTTGAAGATTACGGCAACACAAAACGGGCTGTCGCGGTCAGGGGTTATCAAGTCTGCTTGAACAGTGAACAAACAACTCCATCGGCGGAGCAAAGGTTGTGCACTCAGCCGGGTGTACTCAAGATTTGGCGTTCCAACAAGCCGCAATAACGGCGTATTCATGGCGTGGTTTGATCCATTTGTTACTGGAGTGTGTTTGCATACGTGTGAGCAATGTTGGGTTAAATGTTAGTCATAAATGATCCGCAAACTCGCACCATCACACACGGAGCGGAAAATATCCGAAACACGAAACCTATGAAAAATAATGGAACGTTCCGTATAAAATCTTCAAACTTACTTGTGCACAGATAGCATGTAAGGCGATACGGTCTTATTAAGATATGTAAGATTTGGCGTCCCAACAATCTGTAACTTATAGTGCTGTATTCAAGGCTAGGTTTCATTAATTTGCAACTTGAGTGTTTACATTCGTGTGTACAACGTTTGGTTCAATGTTACTAGTATATTCATAGACAATCGCTCTGACTAACAAGATATGACGAAAGGAGGGTGAAAATATATTTATAAAAACAGCCCAGATGTAAAAGAAATATCTCCATCAAGCTATTCTAACCTACTTTACTTGCACATGAAGAAACCAATATCAACGCAATGTCTCCAGCTAGGCTTAGCCAGGTAATTACAGAAATGACTTGAGACGTTGATATCAGAGGTAACCTGGTTACAGCTATGTGGGGGTCTCTGAAAATAAGATACAATCTGCACCATGGTCAGATTTATAGTAACACTAACGTTAGGTGTAATCTGTCAATGTGGACGGCGCATACCACTGTTGACCGTTGGTGGGAGCAAAATTCAAACAAAGAAAACTCATGTGTCAGAGTTTCTGCTACAGACATACAAACATGTACATGAAAAATGATACAATCTGCAGGTACGCGTTATTTAACGTTAGGCTTAATGCATGGTATCTGTTGGGATGATTTTAAGACTGCTAAACAATTGTCTTAAGAGCAAACGTCAAGACAACCCCTCGCTTGCGTCAGCAAACGTCGCGCGAAGATTTACACTTGCCAAAGTAAACCCCGTTCGTCCAGCCTAGCCGAGGGGATCACGGATCGCACACAGTCCTGACGGCGGTTTGACAGTTTCTCGACACGCCGTTTACTCTATTAATTAAACTCTCCTGACACCGGGATAATTTTCTGTCCGCCCTCCGCACACTCTATTGTCACTTTCTTCCCTTTTTGCCTTCCCAGCCGCCCGTACAATGGTCCAAAGCCGCGAACAATGCGTGGACAAATATTTGCGGGGCGGTCGAGCGCGTACGAGGAGCGGGCAGCCGTGTTCTGGTATTCACCGGGACTGCATTAAACCTGGGGTGGGGAAACCAAAACATTTAGATTACCGGGCCGGCTTTTCTCAGGTTCAGCACCGTAAATTCCTCTATAAACAGGCCCCAGGTTGTTACAAAGTGTCGGAGTGAAAGACGCACACCTACCGCGAAACCACGCCCAGTCGTGTCTCCACGGTAACCGTGATGTGATTGGCGGTCGCCTGTGACGATACTTCGTGTTTTTCCCTGCTTACGAAGCTGAAGTCGACACTGGAGAGTTCTTTACTGCGTGAAGCTTTCTTTTGGGAAAAAAATCCGGATCAGAGAGAAGAAAAAGGATCACTTTGTGTTTTCTCTAAAGGGATTTTCCTGGATACACAAGAAAAAAGATGTTGGATCCAAGTTTTTCCGTACAACAGCATGCTGTGTGGTGTGGAGAAAGGAGAAAGTCTTTAAGATGAAACAGTTCTTTCTTGAGAGGCGGTGCCGTTCCTTATTGCAGACTCGGTGAAGGAGCGGACAACACCTTCAGGTGACCGAGTATCGGGGCAGTGTCCGTTTGTACACCTGCACACCTGTCACCAGGTAACAACCGTGTTCCCATCGTTACGCCGTCGCCAGGTGCTTTAAAGAAATATTTGGAAATTACAGCAAGTAAACCAGGTGTTCTACTATCTCCTTACCTGTCCCGTGGGTGTTAATAACAATATAGAAACGTGCCGAAAGACACAACCAATTTTTTTTTCCACCGGAAAACACCAAGGACTGGCGATCGGGAATCCGTGACAACTTTTACTTTCAGACGTTCAAACAATTTTCGGCCAAGGCGCAAGCCACAGATCCGACCTGACTTCGCGGTCTGTCCTGAACATTGAAGGTGGACACCGTTCTATAATGACTGGTACTAGCGCTACATCGATGTTTACAATATGTACACCTGACTCCGTACGGACGTAGCGCCTCCCCTTCCCGATGTCCCCGGCCATGAGCGTTCCCCGGCCGGGGAGCTGGTCCAGCCGCCCGCCCAGCGTGGGCAGCAGCCGCCGGTCCAGCCTGAACGTGTCGGTGGCGCGGCTGAAGAGCGAGTTCCCCATCCTGCTGCCGGGGTTCGCCCCGCAGGATCCCGCCAGAGACTCCGTCACACTGCCGGACGTGCCCGAGTGGGGCTTCTATCTGGGAGTGGACCAGGTAAGAACGACTTTATTATCTCTCTAACATGTGATATTGTACAAGACACATACCAATATTTAGGTGCCTTCATACTAGGTAGTTTGAAAATACGAACTTCACGTAGGAGTGAGGCTTAGATCTAGGGGTAGAGCAGGTAAGAACTACTTTATTATCTTTCTACAAATATATGATATCGTACAAGGCACATATTTACGTGGCTACATAGGTAGTAAAAAATAAGAACTTCGCGTAGGCGTGAGACTTACATGCAGGGGTAGACAAAGAAAAGAAAACTACTGTATTATCTCCCTACAGATAGGTTATATAATATTGGATTAAAAACTTCTGTTTTATATTACTTTAAAAGCTCAATTCTTGTTAAGTGATTTTGTGATCCCCAGGGCTCCGAAAAGACAGGGTTCTACTACTGAGTTCGTCACCGCCTCGTGTTGCTAACATTAGAACCCCTTAAAGAAAACGAGGCACTAAGAAAGCGTTACGATTTACCCTCCCCACATCTGCTTGAAGATCAGTTTCTTAGTACAGTTTATTTTCCTACCAAACATTGGGACCGTACAAAACACCTCCCGCTTTCCAAGTGCCTAGTAACGTTACAATAACCATAACTCAAGTCAAAAACGTCAGTGAACTTGATTTCGCCTCAGATAGAATAATGCCGAAATAATCCCTATCGCTATAGAAACAGTTATGTACATTTCACGATTTTTATTTAATCTAACCCCACTGCAAATACGGCGCTGTTTGGAATTGTTGCTCCGCCTAGTTCCACACCCCCGCCGCTTGTTTTAGATTATAGACTCAGATTATGGACTTAGAACGAGCCAGGTTTTTGTTAGGTTGTATTGACTAGTAGCCCCCACACCTGGTAATACTGTGGGTTTATTGTATCATAAATTCCGGCGCACCGGAGGAGGTAAGGTGGGCTTGTGGTTAGGGGTGTTGACTCAGAATACGAAGGTTCTGGGTTCGAATCCCCACAGTGTTTTACCTGCTCTCCCCTGGGCAGGCCCCACTATTGTGCCCTTGGGAAAGGCACTTTACACCTATTTCCTCATTCAGGTGAAAATGAGTACCTAGTTTCAGTCAGGGACGTTACATCGGATGGGAGGTCCCGTGTTTGAGGAGTGCCACACCTCAAGCATGTTAAAGATCCCACCACACTTATTAAAAAGAGAAGGGGGCCTTCCCAGTGTGACTGGTTCAAACCTGACAGTCCAGTCATATACAGCTTATCCTTACTGTAAAAAAATGGTGTATTACGCCTAAAGGCTAACATTTTACCGGTTACGCCTAAAGGTTTACCGGTAATTACGCCTAAAGGTTTACCAGTTATGCGAAGCTAACCTGCCTTACTTAGCGACTAAAGACCCTGTCACCTTCGTCGTACGGTTGGTTTACGACAACAAATTGAGGACACTCTTGGCACAATCGTGGATGTGTTGTAAACATGTAAGCTGCCTTGTGACAGAAAAGACCGTACAGCAACAAAACTCGTCACGGGTTGAAACCATAGAAAGAACTGTTCATTCAAAACAGGTTTTTTTTTCGTTAAAAGGCTCGAAGATAAAATTACCGCAAAATGTTCTTCTGAACCACTGACCTAACTTAGCGCCTTCACGAGTTCAATACTAAAATGTTGATTTAACACCAAAATATGATTCCCTTTGCAAAATTAACAAAGCACGCACATCATGCCATTGTATAGCAACAGTACAGCAGGAAAGATACATGTTGACAGGTTCCAAGCAACGCGACGCCGCCTCACGAGTGTGTCCAAGCGGACCACAAGTACGTTCTCATGTGTGTCGGAATCGTCGGTTATTTGCACAGCTTACACTTCAACAAGGCTCGAAACAACCCGCTTTCTATGCCAGAGAAATTCTGCTATGTTTTTGTCTCAGAAACCCCGCGTTTTGAGGGTCATTTTATTCAGAACTTGTTGGTTTTACTTCACTTCAAAACCAAGTTTATCGACATAGTTTCTGCGAGAAGTAAGCGTATCGATTAAAGTTGCTTTAGGAGGTTAGAATAAATCACTACAGGCTAGACTGCTTAAGCTAAGTGGATCAATGATTGGAGAACATACAGAGGTGTCAGACGACCTCTAAGTACGGTTTCACCTGAATCTTCTGAAAAAGGGGTCCTTGAAAATGTTATGCTTTTCTCCTCACAGAATCTGCTTGGAGATTGGCTGCTTAGTTGAGCTCTGTGTAATCATTCCTCAACAGAAAATTGTGTTTCGACTGCGCACGTTAAGTGAATGACTGCTGGATCATCCAGAGTCACACAAATGAATGGTTTGTTATTATTGACCACGTAATATACCATACTTATCCACGAGGACTTAGCTTGGGTGCCAGACCGTTGGCAGGGCTAGTATACGGGCTAGCTCCTCGGCTCCAGGGCCAACATGTCCGCAAGGGAAATTTTACCACAGACCCCCTCAGTTAGACTCATGGATGGCCTTGAGAACAATGTGGCACCCAGGCTAGGAGGACTTGGCTTGTATTATCAAGCCTTGAAGTGGTCTCAGTACTGGCACGACCAGATGTGATGACGATGCTCGAACGGTTTTCTCTAAGGTAACCTGGTACGGTTGAGCAAGTCAGACCACAACAACGTACATTTATGTCTTGTTAACAACCGCGGTCGCATCATATTTATCTGGTTGCAAAAAAAGAAATATTTGTTCTTTCATCACATGAGCAGGGATCCGTGACAATGTATATGATATCATGATAATAGCAACGTACTTCCTTGCTATGGTATGAAAGTTTTGTTGCGCGATTTCTTTCGAAAATACATGAGCTAAACGCTAAACTGAGGCAATATTTATCTTACACGTAATTTCTAACCCCACTAAAATCTTCATTACCAGCTACACTGACGCCATTTTTACCGGTCTATTGACCTCACTGACAATCCAACATGGCGACTGTCATGGCGTCAGACGTTGTCGTCGTTGCCATGGCGACGTGACCCTGTAATGTGTGGTCAGGACAAACCGTGCGTTTAGAAGCCGGTCAGAATCACGCTCCGTACATACAGTCGGCTCAAGGGCTTAACGGCGTGTTTGTAGTGCGGACTGTAATGGGGGTGGAACTATGTATAAACACACCCCAAACATGTAATCGTACGGATTGGTCGGTGGGCACGGGAGATAGAGGGGGGGGGGGGCATGGATGGTCGTCTTTTGTCTTTGAAAGTACAAAAGCAGGAGGAGAAAGAATTTAGGTATGCACACACACACTGTAATATAGATTGAATCATCAGTGATTGTCACCATTACCTTTAGAAATTATACATTCTTTTCGGAGATTTAAAGGTATGTTTTTTTGCCATCAGGAATTTTTGTCCAACATAAATGGAAAAGCTTATTTTCAACAACACCGTTCAACAAACTATTGAGGAAAGAAGGACAGAAGTATAATACAAAAATTGCTTCATCAGTTTTAAAGTTCCTATGTAGGAAAAATACACTCCGATTTTACGTTAAGTTTCAATGACTTATTGTTGTACTGCATGTTATGCGGTATGAAAGTTTCAAAACGTTTCTTCTTGTGTTCCAGTCTGTGAAGAAGCTCGACCTGAGTCCGCCTGACCGGCCCAACAAGATAGAAGTGATGGTGTACTGTGGGGAGGACGCCATCGTCAGGACTTTTCCCGCCAAGAAAACACTCAGGGTGAGGAAGGGGGACGCTTTGAACCTTGAATATTCTTCAATAGAATATAATATACACATTCTACATGCTATAAGTTGTATATAACTATCTTGCTGTATTGACCGTAGTAGTTGTAGTAGGCATCCTTCCATACAGGAAAAAACAAAGACGTTGCCGTTCTTCCCTTACATACAGTTAGTGACTATTAGAAATTGCATCGACATCACTGTGTCGTGCCTGTTAAGTTTCGTGATTACGGGTTCGTGTCAGGTTCGCTCCGTGGCCAGATCAGCTAATCTCTCTCAGACGCAGAACACCTCCCCGATCACGTTCAGTAACGCCAGGCTCACACTAAGGATTACACTAAGTACAGGTCCGCACAGTTAGGGCTCTGTTCTTGTATAGGAGACCTAGTTTGGATTACACGTATTGTAGCACTGAATATTAAGTCCAACTCGTCCAAGTCGTACGACAGGTATACGACATCACGTGGCTGTCTTGTGACAGGAAATGCGTGGTCGTAGCATGATACATCTTGACCATGTTTCTGTCATGGCTGCGCTGAAAATCCTTCTTTAACAAGACTGGCAATGAAAACATACATTGCCATGGCGACGGTGGTTGCTGTTAGGGTTATTGTTTGCATGGCACTGCGGCCCTGCCATCATTTCATGATTTTGAGGAAGACTTAGTACCTATACAGATACAGTGCACTCCCAACCTGAGTGTATAATGAACAAGCCCCGGGGTCACAGAAAGTAGGGCATCCAGCTGGGGCAGCTCTGAGAGGTCTTCTGTGGGACTCCCAAAGGTGTCCAGGAATGTGGGTATAGATGTAGGTCAGAGACATGCCTGTAGACATTCCATTCCTGTGGACAAAATGCCTGTACAATTCCTAGAATTCTTGCGAATCACACACAATACTGTACCATTTGGCTCCTCCCTGAGACGTCGCCAAAAAATTTTTCCGACGAAAGTGACTCTAACCTCTCACCCACCTCCTCCGCAGGATGTGTACATCTGGGTCCGGTCCACCCTGACGCACGCCAAGATTCCCCCCCGCCTGGTGCTCACCAGTGGTGGCGTCCAATATCCGGCTTCCGGGTCCGGGGCGGACACGAAGCTCTACGACCTGCCCAACGTCTTCGAAATCCTGGTGAGTTCAATTTAAGTCATCTGTAGCTAGAATAAGTATAAGAGGCAAATATAAAGTTAAGATTAACAAAACAAATATTTAATACTTGAACGTGAATATAAGGCCGTCTCTACGGCCTCACTCAGGATAAATGACCCACGACTTTGATCACGTGACCATGCAGACACGTGATACTAAAAGTGGGTCTAGGGTGCCAGGAAGTTTGTACCGTCCATGTTGATGAGCTTTGATGACGTTTTATTCAGCAATGTCTGCAATGTAGGCTGACTGCAATATAAAATTGTCAAGTTAGACAAATCTTGAAAACAAACTTGAGAGAAAATACTTCGCTTTGAAGAAAAAGTCTGTTAAAAATACTTGTTATAATACAATTCTCACCTGTGTTGCTGCCAGGGTACAGTGGAGCCCCCTGCGGAAGATGAGGACGACAAGCTGAGGGTGCGGGTCAAGGCCGGGATGGACACGCTGGTGGGCAGGTTCAACCCCAAGGAGGCCTTCAAGGCCCTGTACGCCTGGGTTCGCGCTACCCTGGCCTTCAAGAAGCGCCCTCGTGCGTTCGTGCTGAAAAGTGGAGGAGAAACGTATGCGCTTACCGAGGAGAACGTGGAGAAAATGATGCAGGATTTTCCGGACGAGTTTGAGCTGGTGGAACTGAAGGTACATTTTTGAAGAGGCCATTGATTTAACGTTGCCATGCATGTTATACCCATCGTTTATCTTACATTTCCCCATGTCATGTTCCAGCTAGAACCTATGTCTTTTGTTCTCTATTTTGCTTATCACGCGTACGGCACAGACCAGCAAAATGTGTCAGGTGGTTGGTATTGCTCTCTTATTAATCTACCAGACAACTCAACACCAGATCGGAAGAAAGTTAAATCATTTCTCGATTAGCATGAAAGCTCATATGAGTTGATAAATTACATAACGAGAAAACAACTGTTCTCCATCCAACTGAAGTAAATTGACTCAACGGAATTTTCGACCGAATCTCTCGGTCTTCAACAGCTTTCTGACCCAAGTGATGTATATACGCGTGATTTTTCCGCGCGTGTGACGTCAGTACCGGGTCAAAGTTCGTCGGAAGCCGGTACCACCCCCCCGTTCCTATTCCCATGTCTCGATTATATTACATTTAACCCAGGTCTATCTTGTTGCCCTTGCAAATTCTTCCACTGACAGGTAGAAATAGAAATTTGCTCCATTATATTTTTCCCTGTCACTAACCTTGACATCTCTCGTGTTTTCCCCGTGATTTCTTACACTGATTTGTACCAATAATCAATAATAATGATAATCAAAAAAGTACGTGCATAAACCGCTCGCTGAATCACGGCAGACCCATGAGATCCCGGAAGCGCGGCTGAAGCGGCGGGAGGCGGAGCAGGACGACCCGAGACTGCGGTACCCGGACCTCACCCCCCGGTCACCCGCACCACCACCCCCCTCAAGGTAAGGGGACAACGTTCATGCGTTCATTCATTCATTCATTCATTCATTCATTCACTCACTCACTCACTCACTCACTCACTCACTCACTCACTCACTCACTCACTCTATCATTCTCCTTTTCTTCCATTCTTTATTCCTCCCTTATTAGAGGAGGGTGGATAACTCTATATAACGTCTTGCCGACAAGAAATAAGACATGGTCGTTTCAGTACGTTGCACATATAGTTATACAAATTCACACTCAGATTTAAAAATATACACTGGTATTACATTTGTCATCTATTCCTGTCTTCCTTTCTTTGTTTCCGTCCTTCTTCTTTGTCGTTCTCTATCATTCATCCATTGATTTATTAATTCATTCATTGAGTCATTTATTAGTTCATTCATTCATGTATTCCCTCATTCCTTCATTCACTCATTCATTCATCCATTGTTTCACACTTCGATTCCTTCACTCACACTTTCACTCATTTATTCATTAGCCTATTTATTCACTTCATTTATTTGTATAATCGTTCATTCATTCAATCAACCAACCATCCATCCATCCATTCATCACACATTCCTCCATTCCTGCAGGGACCGGTCCCCGCTCCCGGAGAACAGGGTCCTTAAGACGGGGCTGGACGTGGACTTAAGGAAGCGGCCCAGGACTCGACGGAAGGAGAGGGAGAAACCGAACGGAAATAAGAAGAAAACCGGTAGAGATGAAGGAGACTCGAACACAGAGGAGGAGGAGGAAGATGAGGATGATAAAAATCAACAAACCACTGAGTGAGTTCAGAAGAACAGTTGATATATTTGTTATTACTATGACTTTTTTAGACGAGAAGTAGTACAGAAAATAAAAGACATTTTGCTAAAAATTGATTATGTGACGTACTATGGTACATAGGAAGGAAGAATCAATTTCTTGACGTTAGCGCTTAGGAGACCGTACACAATCATTCAAGTAAGGAGACAAGAAAATATGTTTCTACGTAAAGCCTAGACATAATCAGCGAAATATTCACAATAATTAATCAAGAAACTAAAAAAAACCTCTTATGTTTCACGGAGATATGTGACCTTCAATTTCTTGTTTATTTGTTTGTTTGTTGATATTTGGAACCTCCCTCCCCCCCAGGTCAGAGGGTGGTGAGGAGTCAGACCAGTTCTCCTCCCGCGCGCCGCCGCCACCTCGGCTCCTTAGCCGGGAGAAGGACGACAGGAAACGCGCCAACAAACGGCGGGAAAACACCGTACCGGTTAGGAACTTTCCTCCTTCACTCACTCAGCTCAGTCACTCACTCATTCATTTATTCATTCATTCATTCATGCCAAAGGGAGATGTTGGATTGTTTGTAGAAATTTTCGACTGAGTCATGTACACTCAGTCTTCATCTATCTGACCCGTTCGCTCAGGGCACGTGACTCTTTGCACGTGTGACGTGAGCAATGGGTCAAAGTTTATTGGAAGTCGATATCGCCCCCCATCGGATTGTTCTTTGTACCGCCTGTGATTTCCTATGATATTTGGTGTGACGTCTGTTTTAAGATCAATTTTGCGGCAGTTTTGATAAAATCTATCTTTTTTTTCCTTTCTATTCCAGGACCCACGCAACAAAAGAGACGGAAAGAACAAGCAGCAAGACAGAAACAGAAATGGAAACGGCACTCCAGACTACCTCTTTGTAAGTTGTGTGTGTCTGCGTGTGCGTCTATCTGTCTGTCTTTCTGTCTGTCTCTCTGTATGTGTGCTTGTGTGTATTTGTGCTTTGTTTTTGTTTTGTTCAGAATTGCAACATGGCAATACAAAGTGTGCACTAGGCAGCAAGTATGCTGGTAGCGTGCACACCTAACACATGATACTCATTTACACCTGAGTCAAGTGAGGAAAGTCGTGTAAAGTGCCTTTCCCAAGGGCACAAGGTCGGTAGCATGTCAGGACTCGAACTCGGGACCTCTTGGTTCCGAGTCGAGTACTCTGTCGTTGCGCCACACGACCCCACTGTATTTGTGCTGCATATCTGTATGCTTTCCTAGAGGTAGCTTACCTCTAAGGGGGTGAAGTATGCCATCTCTGATTGTCATGTTTGCCGTTTGTTGCAGGACGTGGATGAGCGGTTACGTGGAGGGAACTTCCTCCCTTCCAGCGGGCTACAGATCACGGTAAGACAGCTGTTCTATATGGGGAGCATTCGTAAGTATTCGTAAACATTCGGAAGCATCCGTGAGCATTCGTTAGCACTCATAAACATTCGGAAGCACTCGGAAGCATCCGGAAGCCGTCTTCGTCCAAGGAAGACCATGGATATGTACCACGATAGTCCATGTTTTATGGACATGTTTCTTAAGCAGATTCTCCAGGGGCAAAATCCTATTACACTGCCCGCTGTGCAACAGATCGTGACCAGCAGTTACGATTTTGAAGATATCTGTTTTGAGATTACATGCGTCATTCAGACCAGCCACCGAAATCTGGACCTGGATTTTACCCCGTCAGAGACAGAGGCAGGTCTCTTCTTCCGTGAAAACTAAAACCCCAACGCATTATAGAAAACAACCCGATGTTGCAAAATACATGTCAGCGCTTGTTTTGATAGAAAACCAAAGAATGACTCACACACTTGACACACTAAACACGCCGCCCACTTCTTATTCTTTAATTACCGTGCAGCTTGCTATCAGCCCCAGGCAGGAGATTAGATTCATTTTCGGCAATTATCGTTTCCATGGCAACAGAAATCCCTAGGCTGAACGTCAGTCAAATGATGACAGGAAAATAAAGCTGTTATTATCTTACGTGGGCGGTTGCCATGGCAACAAATTCCTTTACGTTATACGCACTAAGATCGCCTGTTATTTTGTAAGTGCGGGGAGGCTCTTTTCAGGACGACTGCGTTGATTATATTTCGGAGACGTGGCCCAGACGTCATAACATTATGGCGGCTAGAAACCGTATGAACAGGAATTACAAGTAACTATACCAGACTATTAATGAATGAATGAAGACCTTTATTGTACATTTGTGTTCTACAGAACTAAGTACAGGTCGCATGGGTACAGAACAAGAACATAAACATATACATTACATACATATGAGCATATAAAAGAGTAAATAAATGTCTAATTATTAATGGACTAATACGAGCGATTGCCATGACGTCACGGCCGGCCAATGGTGGCCAAAACTGAAAATCCATTGTTAGGTATTATCTTTCAAATGTCACTTCAGACGTTAATGCAAACCGGTAAAATGTCGAGACATTTTCAACGGTTAGCATGGCGCGCATGAGAGTTGGAATATGACTTGCTATACCGGTATGTTTTATCTACGCATACACTACGTAATACAAAATAAATCAAGCAACTGGATAAATTCTCTGAAGAGTCAGACGTTTCAGACAGCATCCACTATCTTTCATCAGTGACTGAGAATGAGATTGAAGACATTAGTGTAACCTGTATATAAATGAGTATCTACATGTTTATCAATTCAGATATGCATTTATATTCAGGTTAAACTAATGTCTTCAGACACATTCTCAGTCTAGCCTCCACCAGGCCTTCCTACGGGGGTACAAATCGTAGAATTCGGCGAAAGAAGGGAATAGCTGGCCAATAGAGTCGGTCCGCGGGAGGGTTAGTTTCCCCCCTCCGAAGGGATAAATACCTCAAGGCGGCCAGACTCCCCTAGCAAATATCTCCCTATTATAGCCCGCGCAGTTAGTCTGGTAGAGACTATTCTCAGTCACTGATGAAAGATAGCGGATGCTGTCTGAAAGGTCTGACTCTTCAGAGAATTTATCCAGCTGCTTGATTTATTTTGTATTACATAATGTTCTACCTGGATGCCTAATCACAGACGTATGTTATAATTTACGATGTGATAGCGGATGCAACCTGAAACGGCTGACTCTTCAGAGAATTTATCCAGCTGCTTGATTAATTTTGTATTACATAATGTTCTACCTAAATGCCTAATCACAGACGTATGTTATAATTTACGACGTATGTTATAATTTATGACGTATGTTATAATTTACGACGTATGTTATAATTTACGACGTATGTTATAATTTATGACGTATGTTATAATTTACGACGTATGTTATAATTTACGCTGTTTATTCCACCCGTAGATCCCGAGTGTGCACGGACTGGTCAGCCGGTTTGAGCTGCCCATGGATCTCAGGGAGTTGGACAGTCAGTAACACATAATCTTCTCTTTCTCGCCAATGATCATGACTTATCGTGTTAACTAGAAAAAAGAAGAAAAAAGCAAATACGACCAAATAAAAACGACCATAATTTCAAACATTTGTCTATACGTTTTAGTATAATTAACTAGTCAACTGATAACTATGATAACGGAGCAAAAGGTACAAACATCCACATTTGACTTACATCATAATAAGAGAGTTAGAAGTTGAAGTCAAATGAAATTATTTTTTTTATAATCATCATCTTTGTAAGGACTTCAACCGTGAAACCTTTATCTTGTTATATTTTGTCCGACCCTGGCCCCTTCCCTCATGACTTCAATAAAAAGCGGCCTGCAAGCTGATTTGTGTATTTCATGAATAAACAAAGGCTCAAACAAACAAAGAAACAAACAAACAAACAATCAAACATCCATATTTTCCGCCCCCTGCAGCCCTGACGCCCCGCCAGTATCTGTCCAAGTACTGCAAACTGAACAAGACGCGTCAGTTGGTCTACAAGGACATCTTCGACAAACAAGACTGGAGACACACCGGCTCCTTAGCCTTCAAGGTAATCTTTAAGGAACACAAGACACCTAGAATAAAGACTCATAGTTCTGCGTCTTGCCGTCTACTAAAATGCTAATTTGTTGTTTCTGGCCGTCTCTGGGTACGATTAGCGCTATGCGTTTTGGCTAGCTACATGTAGTAGTGCAATGCAGTTTCGCTACGACTCGCTTTAATACTAAGCCAAGCACAACGGGTCATCCCTACTTTTAAGTGTGTTGGGTTCTTTTACGTTGTGCTTCACTTTGTCCCATCCTCCTCTTGATGGCCGGGGACTATGGTCGCTTCCTGCACCAGCTTCCTCCATCCTTTTCTAGCTGCCTGTTCTTTGTAGCCTCTATCAGGCTTCGGAAAGCGGCTGGAAAGAGTAGAAATTGGCCAAATAGACAGATATACACGCCAGAGGATTGGTCCGGGAGAGAGTACAGTGCGGCAAACTGTACTCTCTCCCGGACCAATCCCCTGGCGTATATATCTCTATTTGGCCAATTTCTACTCTTTTTTGTTCTTTGCCCTCTGTGTACAGTCTGACAGTGACCTACCTGTCCGGTCCCTGTTATATGTTCACTAAAAGAGCTAATAATGTATTCTGTGCAGGACGTTCTGAAGGCCGTGCAGGAGTTGTACGAGCGTGACGCGTCATCAGCTCGTCTGACGTGGATCATGGAACTCCTGGACCTGGACACGGACATGACCTTTGACCGGGACCTGTTCTGTATGGTCTGCGCGCTGTACGACCGGCTGCTGTGAGTATCACGATTTTGCACTCACGTGACCATGACGTGACCATGACTGTACCGTCCGCCATGTTGGTGGGTTAAAGAAGTATAATTCTGTGGTCTGCACGCCTGTTATGTCACGTGACTATGACGTAATTTTCCCATCCGCCATTTTGGTTGGTCAAAGTAGCACTCGAATTCATCATGTAAGAGATATTGATTTCAACATGCTGCTTTTTGCCTCTGCATATTGAGAGAGCAACAGAACGTGAATTATTCCCTTCTTCATGTTCTTTACTGTCTATACCTTCAGAAAGACAGTCCGCCATCTTGGATTTGTGTACTCCATCCCAATAAGTCATTATCGAAAAGTTGCGTGTCAGTTGTTAAACCGACCTCCTTCATATTTTTTCCTCCCTCAGACTCCGTGAGCACACGGCGCAGGTGGAGGGAGTGAAACAGACGGAGAAGGAGAAACTGGAGAACGCGGACTTCACGGCGCTAAACTGGAAACTACACGACAGGGACATCTCCGGGCCTCTCAAGGCGTTACTACATGCCTTATAGTCTATCTCCGGGCCTCTCAAGGCGTTACTACATGCTTTATAGTCTAGAAGCTCATAGTGATAAAGGACCCTGAACTCCAACTGGTAGTTTTTGGATTAGGAATGCATCTCTCCACTTAGAGCTGTAGGACCACAAGCTCTCGGGGAGGAGGCCCAACCAGCCACTGACCAGCGAGAGATTGTGTAACACAGGCTACCTCCAACCTACCTCGCGACTGAATACATGAAAAAAATTGATGCAGTCACGGAGTGGTCTGAAATCGTATGGACAATGTCGTGAAGATGATGACTCTAGATTTTACTGTCAGAGCTTGTAAACACATTATGATGTGTCTCTTCCCAGATAACGTTTTTGAATCATGTATAACGTTAATGTTGCTGCCACCAAATTACGAGTGACTGAAAATTCGCTTTCAGTCAGAACAACAATCAAACTAATAGTATTGTTATTATTATCATCACTGTTGCTGATCGTATTGTTGTTATTTTTCATAGCTGTTGACAATGTTGCCGTTGTTGTTTTTGTTGTTGCACCGTGTTACATACAAATCAGAATATTTGTTTTGTACCTTACTTCGTTAATAATCAGTGTTCCTCACACGTTCTTGGTGTAAATGTTTGTAATGTGTTAGTATTTTATATGCAGAACGCTGAGACGGCACTCATTATACAAACTATATAGACTACAGAGCTGCGTTTAGTAATACAAACAAACAAGTAGTGGATATACAAACGAACTTACATCCAAGTATATTACTAGTAATAAATCAACATGTTGAGTTCAAAGTATTGTTTACACTACTGATTCTCTGAGTTCTAAACATTCTCTGATATATTTGCCCATTTTACATTATCACGTTGGCAGAACTTACTGCGCCTGCGCGAAACCCGTAAAATTGTGCATAGCACTTGGGCAGAAGGTCTCGTTTAATGTCGTATTCGCGTATTTAAAGATGACATCCCGTCTATAGTTTTTAAATGTTGTGTCGGAAAAGATATCTTCTGCAACGGGCAAAAATGCTGATGCAGCGTTGACCAAACATACAACGTACACCGTGAAAAATACAGGTTTTTCGCACATACAGTACGTTCTGCCGACGTGCGCCCATTTGTACACAGCTCGGGTTGTCTCCTCCTAGACATGACGTATCTCGAGCTCATGTAACACTGGTGTATCCTACGTATACGTGGGAGGCACAGTTACAGAAGCTATCAGGAAGTCCATAGAGATGTCAAACACTTATCCATTCTGACGTTGGCGTTTTGTGATACCACATACATGTATAACACTTGTGTACCTTACGTGCACGGAATATACGTGCCAAGGGGTTTTCAAGAAGTACATATAGAGAATCATAAACCGGACGAATCGTATAATTCTTGGTATTCGTGTTGTCTTGATGTCAGTTGTATAGAGTTTTTGATGTGATACGAACACACATGGAGTATAACCACGACCACGGAACGATATGTAATAGCAATTCCCATGCGTAATATTCCTGGATATTTACAAATAAACGTTACCGTTAGTTACGTTAACTATTAATCGGTAGGAGCACGTACAACAATGTGTACATTATATCTACACATATCTATCGCTGTATATACATATACATATACATAATTCTACATATAGATATAATCTTTCTTATATCAATTTTTAACGCTGAGACGTTAAAACTCTGAGTCTACCTTATTCTGACTAGCCGCCGCCTTTTCACGTCTTTTACGTGCGTCTCGAACGCACCTGTCGAGATCTTGGGCTTCCTTCCCTCCCCCGGCGTGCCTGCCTGGTACACCTGTACGGTTCCATCTTCGCCCCAACCTGTAAGACGTGCCAAGAACTCGGGTAGTTCCCACCTGAAGTCGGCCCAGTTCGGGTGCTGAAGGAGATACCTGATGATGTCCGCCAGGTCTATGATGAAACATGTCAGAAGGATGGCGGTGACCACGCGAGCCGAGAGAAGCTTGGACGGGGAGACCGGCGAGGCTCGGCGGGCCCCCTCCCCTCCCCACGCCGAGGAACACGGTACGTCCACCACCTGCAGCGAGACCGTCAGCACGAGCAGGACCCGGCAGTTCAGCAGCAGCGGCATGGCGGAAACACAAACTCCGCGGACAGCCGAGAAGATGCTGGAAGCACCCAATGACATACAACTCCGCGGACGCGAAGGAGCTTACTCCGCGGAGAGGATGCTAGTAGGTTTCTTGGAATATTGATTCTCCATGTCCTCTCCACCTGTGAAAACAATCTTCGCCGTTTCCCCCTCTTCCCTCCTCAGCCTCCAAACGACACGAACAGCTGACGCTTCTATGATTCGCTGAAGAAGAAATCGTTATATTCCCAAACGGTAAACAAGGTCCGGATATTCGTTGCCGTTCCCTCAAGGTTGAACGAGCGGCGTAACCTTGGCGACCTTCCGCCGCGAAACGACGGCAGAATCTTCCCTGCGTCTTAGAGTACGTGAGGGGAATGTACAGCTAGCAATTAAACGTGCGCCATCGGGGACAGAGACGGCTTGTTACCTACACACGAGCAATAAAAGACAGTTGTGGCCTTGGAGGCACCAAATAACCTCATCGGAGGCACTAAGGCATAAGCAAGGCGATTTCATGGATGACATCTTCTGACGAAAGCAAATATAATTCAATTCAATCTGTATTAAAAACAACTAGCAGACATGAGTCTGAATTGTGTTGTTCTGAACAAACTGGTAGGTAAGCATCCCATCTAATCTGCTCTAATTCATCATCCACTTAAAAATTATAAATTATCTAAATCAAACAAAAATCATAATAATAATGCGAGTGTGTGGAAAAATATCCTTTCATCTTTTCATAGCACGTCGGGATTTCTATGTACAAAATGCGGGACATTTTTGTTGCAAATTTCCGCCCGTACCCTTTAGTTTTGAGGTGCTTAATTTCTGAAAGAGTTTACTATCAATATTAGACCGAGAAACAATTGGCCAAAACCCCTAGATGACGTTATCTATATTATGAATATTCGGTGGCCCAAAACACAGCCAGCCGCGATAGTTTGTGTTGTCAGCTGAGTCATACGTCACGACCCTGTCAACATATTCCTCTGGGTATCATCGATACATGTGTCTATTTCAAATCCATTAGATTATAATAATTGTAATCAGAACCTCTTGTTCAACCACTCAATAAAGCAATATCTATTTGAAATCAGCTTTGAAACAAAATACATCGTCACGAAATCATGTTGATTTTTGTACGTCATTGACTTACAGAGGAGCCCATTAAATGTTGTTAAGTGCAATCATAGCTATGTAATGTAGCGCTGCTGTAAACACTTTATACATTATTGATAAACGACCTCTATTCGCCCGACCGCCCGTGACACTAAAAACCGAATCATCCATGTCTGGCATCATGGCAGACTGGTATCAAATATCGTCACGCGAGCAGGGCTCGTGCCTGATTGGTGGATAGCGGTCACGTGACAGGTTTGAAATTCCCTACGCTCGTTATGGCGTGGGGCATTTTTAGTGTGTAATATAGAGATCAAAGAGATCCCACAGAGCCTGTAATAGAGAGATCACACACAACCGTCCGCGCGTGACATCCATATTTCCATATACTAGTAGTTGCCGCTCACAGCACGTCGGCAGAACGTAGTGCACCTGCGCGAAACGTAATGCATTGTGCATAGCACTTTGGCAGAATGTCTCATACAAGGTTGTATTAGAGCATATAAGGTTGACAGCCTGTCTGTAGTTTTCAGATGTTGTACAGGAAAAGATATCGTCTGCAACAGGCAAAATTTTGATGCAACGTTGTCCAAACATCCAACGAAAAACGTGAAAAATCTGGGTTTTGCGCAGGCGCAGTACATTCTGGCGACGTGCTGCCGCTCACAGATCAAAAGACGTAGCCTGGTTACCTGACCCATTTTAGCTCCTGAGGCTGTATCCTCTCCGCAAATAGAGAGAGGATACAGCCTGGGGAGCTAAAATGGGTCTGGTAACCAGGCTACAAAAGACGCACAGAAAAGGGCCCGCTGGACGCAATGTGTGTTTCGTGTTTTCCACGCAGTTTTCAGTAAAATTGTAGAAAAATTTAGATAATCTGAATACTTTATAGGAAGCGTATTTGCAGTGTTAATGTTATTATATATATTGATTATTAATTTTCTATATGCTTAATTGTTGACCAATCAATCTTTGTTGCATATTCATGCCAATGGGTTGCATACTGATGATGTTACATGTATGAATACAGAGTAATAGTAATAGGATAAAAGAATAACTCAAAAGTCTTACTTATCTCAAAAGGTACTACAATCTATCTACTCTAAGTCTTAAGCATTTCTTCTCTCTTTCTAAAGCAACTGAAGATAAATTAACGTGATTTTACTATTGTGTGGTCATAAGTGGTCATTGACAAGAAAATGTCGCTGTGACTGAGATTCACCCCTAGTATAATTGAAGGCAACGCTCGAAGTACTACTGTGAACGCGAATATCAACAGTAAAGTACATTACAAACGCGTCATGATGTTGAAGATCGCTGAAACTCAATCTACTTGCACTTATAAGTGTTATATAACACTTCAGGATATACCCTGAATAAAAACCGGCACATTTATGGAGTCTACACACCCATGCATGAAACAACTGGTCATGCATATTGTGGCGTGGACGCGTCAGCGCCCTGTCCGTGTTTTTAAAATGGTCGGCGCTTCTTTTTCAATGCTAAGGTCCTCTAGATCTTTTAAGATCTAGAGGACCTTAGCATTGAAAAAGAAGCGCCGACCATTTTGCGTAGTCATATATCTGGGTTTCTGGTGACAAAGTACGCGTATAAACCGTATAACGTTAAACAATAATTTCACGATAGCTTACAGCTTACAATAAACTGAACATTTGGTAACATCATTTCGGTACTTCCCAAACGAAAGAAGCATCAGTTACACTCATATTGCATTCTACTGAACAAACTAATTTTCGCTCGGAAACGACGTGACAACACTTTGCTTGCTTCTTCTACAAAAGGCACCAGTGGTAGAGAATACCAGTGTGGGTTCTAGTAGTGCTTTGCCCCCGGTAAGGGGAAGTTATGTCACCGTAACTGTCTCTGCAGCCATAAATGCACAGTCCGTATTTGTAAGGACGGTGGCGAGAGAACATCGAACCCTCCAGAGGTCATCTCAGCACAAGCAAGGTCACCACTTCAGATCCAGCCGCCATTTTCTCTGTCACCTCCAAGGGCAAAAAATACTACAATGGTAAGTTCGCCTATTTTTCTTGTTTTCGAAAATGTAGCAACATTCCGCATTGTAACTTGTGCTAAAAAGTTCTATCCATGCTTTGAATGTCGTATATAGAGGCATTGGAATGGACGAAAGGGTATTTGGGGGAAAAGCAACTCGTCCAAAATGATATAAAACTTGTATGACCTTGTCAAGAAGGGCTGGACCCATCTGTCGCGGAAAAATGACGTGAAATTATGTCAATCTTATATTCTGACGAATGTTTTCCTGCTTGATACGAGGATGTAGGTATGTCTTGAACGGCTATGAAACAGTCAAATATGGCAAAAATGCGCGAGGCATTAAATGAGGAAAGTTTGGCAATAATCTACTGACAAAAAACAGCACAAAAAAAAGAAGTTCGTAAACGTCATGGACCAGTCACCGTATCGTCTTCCTATCGTCGCCATTATGGCGCACAAGACTTGTTCTGATGGTTCTGTACACAGGACACTAGCAAAGCTGTCTCCGGTGTTTTACTTGTTTAAATTGGTCGTAAAAAACACAGAGAGAATCTGAAATCTGAGATCATTGCGAAATTTGTTATTGTGGTATAACGTAAAGAGAAACTTGGTCTCTGAAATAATTATGTAAAACCTTTCTGTAAATCAGTAATATAGGGTTTTGCACCGTGGCGCTCTTGAAGGGCGAAAAATGCTTTTTGATTTAAATATCCCTGTACTTAAAAAGCCTTGTATGCTGTAAAAATGATCTCCTCCATCGGATTCGCATCATCTTGGGTCGGGCACGTTTTAGTTGCAATTTTCTGACAAATCGCCAAGCGGCGTCAGACATATAGGAAGCACGAATTTCACACTCATCACCAACCCTATGACTTGTGACAAACGTAACAAATGTACAGGTGACATAGAGGGGGTGGATGGAAGATATTTCACCACAAATGTAGACAGGACTACAGCAGCCGACTGTCACATGGAACTTGCGAACGCCCCTCTCCTTATACGGTAACTGGGGCGAGTAAGGACCGGCCATCGCCCCGGCGTTACACCCGCATATTTGGACAGAACCTTACAAATCTTAAAGGAATTTTTGAAATTCCGACGTGCCAAACGATAAAGAACAAATCCTAAACCGCTTTACTGTATCATGATCTATTTGACATAAGCATATATCTTACATCGAATGATGATTAGTCAATTCACGGGTCCATAAATCTAAAAGTGACAGGTCATGAACCAAAATTTTTCAAGTTCTGAATTATATTTGTGAATCTGTTGACGTCTTCAAATGACCTAGCGCCACCTGGCGGTCCATGTTGCTCAGCATTTATTACAAGACGCAAAAAAACGAATGTGTAGTTTCGTCTATAATGAAAAATACATTATGTTTATTTAGACCTTTCAGGTATTAAGTTAAAATAAAGATATTCATTTTTTAAATTTATTTATTCATTCATTTATTCGTTCATTCATTCATTCATTCATTCATTCATTCATTCATTCATTCATTCATTCATTCATTCATTCATTCATTCATTCATTCATTCATTCATTCATTCATTCATTCATTCATTCATTCATTCATTCATTCATTCATTCAGGGGAGCGCACGGGACATTCTGAGTGACGATTTGGTGGAGGGTAAGAAAACCAGTTTGTTTCCGTCCGGGTTTTGAATGAAGTTTGAATGAAAAAAGTCCAAATTTCTAGACCAATGAGCACAATATGTTTGTCATCTGCATATCTGGGGCGCCCTCTAGCTGCTTCCATCTACACTGCATTTGTTGAACTGCACTGCATCGTGGACAGAACACCTGAAAACTTAAGTTGTAAAAGTTGTCAAATTTTCATAGAGCTAGATAAATTAAATTTAAGGAGACACCATATTTCTCAATGGGGCTGTCTCAAAACGTCATGTTTTCCCCAAACAGAATTCCAGCTGGCGTTCAACATGTTTGACCAGAAGGGCGAAGGGGAGATCAGCATCCAGAACCTGGGGACCATCCTGAAACAGATCGGACTGAACCCCAGCCGGAGTGAGCTGGAGGAAATCATGGCGGAGGCTGACGAGGACGGTAAGGGAACGACTCACAAGTTCTGCTAGGGTATCCTGAAACAGCTCGGGTTGAACCCTAGCCGCAAGGAGCATCTCAAATCTTCAATAACTGTTGTTTTGAAAACGAAAATGTAACGGTGATGCAATGGCAGTAGATCGATCCTGACTCAGTCAGTGTCCATCACAATTAGCAGTTTAACCAACGAGGCATGGCAATTAGCGGTTAGAACAATGAGATAGTGATCTGCATGTCCGTCAAATGTTTGAATTTTTATCATGCTTTTTATTTTGCATTTATTCGTTTTGACGGAGGTGGGCGGCCGTTGTGTGAGCGGTCTATTGTTGGCATATGCGATGATTTGATGATGTACATTATAGATTTTGACGAGTTCTTAGAACGAACAACCGATGCCTCAGCACCTGTAACCCCGTGTCGCATGTATTCACACAAACCGTACGTTATATTAAGGAGGCCCCTAACCTTGCTATCCCCCCCCCCAGGAAGCGGTACGATGGATTTTGACGAGTTCCTGGAGCTGATGGCGAGACAGATGCACCAGGAGGAGGGGGAGCTGAACGAAGACGAGGTTCGGGCCGCTTTCCGGGTCTTCGACAAGAACAACGACGGCTTCATCTCCATGTCCGAGTGGAAGGTCAGAATCTCTTCATGACGTCACTCATGACGTACATATCGTTAAACCGCCGCATGACGTCACGCATGACGTAAACATCGGTAAACCACCACATGACGTCACTCATGACGTACATATCAGTAAACCACCGCATGACGTCACTCATGACGTACACATCGGTAAACCGCCACATGATGTCACTCATGACGTACATATCGGTAAACCGCAACATGACGTCACGCATGACGTAACACAACTTGTTAAAAAACTCGTGACGTAATATAGAGACATGTGACATTTTAAATGACCCATGACGTGCTGTATAATGACCAATGACGTAATGCATGATACCCAATGACGTATTTTATATTGACCAATGACGTGCTGTTTAATGACCAATGATATGGCTTGTTTCATCAGGCGATGGCGGAGGCGTGTGATGAGAACCTGAGTGAGGCAGAGCTGAACGAGTTGATGGAGGAGGGAGACTCCAACAGGGACGGACGGCTAGACTATGATGGTAAGGACGGACACACCCTGGAGTACAGAGTAGACTATGGGGTATGGGCTAGAAAACAGGGTACGCCCTAGAGTATGGGGTACGGGTTACACGTTAGAAAATAGGGTACGCTCGAGTATGGGGTACGGGTTAGAAAACAGGGTACACACTACAGTAACGACTACGGGGTACAGGATAGACTTCTGGATACGGGCTGGGTAAAAGATGGAGAAAGGAGACTCCAGCAGGGACGGATGGTTGGATTATGATGGTACGCCTGATAACCTGTCGTGGTAGCAATATATGCTTCTTCTTCTTCTTGGCAATCATAAATGTTGAGCTAATTCATGTAGGATTCTAGCATACTAGGTATGTTTTTCTTGCGTACTTCATTCAACACACAATTCTCTAACTTAAGCCCACAACTCATCTTTTCTACTTCTTTTTCAGAATTCAAAGACTACTTGGTCAACTTCCAGATCAAGTGGTAACTTGGGGATCAGAACGCGGTCGTTATTAGCTCGGGATCAAGGCCAGATCTAGATCCAGGCCAGATCATCAGATCCAGTGATCACGTGTTGCCTTTCGTCGTCAGCCTGCCTCGTCGCCAGAATCCACCACGTCTCGTCATCTGCTTGGTAACAACGCTGGAACAGGAAGCAAAAATTAAAAAAAAAAAACTTATTCATCATAAAAAGAAGAAAGAATGTTTCTGTACATGGAGACAGTGACACATGTAGTAGGTTGAAAGTCACAAGAAAGCGTTGCTGTAAAATCTGATATATATAAAACTGTTAGCAGGTTTTGTTGAACTTCACTGAATCGAGCCTCCTGAACAATTACAGACTTTCTGTCCTACTTAAACTACTCATGCGACTCTTGACAGGGTATAAAGATTTCTGAAAGTTTGATTTAATATGAATTAAGTAAAAATTCCATTTGACAACAAATATGTGACACATATGGATAGCTTTCATCCAGAGTAGACTTTTACAAACAATTATAACATTGAAATATATCATGGGAAATACATTCGTATTACTTGTATCACTACAGTGGCTAGATACCAGACTACCATTTTCATCATCAGCTTACCTTTTGGCACACAGGCTCCATAGGAGGCCGTGTACGTGGCTAGATGGGTAGGGCAGCAGTTTTTCGGCACACAGCCTCCATAGGAGGCCGGGAACCAGGCTAGCAGGGTAGGGTGTGCCAGATTTGAACACCAGATCCGGTATCGGTTACCACCCCCACAGTAGGGGTTGTAATTAATCAGTATTCCCCGATCGGTCACCTCCACAAGGGCCAGGTACCAGGCAATAGGCATCAGCAGCCTCTATAGGGGCCGGGCGCTAGGCTAGATGGCTAGGGTGTGCCAGCTTTGAACACCAGGCACGGGCTGTGTTACCACCCCCACAGCAGGGGTCCTAATTAATCAGTATCCCCCGATCCAACATGATAAATAGACTACAGACATGGGAAACCGTTTCTAAACCTTTACCGATCCACACGGGTAATTTTAGACACTAAATCCCGTATATAAAACCCGCTCCAGGCATTTCACTATTCTTACAAACCTCCCAAGTAGAGAGAAGACGACTTCCTTCCGCCGAGAATCCTTAAAGACGGTCCCATCATGCCGGTAAGTGTTCTTCTGACGTCTGAAGTCGTCTTGAAGATTTATCTTAGATGCTTCACGGTTCTCTAAGGATGTTGCTACTTACTGAACGGAAATGAAGCATTTAGCAAATAATTCTATGAATGTATTTTCAAACTCGTGCTCCAAAGCTAATTGCAAGGTGACGCACAGAATATAAAGAGGTAAAAACGTGTCCAGTTTCTGGATCTACCTGGTGTGTCTACGGACATTTCATTGCGTGCTTTAGATTTAGGTTCATAATCATAATTCATAATATCATTTTCAGCAAATTCATAATCTCTAGATAATACTTTATCTCAGGTATCTTTAAACAATTTATGATATGATAGATATGTAGTTACTGTAATAGTACAAACGTATGCCCTTTCAAAGGACACATGAAACACCAAACACATTTATCCAGTAATAGTTAGATAGATTATGGAGGGCTTCCAACGTTTGGCATTGGAAAATGGCTATCCAGATTGAACTGGACGTGAGGTTTATGATGTATGTATGATTGTGCCACAGCTGGCGCCTGTAGATAATGTGAGGAGAAGGAACGAGCGCCAAAGATAGTTGTGAATTGCCTTATCCATTTTAGTCATACATCATAAATATGCGGTCATGACAATGTTATCACCAGAAAGCGGTGTGTGTATGTGCGTGTGTGTGTGTGTGTGTGTGAGTGAGTGTGTGAGTGTGTGTGTATGTGTGTGTGCGCGTATGTGTGTGTGTGTGTGTGTGTGTATGTGTGTGTGTGTGTGTGTGTGTGTGTGTGTGTGTGTATGTGTGTGTGTGTGTGTGTGTGTGTGTGAGTGTGTGTATGTGTGTGTGTGTGTGTGTGTGTGTGTGTGTGTGTGTGTGTGTGTGTGTGTGTGTGTGTGTGTGTGTGTGTGTGTGTGTAAGGGTAACATGTCATTTCCCATTGGAAACTGCGCGGGCAAATGAAACATTATGATGCAGTTTTTTCTCTATTCTTGATCTTTCTGTCGTTTAAGATAGAGAAACTGAAAATAGAGAAACAGGGAGAAAAATTATAAAATGTTCCACAATTAAACCGGCATGTAACCGTTACGGTATTTACACTAGGGCACGCCCACACAGAAATCGAACTACATTTAATTTAGTACAATGTCATGATGATGGTTATAAGATCGGACTCGCAGGACTTTATACATATCCACATACGTGTGCAGACTGTAAGGTATGTTCCATATATGTGTATAACAAATGATCATTGGTAACGTACACTGAAACAGCCTTAAAGCGAAGCAACAGATGTCTGTGAGGATGATGAAATCATCATACCCTGACTCAAACTTTAAAAATAAAATAGACATTGGGAGGATATCATCTATCTACTGGCATGATATAGTGGACAATACATAATAGTTTTCTCTTCCAAGAAGCCAACAAATTCCATCCAAATTTTCCGACGTTTAGAAAGAAGACTTCTGTTCCTTTTAACATCCGATGCAAAACCCACACATTACAGAAAGAGTGGGGTTATTCGCCTGCCACTGTTTCAGAAAAAGTCAAACCCAACAAGTTTAAAATTTATAGTCACCATTTAGACAAGAGTACGTAGTCACATGTTATATTCCTTGTTTGTTCCTCTTTTTCTTGTAACTTGCACTGAATTTTCGGGTTATAACTTTCAATCATTGCAAATTAAACTTATCGAAATTGATATTTACAAAAAGTGGCGACTAAACGTGGTGAGAAATTCGTGCTGACGGATCCCCAGTTGAACCCAGGGATGGAATGTTCCCCGGTGCAGATTTCAGACAGAGGGCTTTGGTTCCTAATTGATGAGTGAAACTTTAATCCACAGGAACCAGTTTTGTCTCCATTTAGAACCCACACCCTGGGCAGCCTTGAGTTTCTGACGTCTCTACTGATTTATAACGTTATCTTCCAGCACGTTCTGCTTCTAAATTCGTACAGAAGAGTTGGATACAGTCCACATAACTCATATTTAAAAATACCGAGCTCAAGTGTGCAGTGAAGTTATCACTTATAATAGTGGCAAGTATATATACATATATTGCGGCAATGGTTACAACACAGACATACATGTGTAAGTAGAATAGTTCTACCTGTGACTCAAGGTTCGCCTTTGTCGTTAGGCCGCTAGAAACAAAACGCCATTGAAAAGAGAAAAGAATGAGCTTATTGGCGTTTAGAAAAAAAATCTCAATCTACACATTTGCACTGACAGTTGGTCATGTACATGTGTGGATAAATGCTGGCATTTTCCAGCTGGAGAGTTATTGCTCTTTCTATTTTGTTGAAAAACTTGCTTTTAGGCTTGTTTTGCCTGCCTGGTAGAGCTCTAAAAGTCATGCAATGTTGTTGTGTTTTGTTGCGGTGGAGGGGGTCAAAGGTCATCACCTGTCCAGCAGACGTCATTTCGCTGATTAAAAATTTGGATTTTTTTACTAAATGGACAATGTGGAGGCCAAGCTATTCTGTCAATGTGAGTTTTCAATAGTTGAACACTCGAAGAGGTGATTTTTTACAGCTCATTTCTTAGATGTTTACTATACTTTTCAATGGGACCTGGAAATAGTGTAGTCCCTCCCTCCTCCTCTAAAGGCCCCAAAAGCCCGACATGTAGAGCCTGATAAGAAGGCTAAGATTTCTCATTGAAATGTTTTTTTCCGTTAACTAATTCGTGTTCTATGACCGACAGCTCTACAAACGACCACTTAAGTTGTGTTCTGTTTAGACATTAAAAGGTACTTCCTATTTCCGCCTGCGTGCCGGGGTCACAGGGTTACAATAACGTCACGCAGTCCGCCCCACCCAGGCATTCTACCCGACTGTTTACCGCAGGACGTAATAATAGCGCGCGGGCTGGTCTAATCCCCGTACAACAACATTGCTGGCGTTTGTAGGCTCGGATTTCAGCTCTTAAGCACTTTCTGTGTCATTTATCAATTGAAAAGATAACCAACTCCCACAAGTGGGGCTGGAGATAGAGGTCTGAAATTCCTAAACTACAAAGTAAACAGTTAATGAAGACCTTCATTTGTACATATTTCACATGCACGCTGGATTAAGTACAGGTCACAACAAGAGAACAGTACAGATGCATAATGTCAGGGTAGAGACCCCGATCTGGTAGAAGTGGCGATTCTACCGGTAGAGATCCCAAACGGAGTCTCTGTCAACAGAAACTCCGATCGGGATCTCTGCCGGTTGAATCGCCGATTCTACCAGAAGAGATCCAGATTGGAGTCTGTAAATTTCAATATTTTCGCTTGAAAGACAGTCAGAACTTTTCAACTTTGATTCATGTCACTTTAGATCAATGATTTGACTTGAAATTTAGGATTTGGAAATGGGAAACCAGCCTAGCACATTAACAGTGAATTGCAGAGCGGCCCAAACTGGAGCAGGACTCCTACCCGGCCTGAATAACTCTACTCTACTCTACTCTACTCAACAGCATTCCTGATCGGAATCCGATCGGGATCTCTACCGGTACAATCGCTGATTCTACCAGATCGGAGTCTCTACCATAACATGTATATTGACTTTGTCAAGTTAAAATGAGAACTGCAGTCTAGCATGTAAATTCTGCTTCTTCTAGCTTTAATTCTTCGTGATGGAGAAAATGTAAGAACAAGTATGCTTCATGATCAAAGATTTGTCTAAACACATTAAAGATGTGAACTTGTCTGCATTGCTTAAGTGAAGAAGACAATGTCAGACTACATAAATCTCTGCATTAAGAATGACGATAACTCTACAAACAGCTGTAGGTTCAACAGACTACAGAAGCCCAGGGGAGATTTCCGTACTTCACTAAGCGACGTCACCCGTGCGTCAATGTCATCCAAAAACGCACACGAACATGATTCCCTTATCTGTATAGTCGTGTATCTGTATACTAGTAGTAAGTTACAACATACGCTATCAACTTACGTTAGCTACACAGTACATTACGATTTAAGGCGGATCATAAGATTTATGCTTAGCCTAGTATCTAGAACGCGTACGATTGTAACGTTATCTTATATAGTGAGATATTCAATGTTCGTATATAACTCTGCAACACGATAAAAGCATGGCCAAGGTGCGGGCTCAGATTTGTAGAGACCGTGAATGGACCTAGGGGATGGTTGTGCGAAGGGACAGATCGTTGATGACTTTAGGAGGGATGGTGGAAAGGGACAGACCGTAAATGGCTGTGGGGCAAGGCTGTGCCAAGAACGGACCGTGAATGACTCTAGGGGAGGATTGTAGACAAATGAGACAGACTAAAAAGGTCGATCAGTAACGTAACCATTGTGCTTTTTTATTTTTATTTTGTCAAAGATAAATCATTATGAAGCTTTATCAACATTTATTTCCTGAATTATGCCGACTCATATCCTGCATTGCACCAACGCTCCTACTGCATTAGCACGGACATCACGTGACCGCGTCTGTCTTCACTGGTCTTTTAACTGTTGAAAGAACTCTTTATAGAACATGAGACAGTCGGGAAAGGTCATGGGAAGGTCACCGCCAAGCATCCGGCTGCTTCGCCCAAGGAGATGCCGCACCCTGGTCACGTGATCGCGCCCTGGTCACGTGATCACAGGGATGATAAACATCGACGGGAACACTGGTCACGTGACCGCGGGGTAGATGATAAATATTGGCGGCAAGAGGCGGTGTCGGTTTTCACTTTCACTGCAAACGGACGGACGAAGACACGGTCAAGATGTCGGACGACGGCGTAAGACTTTTCACTTTCTTGTGTGTCCTTCTCATAGTGGCTGGCATGTCTTGATAAAGATACTCCTAGTCCTCAATAAGGGCTTCTGTTTGGTCTCAAGAATATCCGAACTTTCTTTACGGATGAACACATCTTAGAGAACGCTGTGTGGTCCTGGATTGGAGGGAAAGCCTACATAAGCCGGGCTATAGCTCATGCTGAGAGATTGGGGGGGGGGGGGGGTACTAGAATACTTGCACTTGTCGCAAGTGTGGATAGACCGGAATTTTCTCTTTCTTGTTTCTGTAAGTTTCCAGTCCTAACAGTTACATTTCGCGCAGTTCTGAGGGGAGTACTAGAATACCTGGACTTGTCCTGAGATTGAAAAGATTTGCGCAGTCCGATTCTTTAGTAACAGCCCGAAGGTGCTGTCACATATATATCATCGCCACATAAGGGCGCGTGTCGGACAAGTGTGGGACGTGCCGCCGGCTGGAGGGTCCGAGGGTCGCGCGCCTGGCAGTCTTTCTCCTCTCTGGTTATTAACACCCTCAAAACTTAGCCTCTACTGCAGGCCATGGCGAAGGCAGAGATTCTTATATTGTAGTTTTTATTTTCCCCGTTACGTACCGTTTTCTCATTGCTGAAGGGTCCGAGGGTCGCGCGCCTAGCAGTCTTCTCTTCTCCGGTTATTAACACCCTCAAAACTTAACCTCTACACGGCAGGCCATGGCGAAGGCAGAGATTCTTATATTGTAGTTTTTATTTTCCCCGTAACGTACTGTTTTCTCATTGCTGAAGGGTCCGAGGGTCGCACGCCTGGCAGTCTTCTCCTCTGCGGTTTTTAACACTCTCATAGCCTCTACGTATACAGCAGGCTCTAGTTACGGTTGATATTTTGGTATTGTCGTTCTTGTTTTACCCGTTATGTACTGTTTTATGGAGGCTGCGGTGTCTGAGAGTTGCATGTTTCGAGAGCAATCTTTTCCTCTTCAGCTAGTAACACTCTCATAACCTTCCCAGCGGGCCCTAGTTATAGCTGAGATTTTAAGTTTGCGGTTCTTTTTCTGCCACGTATGATCTTCAATGGTTCTTAGGAAGGCATGCCGAGCCCGTCGGCTTATTTGCTGTTTGCAGGCGTAGCAAACATCGCTGCCCTCTGCTTGCTCAAGCCGACGAGGTTCAATAAGTACAAAACAACTAGTAAACACCTTGGTAGCTCAGGTAGAATCATGGAATTCGAAAGTATTGTGCAAAATTTATTGACACTTGGAAATCTTTCCACCTCTTGAAAGAGTCTTTTTAATTTTTTCGTTGCGAGGTTTGAACTTCCCCAGCCAGAAGCGTTAAGTTACAGCTAAGTCTACCGAAGTTGACAAGACCTGCTAAATTTAGACGAAGGAACTTGCCGATGCCGCAGGGCTTCTAATACAGCGAGCTAAACTTGGACATTCGCGACATAGTTCCCCGATTTTCGACGATACGTTCTCAAAATTCCGACATGAAAAACTGTCAATTTTCCAGATTTATGATGCCCGAAACAATCCCAAAGAGCTGGTACCAGTAAAAAAAATTAGCAGGGCTTTCAAATTGATCTTCGGGGCTTGATTCTATTTTTCTTTACAGCGGAATCATTCCCTACTCTAAAGTTGTCTGTTCTACTTAGAATTTATAAATTGTTTGATTATTACTCCTGTTCAACTCTAAAACCTAACGTAGTCATAATTGTAAGGCGTCCAGGTATAAAAACAGACGCAGACGACATGCCCATGTATGGATGCATGTTCTCCCCCCTGTCCGATGCAGCGCCAACAGCTACGTGTGAGTCAACATATCCGAGAATCATTGGAAACATTAGACATCTTAGAGATAGTCTCCACCAGGCCTTCACAAGGGGCTATGGATAGTAGAATTCGGCAAACATAGGGTGAATAATTGGCCAGGAGAGTCAGCCTGCGGTAAAGCTAACATTTCCCCTAACTGCGCATGCGGTAGCAAATGAAACCCTAGATTGGTCAAACTCCCCTGGCAAATTATTCTCCCTGTTGGGCTAAATTTAATTATTTTTCAATCAGCGTTGTTAGCCTGGTATAGACTCTCATACATGTTGCGAACGCTGTGTGGTCTGTAGCGTTGCGGAAAGGAACGGCTGCATGAAGTGCCAACAGATATGTGTGAGTCAAGTCGTGTCAGCGCGACTGGAAACATCATCGTCGCATTAATGATGTTTACTCGCACATTATTTTCACATTAGTGATGTTGACTGACGCCTTCGCGTTGGGACATGAGATCTGGGTTAGCGGGGCTGTGTTAGGCCCTGTTTCCGTAGGACAGAGCAAATCTCAGATTTTTCTGTGGCTGCATTGCAAGACAGTTTGAAATTGTCAATACAGTATCAAGTTGGCAGGGCCGTATCGATTTGGTTGGCGTAAAAAGATACCAGTACAAAACGCTCGATAAAAACACCTGAAAATTCGTCAAAAATAAGCCTTAACCTCTGCTTGGAGAGTAGGACTCACGGAGCCCGTTGGACAATAGCCTCTACAAGGCCTCACTAAGGACTTATTGGAAACTAGCATGTCCAGATTAGGAATTATCAAAACCGGAAGTTCCGCTGCAGTACCATAACAAGCCACCAGGGGCCCAAAATCTAATCATGTTGAAAGTCTCATCAAGACCTACCGACCTACCAAATATCAAGGCAATCTATCTATGTCTTCTTGAGTTATCGTGTTGACAGACGGACACACACACACACACACACACACACACACACACACACACACACACACACACACACACACACGAACGCTACTAAAAACAACCTTCTTGGCGAAGGTAAAAATAGAATAGACCAGTAGAGTGAGCCCGCGGTAAAAGGTAACATCTCCCTTTCGGCAGCTGAAACCATATGTGAAGGCCAAACGCTGGTGACAAATCTGTAACTAAGACGGATTGTCCATTTCAAGTTTTGTTTTCCTGTCGGTTGCTTTTATTCCGAAAGCCCTATGCCGATTTCGTTTCCAATTCTTAAGCTGTTAACTTCTAGCTTAACAGTCTAGTAGTCGCAAATGTATGATACAAAATTGGGGAGCGCGCCAAACCGTCACCTAACACCGCTCACTTTAGATAAGGAAAACCATTCTCCACATTATAAAGACACCATGTCGCATTTTCTACATTTTAGCTTGTTACGTGATGTATAGAAACGCTGTACGTACGTAACATTCGGACAAAGTTCTATGCTTCAGCCCGAATACTTATTAGTCTTCACGACGTTTGTTGTATGGATCTGTACATAAACTTGAAGACATTCCGGAAATCAAAACGTTCAGATTCTTGACCCTCCAAGCGTTTGATTATCCTGACGACAACATAACTGAGAAAATTGCAACGGTTTTTTAGAATTCCCAATAACAGCGTGCTGACTGATTTTGTTCACTTATTCATGCGGAGACTTCGAGATAACAGATTGTTCAAGTTCTGATACCGCCTTTTCTGTCAGTGAACAGACCAAAAACGATGTAAATGCTTTTCACATAAACGTTGAACACACATATAAAATTGTGTTTGCTTTTTGACAACATCATCCGGCCGCGGAAAAGAGCGTCTGTATTTTCCTTAGGGTTCCTCTTTAAAAGGCCCTGAATTATTTCCTCACTAACGTATGCGAAGAGTTTAAGACATCCCGACGGAGACTTTAAGACATCCCGGAGATCAAAGAGTTCAGATCCTTATCGTCACAAAAACAGCTGCGAGACAAGTGTAACAAATGAAGGGATCAACGTCTTTATAACCGGAAACCCAACATGTACAACCTCGCACAGGAATAGCGAGTCGGTCGGTCGCCTGTTCGCTACTTCGACGTTTGGTGTTTAATGATGAAACTAGTTTATTTATTTCACACACATTGAAGTATAACTTCAGCGCCCAGGGCTAAATTGCGGGTGACTGTGCACTTATCGTAATTAGTTAAAAGACAATTAAAACAGTCACGCACTGTGTTGGTTGTTCACAATGCATTAAAGGGCATTACGCCTTCGGCAGAAGGTTATGTTTTGGTAGCGTTTGTGTGTATGTATGTATGTGGTTTAGCACGATAACTCAAGCGGCTATGGATGGATTGATAGTCAAGTCAAGTCAAGTCAAGTCAAGTCAAGTTTATTGCACAACAATTGTAACAGGTACAATGTATGGCAGACAGAACGGAATACTAGCTGGTATGGGTCTAGCAAAAGTCTATATACAGGTTCAATGGGTACTATATATGGTAAAATGTTGAATAGAACTACTGACTAAGAGCTTGTGCATTTCTACAAGTAAATGTTAAGCTACGCTATACTACGCTGTACATATACTATACAGGTTCTACACGTATTGTACAAAGTATTGACTAAGTTTCTGGCTAATGTCTGTTACAGTTCTACCAAAAAAGGTGCTAACATACGCTAAACTACATGTACATAATTAATAACTAATACAATGAGGTCTTATGTACCTACTAAACAGTTTTACATGTTGATATTCCTAAGTAGTCATATGAAGATTTCTTTTTTGCATGGCAGTATAAATGTATTGGCCTAGATATACAGAGATTATATCGGGACATGACATAAGTACCTGGAACGTTTCTCTAGTTGTATTGGGTAAGGTTTTAGTAGTCTTACATTTGATCATCTGCATTAATTTAAGTCTTTCTTCGTTGTATGTGGGGCAAGTCATCAAGAAATGATGCTCATCTTCAACATCATTCTTGCACGTAGGGCACAATCTCTGACTGGCTGGTATATTGTTATGTCTACCTTTTTCAATCTCTAGGCGGTGTGCGCCGATTCTCAGTTTTGTAATATTAACTACGAATGATTTGTTTTGAATTGATAGGAGATAGTTCTCGATGTGAAAGTCCTTTTTTATTTTTGAATATGTGTCAAGTTTATTAAAACTTCTTATCTTTTGTCTCCAGCCAGATAGAAATTCGTCCTTTAGGCGTTCTTTGAATATACGTCCGAAATAGTTGGCGTCGGTGGGAGGATTTAGCCACATTGATATGATTATGTAATTTTCGCTGCCGTTCTCAATTTCGACTAACCCCAAAATAGCGTTTCCTCCCTCAAGCCGTTATCTTACGCAACAGTCAGTTCGACGGAAACCTCGCAGCGTAATTGGAGTAATCGGACGAATATAGTCTTGGCAATATCTTAAAGATCAGGTCAAGTTGAAGTGCGATTCTCCTGTGAGCAGTTTCGGCTATGTGAGCTTGGAAGTTTCCAAATAAAGTGCCTTACAAGTCAGCTGTATTTCAGTCATGCCTTTGCTATCTCCACCAGACAATCGTTATGTAATCTGGTTCCAACCCCAAGGCCACACTGTCTTTAGATCCACGTTTAGCTGGCATTTAGCCAGATATTTATCCAACCATTCTTCCAATGGTATACATTACACACAGTACCAACATTACAATACATACATTACATGCAGAGTCTTGCAGACATTACCTTGCATACAAAAATGCCAATAATGCACACATTTTGGGAATTCTTTTCGTCCAGTCAAAAACTAATATACTGAGCTGTAACCCATCTTCTCCTTCAGATTTTATGGACCACATCAACACATGTTACGCGATTCCAATTTCTGAAAACAGATATGGTCCTGACTGTATTTGTGTTTGTTTACCTGTTTATTCATCTATGTATTATTTACTGGATGTTTATGCTTGCAGGGAAGAGCGAGCGACTCCCTGACTAAGGAACAGGTGGAAGGTACGCTTGAAAACACTTCTGTTTTGATGTCGATCTTCAATCGGTTTGGATCTAACATTGCTTTTAAAATCGTTTTATCAATGCTAAATCTATATCTTCGACATAAGGTATGCATGTATGTATGTATGTTTGTATGCATGTATGTATGTATGTGTGTGTGTGTGTGTGTGTGTGTGTGTGTGTGTTTGTGTTTGTGTTTGCGTGTTTCTGAAGGGGTGAAGTCTGCCATCTCTGATTGCTTTTCTCTTCCCTCCCGCAGAGCTGCAGATGGCGTTCTCCATTTTCGACCGTGACGGTTCGGGTGAGATCAGCACACAGAACCTGGGGACCATCCTGAAACAGTGCGGACTGAACCCCAGCCGTGACGAGCTGGACGCCATCATGGCGGAGGCTGACGAGGACGGTAAGGGGTTGTCTCACAAGTTCTGCTGCTTCAAAATTGACGTTTGTTCCATTAAAATCCCTGCCCGCCCCAGAAAACTGTAAGAATTGAACTCCCATACTGTTTAAATAAATATCAAGAAGTCTCCAAGATCCCTTTGTAACTATCGCGGGATAATAATCTCAATTATTAGCATTTTATGGTCGAATGTTGTAAGCCGACCTAAAAGATTTTTCCAAACTCGACCTCGCACCTGTTTAAAGGTCTCCGGGGAACGTGACACAGAAAATACAGAATGCTTGACCACATCAACAAACGAATGAAATAGAAACATGGATTTTGACGAGATTTTTGTTAGCCGATGACCAAATACAGACCTGTACGAAAGCCTTTGATTCAGCATAAAGCGCCGAATCAGGACCTTAATTTTCTTTTCTCCTTCCTTCACAAGAAGCGATAGGATGGATTTTGAGTTTTTTAGAACCACACACGGATACATAAGGACAAGTATGAATGTTTAGATACAAACTTGCACTTCAGCGCGTGTATTAACACAACCAGTGAGATGAGGCCCCTAACGTTGCTCTCTCCTCCCCCCCCCCCCCCAGGAAGCGGCACGATGGATTTTGACGAGTTCCTGGAGCTGATGGCGAAACAGATGCACCAGGACCAGTACGAGATGGACGAGACCGAGGTTCGCGCCGCCTTCCGGATCTTCGACAAGGACAACGACGGCTTCATCAGCATCGAAGAACTGCGGGTAAAACTCATAAAAACTCGTACTCTGTATTCTTTTGGGTATATGTTTGCCTCTGTGTGTGTGTGTGTGTGTGTGTGTGTGTGTGTGTGTGTGTGTGTGTGTGAGTGTGTGTGTGTATGTGTGTGTACATGTGTACATGTGTGTGTGTGTGTGTGTGTGTGTACATGTGTGTGTGTGTGTGAGTGTGTGTGTGTACGTGTGTGTGTGTGTGTGTGTGTGTGTGTGTACATAAGGTCAGACACACAAAAAAAACACAGGAAGTTAGGTCAAGAGTGCCGGGGTAAATGTTGTAACCGCAGACTAACAGAGAGACAGCATTGGAGGTCAATATGGTTTCCCCGCAGGCTGGGAGGATGTGACAGTGATATATGTACAAAATCAGCATGAGATTCTCAATAATTATCAATAACGATTGAAACAAGAAATTCAGAGCAACTCTAAATACATTGTACTTCACTAAGGTCTGAAATACTCGATTTTTTAATGTTTTGTTGTTGTTGTTGTTGTTTTGGACAGACCATGGCTGACGCGTGCGGAGAGAACTTGAGTGATGACGAGCTGAAGGAGCTGGTAGATGACGGAGACGGAGACAGGGACGGGAGGCTCGACTACGAAGGTAAGAACTTCATCTTCAAGCAGATGTGCCTTCCTGCGTGTTACTTTGCTTCCTTCAACAAAAAAACGCACCTGAAAGACGCACCAGACGCTGAGAACATTTCAAAGTCTTGCATCTACCTGGAGACCAAACGATTTGCATTTCCTATGATAGAGCGATCTTCAAACGATTTCTCTCATGTGCCAGACCGGTGTTCTTCTACCATAAAAGGTACAGATACCTTTAATGTAGTCCCGTATAACCTTTTTAGGCTCCTGTCTAGGCAGTGTGATAGGGATAATCCATTGTGGATCGGGCATGGTATTGGAAGGCGGAGTCAATCACTCTCCTTCCACCGACTTTAGCTTCAACAGAAGTCATTTTACACCTGAGTAGAGTGAGGAAAGTCGTGTTAAGTGCCTTTCCCAGGGACTCAACGTGTTATCAGGAGTACCAGGAATCGAACCCATGTCCTCTCGGTCCTGAGTCCGCTAGCCTTACCACTCGGCCATTCGACGACACCACCAGCCTTCTACAATAAGTAAGCATGAACTGTACGGTGTATAACTGAATGTAAAACTTTCCTTCTTCGTATCTTCCAGAATTCAAGGATTACCTTCAGTCCCTTCAGATTAAGTGGTGAAGAAGTGAAGACCGCTGTTCGTGTCTAACACAAGCAACACGTCACACCAATCCGGCAACCTGAACTCAACTAGATATGTGTACAGAAAACAATGCACAAACACAACTAAACTGTAGATTCAAAGTCATATTTGTACAATATCGAAAAGTACGTAGATCCTGTCTATGATTTGTATGCAGTTTGCAATATTTTCTTCTTTCAAACGAGAAACAGAGGGCAGTACTTGTTTTCAGAGTTAGGTTACATCTGTGATGTTTGTCTGTGTCTTTTCTGCACTACACCCTGCGTCACAACTGAGAACGTTTCCACTGGATTTGTGTATGAGTGCTTTATAGTCTTTAGGCATAAATTACGTGAAGTATGGTAGCAGTTGCAATATAGTTGCGGGAGATTGCAAGAACTGCTTGGACGTTAAGACGAAATGTGAACTTTGCAAACACGCGCTGTGTTCTGTCTCGTCCTGTTATTACTGTATGTCTCATTACATCATGTTGTCAATAAAGAATGGGCGACATTACAGTCTGCTCATGACAAAAACACATTTTTTTACAGTATCTTATTAGTAAACATACCCCGCTAGATTTTAGGTTTCTTTCTCTTGAACCAAACTACCCACTGAAACCATCAGCATTGTCAAGCATTGTTTTCAAGATGTACATTGGTCCAATGTACCAATATGCAAATTAAGTTTTCTTTAAAATGTGTCTGACAAACTATTTGCCAAGTTTTGTTCCTGTAAAGTTCTCCTGGAGGTCTTCAACCGCTCAGGCTGGTTAGGCTTCACGGAGAAAGCCAGGCATCAAGATCAGTCTACTCCTTAAGATGAAAACACAACAACATAAGCCACATTGCATCAGAACTTTATTCATCAAACTTGAAGTTGAAGACAAAAACAAAAGAAACGTCTCTCATAGACACGAACTGAGCACGAAGATTCCCCTAACATTATCTACAAGTGTGCTCAAATATCATCCACTTCAACTAGTCGTCGCCTCATGTGCAACAAAGGCAGGTGTGTTTAATCCATTGACAAACAACACCGCATCAACACTGCTATAAAAAAAAATGGCACATGCTGCAAGCTAGCTGCAGGGTAAACCTAGCCTGGAACCCAGCCGTGAAAGCTACAGTCACTCCGCTGTCTTCAGAGTGGGTGTAATATCTCAAACGGCTGGATTCCAGGCTAAAGCAAAACTCTTTCCGAAACAAATCTCGAAGACATCACATGTAATGTTCTAGTCTAACCATCTATTCGCTGCGAGGCTAAGTCTTTAAAGAAACAATGTTAAAGGCACCACGGGAACTGGCCTATAATCTGATTGCTCAAAACTCTAAGCAGAGGTGGGGTTCTGGCTTGTTCTTTTGTGTCCTTTCGCTCTTTCTGTACCTCTTTCAAGTAGTGTGAAGCGTTCACTAAGAAAATGCATTGCTTGAAAGTTGTACAAAAATAGCAAAAAGACGCTAAAACAAGCTAAAACCACACTTTTGCCTACAGATTAACATAGCTATGCTTATGTTTACATTAGTAACATCCGAGAATCATACATTTTATTTGCCATCATCTAAACTGAACATAAACACACGAAACACGAACAAACATACAAACTTACAAACTGTTAAAAAGAACTGTTACCTTTTCAAAATAAAACTAACAAAACCCCCAGTTTTTCTCATACTGAGCAGGAGACATGTTTAGTTCTGTATGAGCAGCTGTTTTTCATACTCTTTGAATGTGGCTACACTGTGAACTGTGAACTCGATGGAGTCCCCGAACTCTTGGATGTGTGGGAGTTTGTACAGGAACCGATCTACGGCCTCGTTTCGCTCCGAGGAAAACACAATAACCATCTGTAAGGAAACAAGAACACAATATACACAGTGTAAATAAGTAATTAAAAAAAACTAGAATGGTTCTGACGAAGATGACTGCTGGCGTGTGTCTGCCATGCTTGAATTATTTATAATTTTTTTCATCAAAGAAAAAGTACATAAGACACTAACAAACAGTATTGTCAGCTAATGTATGATGAATACAATGTGGCATGCATATAACGTTCTATCTGGTAAAATCTTCGACTTCACAATAATTCTTAATGTAAAAAAAACAGTTTCCCTCTATAACAACCACTTTGTGTGTTTTGCAGGTATATGTACAACGTTTACATGTAGATCTAGACGTTTTCACCAAAGAGGATACAGAAATTGTGTTCATTCCTGGTATCTAGTGGCAAAGAACAGTCTTAGGCTCACTTGAGTTTACAAGTATGTCGTTCTGTATGTACTAGTTGTGGGCAGTGAAATAAACAGTCAAGTTTAAGTGTACTCACTCTTGTGCTTCCCACAACCTTGTAGGGCTGGAAGTAGTCAGCTGTGGACGGGTCTCGCTGCTCCGCAAGGAACTCCGCGTCTTCTACCCACTTAGACACAAGCTCCTTCAAAGGCACTCCTGGAAAACAACAAATATAAACATAAAAATTATAAACAAATCATTAATGGGTACATTGCATCTTCCCCACACATGGCTAAAATATCCTGTATGGGGAAAAAGTATATCAACTCAGAGAAAACATTGTCTACATCTTAAGAAAGACAAAAGATCCGCTTACGACGAGCACTTCTAGTCCTATCATACCTTTGTTTTGGGGGGTACAGAAAAGGTATAAAAAAGGAGGAGTGGTCCTACTCTCTCTCTAATTTAAAAAAAAAAGATGAATAAGGTCGAAACCGGTCGAATACCTAGTCTCAGTACTGCCATTTTCCCTAAACGTATTTGTCTACATCTAATAAGTAAAATTTTCTCACCCGTGTATTTGGCCTGAACGTCTATGTGGAACATCCAGTCGCTCTGTCTCCCTCCGAACGTCTTCAGGACCTCCATGTTGTCGACCCCGCCGGTGGTGGCCAGGAAGGCGTGGTAGTGCGCCAGCGGGGTGGAGCGGACCGTCAGCCGGGCTGCCAGCGCGGGTTGTGTCCGCCAGTAGTTGTACAGGAGTGTGCTCACCATATCGGGCGAGGAGACATTCACGTCTGGGGAAGAAATAAGCCAGTCACATTTAGTACTAATCATTGTTTCTTTGTTTGAGGCTTTGTTTATTAATGAAATACTTAAATCGACCTGCTGGCGCTTTTGATTGAGGTCATGAGGGAAGAGGTCAGGCTCAGACCAAATATAACAGGACACAGGTTACATGATTGAAGTCCATAAACATATAGTCCTTATATTGTTAGTTATATCACTAAATATTCAAAATAGAAGTGGAGGAGGTCCATTTAAATTTGCTGAAAATGTGCAAAATTATCATTTTCAGTACTAGTCATTTAAGGTTACAGGTGTAACAAAACTCTGTGTTAACTGTATAAATCAGGCAGAATGAACGATACACTCACTACCATCATTGTCAGTTATATAACTAAATATCAAAACTACTACTACTACTACTTGAAGTGGAAGGGACATATTCATCTGCATAACAAATACAAAATGATTATTTTCAGTACTAGTCATTTAAGAAAATTGTGTATTCAATTATGTATAAATCTGGCAGGATGAACGATATACTCACATATAAGGTATTTCGGTTCAGCATCCACCTGTGAAAGATATATAAGTCTTTTAGCGTATTCTGTTCTTGTACAAAATTTCATTGTAACACATATATATATATATATTACTGTTACACAGTAACAGACTTTTTCATCATAAAGGTAGGAAATATGTGTATGTGTGTGTGTGTGTGTGTGTGTGTGTGTGTGTGTGTGTGTGTGCGTGTGTATGAAATAGCCCCTTGTCTGTTTAAGTGTCACTGTACCTTGAGCATGTGTATGATAGTGTGTGTGTGTATGAAATGGCCCCTTGTCTGTTTAAGTGTCTCTAAGATGGAGCACTGTACCTTGAGCATGTGTATGATAGTGTGTGTGTGTGCATGAAATAGCCCCTTGTCTGTTTAAGTGTCTCTCAGATGGAGCACTGTACCTTGAGCATGTGTATGATAGAGTCTCGTGGGTTCTTCAGTGTCTCCGAGAAGGAGTACTGCAGTGTCTGTCCGATGTGAACCACGCCCCCGTCATACCCTGCTGTAGGGACCGCCGTGATCTCTAACAGGTACAGGAACCCGCTGTACTGGATATCTGGAGGTAAGGTAAAAAGGAAAGTGATCTCGAACCAGTTTAGCTCACTGAAGAGCTAATCTTGGTCGTAACAGAGAAGACAGACGCTATGTACAGTATTTACAGGTTCATTGTACCGGGGAAATTCCCCTAGCTCTTTTCGACAAGCACAATGAACAGTGGACCACGGCTTAACGTCCCGCCCTAAGGACTGCGGCCCTTTCCAGTAGCGTGCATGTCGAGTGAGCGACAACAGCCGGGACTCGAACTCCCAACGTCTTAGTCCAGAGGCAGGGTCGCTAACCACTGGACTACGCACGCTACTAGGTAGAACAAAACAGTTAGATTATACTGGAAAGTAAATCCTGAAACTCGCTAAACCCTTTCCAAGTCGACGTCGCTTTTCCAAGCTTCAATGATAACTCGTTGGGACTCTATATTTTAAGTAGTTAAGGAATGTACAGTAAATTCACACACTTACTAATTATGACCGTTTTTCTTTATCGAATATACTGTAGTCACTCCCAGAACATTTTTAAGGCAATATGTTGCACACTCCTTTTTATGTTAAGGTCATATTTCCAAACCGGGGCTCGGTCGGGCTGTTTGAGTGAACGAAAAATAAACAATTGATATCAAGAAAATACATAAGTTTTAATAAATTTTTTGTGTGTTTTGTTGTATTCTATATCATACTTTTCGGTTCCGCAAACGGCCCGGCCGGGCCCCGAGTCGTAACTTTAGCAATAGACAAATGGACAGAGATCTAAACTGCAGAGTTATAATTAATCTCTGTGAATAGTTTCATCAGGTTGGTAAGTGACTGAATAAAGAGACTCTTTCTACACAACCAAGTGTTTTATACAGCCGACGTTTCGGTGACCGTCTGTCACCTTCCTCAGGGCAATTCTGACTGGTTCACATTGCACTGCAGCATAGGTGTACTTGTAGATAGTATGTAAATACGTTTGGGAACGCATCTATAGCAGCGACACCTATGCTGCAGTGCAATGTGAACCAGTCAGAATTGCCCTGAGGAAGGTGACAGACGGTCACCAAAACGTCGGCTGAATAAAACACTTGGTTGTGTAGAAAGAGTCTCTTTATTCTATAATTAATCTCTGTATTATGTACCTCCACATGGTGGGCTGCCGATGACGTCAATAGCTCTCTGCTGCTTGCAGGCTTGCACTTCTAACGCGCACTGGTTCGGGTACTCCTTCCCGTCAGAGCCGCACACCGGGACAGCGTCCACGTGACACACCTGATAATGATAAGATAATGAATTTTATTAGCAAAAGGCAGACTTACACAGTTGAGTCTGAAGTATTATGCTAATTTACATCTGACATTTTTAAAATCAATCACAATATTAAAACAACAGCTATCAATAGAGCTATCATGAATCATATTGCTAAGTTCAGCACTTTCTAAAATACGATGAATCATATATAATCGGAAAAATAGCGAGTGGTCTGCTTAACGTAGCTCGAGAATATAGCTTTTGATGTTATAAAATATATTCAACAAGGCGAAGAGATAATTTGAGAAAGCACATGAGTTACTTTTACATAAATGCATTTCCATACAAGCAATACCTCGCTACACTTGCACTGCCCGGACCGGTCCCGGGTCCCGCCGTACCGACAGCGGCCGCCGTTGTTGTTGTAGCCGCTGACCTGGTGCTCGCCGTACGCGGTGGAGGCGGAGATGGAGGCCCGCGCCCCGTTTCTCTCTCTGGAGCGGGACACAGGAAGCAAAATCAGCATCTTCACCCTTCACCAATTTTCTATCCTTACAGAAGTTGGGAATAGTGCTGTGTACCGGTTCGCTGGACTCAGTTCCGGACTTGAAAAAACGTTTAGGTTCAAGTCCCCAAAAAAAACTGAATGGCGGGAACTAGTTCCGGACTTGGTTGGAAAAAAAACCATGTCACATATCCCTTTTCGTTCCGAACCACATAAAACCTTCCATAGATCGCAAAATCTATGCTGCAAAATGAAGAAAACATTGCCATCAGGCATTGTCAAGTGTCAGCCTCCATGTTGTGTGGCCACAGTTTCGGCCAGACAACATTGCAAGGTTGCCAACATGCAATTTTGTATATACCACGGGTTTAAGTCCGGAACTGAACCTAAACCTCTGGACTTGAATCCGGACCTGAACCTAAACGTGGGTTTAGATACACAGCACTAGTTGGGAATTTCGGAAATTTGCTCACTAGTACATGTTGCCTATAACTTTGTCCTCCCTGAACCTTTCCATTATTCCCACTCATATCATCTGTATTTTCTGTGTGAAATGATGCCGAAACGTCGGCAGAGAAAAATAGTGTTGCGTACAAAAAAATGTTGAATCTCACTTTGTAAGGGACACTGCACGCGCAGTTTTGAAATTCTATAATATACTATAATATAAGACACTAATGTAACACATAACATTTATGGCCTGAGAGACAAAAGGCAGCAACGCAGCATTCAAATTTGAGCACATGTTAGACGGAGGGTCCTTAAGACATGAAATATATCTTGAGACACTTACACGATCTGTTCCTCGATGTCGTCGAACAGAGACACGCCCGTGACGGTGACCTCCAAGTTGTCCCCGAACTGTTTGAAGCGCGGCAGGCGGCTCAGGTGGGTGTCGATGAACTCATTACTGGGGGCCGACATCAGGATGATATCCTACAACACGAAACAATGTTTAACACCTTACACAACATATAGGAAAGAACACATGTATATATATATACATGAGAGGTAGGGGTGCTGGTGTCACAGAAATGGAAACAAACCTACAGTGGGCGTCACTGGAAGACAGAAGAAAAATGTCCAGACTACGCATGATGTACAAAATGAGCTGGTATCAGTAGCTAATATCAGCTGAGAAAAGAACAAGAAATAGTAATGCCTTCAAGTACCAGAGTTATCAACCCAGGATTGAGGTGTTTAAAAAATCCTTTATTTTCCTAGAACTATCGTAGAGTGCAGTGGAACTTGCTGCCAGTAAGTACAGTAGGTGTTTCTTCACTAGATAGCTTTAAACAACGCTTACAGTTAAATGTGCAAAGGCTAGGTGTAACATGCCGTTCGGTGTAAAATAGCCAGCTGCCGCCGCGCCACGTGCCTGCAAAGCTGGTGTGTTACGTCGAAGGGAGGCTATAGTAGCTATACAGGTACAGATACGGGTAGCCGTACATTGTAGCTAGTAGGGACTGTAGTCGGTTCATCAGGTTGATGTCGCTAAACTCATTACCATGCCTTACGCCCAGACATGTTTTGTTTAGGTCTCAGGTCCCTTCACTTTTGACATATAGGGCATGCACAGTCTGAATCGTGAACCTTATTATTCACGTTATTTGTACATAACATGACTGACCCTGAAGCTCCCCACGACCTTGAACGGATGCAAGAGAGAGGAGGATTCTGGGTAAGGTCTGTTAGCAGCCAGTGCCTTGGCGTCGTCGGCGATCGTGGTGTGTATTCTGTCCATGTTCATGTCTGGAGAAACACAAAAGCTTTATCATAACCACAATTAAACCATAAAAGACGCTACGACATTCTTCTGGCCATCTATCAAAAGAAGCAATATCCCTTTTTCTTAGGAAAAGAAAGGTAAGGCTAGAGATAGAATAGACTTATAACCTTCCCTGGAAGAACATAAGGAAACTGCAAAATTCACTTCCTTGAAGTAATGGATGCAAGTGCAGTTGACATAATGATACCATGCATTGTTTGAAAGGCCAAATTTGGCAGAAGGTTGAATCCATTGCAGTATGGGCTTACTGGTATCCCTGATTTGCATATCCACAAGGTACAAGTCTCCACTACGGACACCGCCAAACTGTTTGAGAGTTTTCTTCTCGCGGACTAGGACTGTTGTCGCCAGGAAAGCCTCATAGGACGACAGCGGTGTGGTTGTCATGGTTACGTGTTCTGCGTCGTCGGGATACGTCATCAGGTAGTTGTGCATCATCAGGTCAAGGGTCGTTGGTACGGAGACGTTCACAACTGAAAATGTGAGAAAAATGGTCAACTTAAAGATCCTTAAAGAGTATTATGATGACGATAATGATTAAGATCCTTTGTAACTATACAAAGACTAAAATAAGCAGATATTTATTTTGAACATATAATGGATTGACGAAAATGGATTCACAAACTTTACCAATGACTCTAAGACTCTTAGAGTCATTGGTAAAGGCATACTTACAGATTTGGTAAGCGTAAAATAATACAACGCTTCATCATGTTTGTGACACAGGGAAAGCTGTACTTACATATCAGGAAAGTTGGCTCTCCGTTTGCCTGGAGGGAAAATGTGAATAGAGGTAAGCAGGTAAGTACTTTCATGTACATATTTCATGGGACTCTAAATGCCACTTTATACTAGTGCTGCAAGTATAACAAAGTATATCATGGTGACTGAAAATGCCGCTCTAGCAGAACTTACAAAAACCGCACTGCTGTCTCTCGCAGAACATGCTAGAACTGAACAGGAAACACACACACACACACACACACACACACACACACACACACACACACACACACACACACACACACACACACACACTTCACTCCTATGAAGTAATCATACATGGAATATTGAAGTGAGAATACAGTATATAGAACCAGTCCATGTCTTAAGAGCACGTCGGCAGAACGTACTGCGCCTGCGCAAAACTTGGATTTTCGCTGGATTTTTGGTCAACGTTGCATCAGAATTTTGCCTGTTGCAGACCATATCTTTTTCTACACAACATTTGAAAACTACAGACGGGATGTCACCCTTATATACGCGAATTCAACCTTATATGAGATTTTCTGCCGAAGTGCTATGCACAACACTTTACGGGTTTCGCGCAGAAGCAGTACGTTCTGCCGACGTGCTTGTCTTTAGCCTCATAAGTACATGTACTGTTCTCACCAGCAGCATGTAGAGAATCTTCTCCTCCGGTTCCTTTAAGGTGGTACTGAAGGAGTCTCGGAGCTGCTTGCCGTACGCGATGACAGATGTGCTGTCCGTGACCTTTACCGTGACATTCAGCTGGTACAGGTAACCGCTGTACATGACGCTGTTCTCTGCTGTAAGGAGAGCCGACATTTTGTTTTTTATCCTATGTTTAAGCTGACCTGTTTGTTGATGTCATGAGGGAATTCGAAAGTTCAGGGTGTAAAAGAAACGAGACTCTTCAGATTTAGCAATTGTTTAACTATGCAACATTTTCAGCGAGCAACTTGGCAAGACATTACTTTTCTTCAATAGGATTAGACTTAAGTTTTTGACTGAGGTAAACCTTCAGCGATATTTCTATTTTAACATATTAAAATGGGTTAGTCAACATGTGCATTCTTTACATTAACCTTTATTACTTTAATTTTTTTGAAAAAAAAAAAACCTTCACAGCTCTCAAAAGCTTTACAAATTTAGTAGAAAATTGTTTAACTAAAGCCATCTCACCTCCACATGGCGATGTTCCGACGTTGTCGATGGTCTGTTGTTTCTCGCAGGAGTCGAAGCGCAGCATGCAGGCGTTGGGGTACTCCCTGCCGTTCGATCCGCACACGGGTCTGCGGTCCCGTCCGCACGCGATGTTACAGCGACACCGTCCCGTCAGCGGGTCCATCAGCCCCCCGTAGCGACAGGACGCCGTGGCAACACTCGCACGGTCTCTGTCGGGCTGGCCGGGACCAGGGCTGGGATGGCCATTCCTGAATAAAATACCAGTATGCATCGATGAAGGTTAGACATCCAGGTAGAACATTAGGCAATACAAAATGTTATCAAAACAACTGGATTCGCAGTGCACACACCGTTGGCAATGAATGGACCTTTCCTGACTGTCCATCACAATTATCAGTTCAACCAATGATAACATGACAATTAGTGGCTCGACCAATGAGAAAGTGGCTGCATGTCGGTCACATATTTGAGCACGTCGGCAGAACGTACTGCGCCTGCGCAAAACCTGGATTTTCGCTGGATTTTTGGTCAACGTTGCATCAGAAGTTTGCCTGTTGCAGACCATATCTTTTTCTACACAACATTTGAAAACTACAGACGGCATGTCACCCTTATATACGCGAATTCGACCTTATATGAGACGTTCTGCCGAAGTGCTATGCACAATACATTACGGGTTTCGCGCAGGCGCAGTACGTTCTGCCGACGTGCTACATATTTGCATTTTTATGTTTTGACCGAGGTAGGTGGAACAAGCGATTAGAAATTGATTGAAACAATTACATAATTCAACTTCTTATTTTACAGTTCCAAAACATTTATCATATACACTGTCAAGTAAACACAATTAACATACATATCATTTACACTATACGTAATACGATATTTTAACAATGAAAGTTGAGGGTAACTTACAGAACTTGGCGCTCGTATTCGTCGAAAGGAACGATGCTCTTGACTGTCACGTCTATCGCGTCTGCGAACTCGCTGATCATCGGGAACTGGTTCAGGTTCCTGTCAACCGCCTCGTTACCTGGCCACGAAACGAGCAGGAAGGTCTGGAGAAAAAAATAATAAACGTCAAGGAATCATTTGATAAAATATGAAAAGAGTAAAACTATGGGGGACAACATAGAGGCCTGTAGAGCAAAAACAATCTCTTGATTTGGATAACTGTATCTGTCCCTGGTGCTGAACGCCATCCGCATACAGATAGAGGGTAGATTGTGTGTGATACAGCATCTGAGTCAATCTCTACACAGAAATAGAAAACCTTTGGAAAGGGTACTTGTAATAATATATAAATAGTACCGTATGAGTATTTCCTTGTGTTTTCGCGAATATTAATAACGGAAAGAAAACAACATGGATACTGAGTCATGCTTGGAAGCAAACTAGTGATTGCAAACTTACCCTCGTGCTGCCCAGTACTTTGTACGGCATCATGAAGTTTTCTGATGCAGGATTGCCATCTGTTAGTGCCCAATCCTCTCCCCACTTCTCAAACAGACGATCAAGCTTGGCACCTGGAAATTCATAAGAAACTTTTCATGAAAAAGATTTTTCTAGTAGAACCTGTGCATGTACACAGCAATCCTCCCTATTGTTGAAGAGTGGTAATCTGTGATCTAAATTTAGATTTCTACGATCTCGTACCTTTGCCAAATGTTTCTCACGGAGTTTGCATTATAAGGTGATAATATTATCCACCCAATGGCAGTCTTATCTTAACGATGAAGGCTATTCTAGCATACGTAGATCAGAAGTTCCGCTGCAGTACCATAACAAGCAGCCAGGTGGCGCAAAATGCAATCATTTCGAGGTCTCTTCAAAACCTACAAATAAGCTTAACATCACGAGACAATCCATGTACGCCTTCTCGGGTTATCGTGTTGAAACACACACAGGCGGACACACACCCGAACACTACCGAAAACATGACATTCTTGGCGAAGGTAACAAGGATAGCGTTAAGTGCCATTTTGATATTAAAACCTCACCTTGTTCGTACGTGTCGTGTGGATAGATGTCCACGAAGTAGAGTTCCCCGTCGTGCACGCCGCCGAAGTTGGCGAAGTCGCGGTACTCGGACAGACCGACGGTGAGCGCCAGGAACATGCGGTAGTCCACCAGGGTCCACGGGAACACGGTCACATGCTCCGCGTCACCAGGGTGACGGTTCTGGAAGTTTGCCGTCACCTTATCCAAGACGGTCGGAAGGCTGACGTTCAGGTCTGTAGAGGTGACATGTCGCCTTCATCATCATCATCTATATCATCATCATCATCATCTATATCATCATGTCATCCTCTTCATCATCATCACCATCATCGTCTATATCATCATCTATGTCATCATAATCTACTGTAACACCATCATTGTCTTCATCATCATCATCGTCGTCGTCATCAATAACGAAGAGGAATATGGCTAAAATACTTAAATAGTTAAATCTTTGCTACTTACAGACATGGAACACTGGCTCTCCGTTCACCTAAAGGACAGATAAAGAAAACAAGGGTAAAGGAAGGAACATATCTATTTTAAGTAAGTAAAAGTTTCTTATAATAAGTACATCTACACCTACTTTAATGTCTCATCATGTTGTTTCAAGGCATGCCCAGAAGGTTCAAAGTGCCTGTTTGTAATACATTTGATGATGCTGTTCACGAAAATTATTAAGGTTTCTAGATATTCTTCTAAATCAGATATTTGCCAACATATAGTTAACCTTCATCATGTATAGCAGCTGGTCCATCGGATCCTGAAGCGCCTGCTGGAAAGAGTCCCGGATGTTCCTGCCGATGCGGAGAGTGGAGCGTTCGGCTGTCGGCTGGACAGACATCTCCAACATGTACAGGAACCCGCTGTACTTCATACCTGTGGGAGGGGGAAGTGTGGAACAGTTTCCCAACATTGTTGCCCATAGTTTCTTCGCTCACATTCTGCGATTCCCAATTACCCAATTAGCAGTTCTTCAGGGATCAGGGCGACTCGGACCAATACCAACTCGGTCCATCGCAAATCTGGTCAACTCGGCCCGCCACCCTGCCTGATCAATGGTCCGAGTCGTCCGACATCCGCTCTCAATGGCAGATCCGTGTAGCAAAATTGCAAAAAGAAGAGTCTCCTGATGCAATCAACTTTCAAGCAAGATTACGGTGGGTAAAATTTGACAAGTTGATTCAAACCACCGTCACGAGTTTCATATTTAATTAGTTATGGTGCTTTTTGGTAACAACCCCACAGCTTACAGATCTGGGCCATATCAAACAACCTACATACTTTATTCATTAGTCCAATCAGGTTAATGTTTATCAATGAATAAGCTTGTACCCACCACCACACGGAGGTTGTCCCAGAGCGTCGATGGTCTTCTGTTGCCTGCAGGCGGCGACCTGCAGCTGACAGAGGTTATCGTACTCCACTCCGTCCGACCCGCACACGGGGTCCACGTCCTGGGAACACGTGTCCGCACAGAAGCACTTCCCGGTCAGTGGGTTCCGCACGCCGCCGTAACGGCAGATGCTGGTCCGGGCGGAGCGAGAGCCGGCCGTGCGCGGGCGGGAGGACTCGACTAGCGGACAGGGGGCCACACTGTGGTCTGGCTGGTACCTTTTGAAAAGTGAAAGAAGTGAAAAAAGCTGAAAGTGATCTCGAACAAGTTTAGCTACCTGAAGAGCTAATTTTCCACTGGTCGTGATAGAGAAGCCAGACGGTATGCACAGTAATAGGTAGAAATACAAAATATCATAACAAACGCCTTACTGTATCTCCTGTTCGTACTCGCTGAACGGTACGACATTGTAACCCCACACCTCGATGGCGTCGCCGTACGCCTGGAACCGCGGCAGGTTGTACAGCCTCCTGTCCACCGCAGCGTTACTGGCGCTTGAGACAAGGAAGATACCCTGCAAACAACAACAGACTCCCATTATACTATTACAGGGACGGTAGCTAGGAGAGAGAGAGAGAGAGAGAGAGAGAGAGAGAGAGAGAGAGAGAGAGAGAGAGAGAGAGAGAGAGAGAGAGAGAGAGAGAGAGAGAGAGAGAGACGGCAGCATACAACTGAATAGATACTGCCAAAAAACAGTTACTCAAGCAGCTGGATAGATTTTGAAAATGGTCAGACGTTTCAGGTAGCATCCATTACCCTTCGTCAATGACACTGAACAGAAACTGACCTGTGTTTTTCCCACGACCTTGAAGGGATGGATGAAGTTGTCCTTGGCGGGATCATCCCGTTCCTCCGCCGTCTGCTCCAGCTCCTTCACCCACTCCTCAAACAGCTCACTCAGGCTCACGTCTGCACACAACGGCAAAGAGTTACTTTGAAATCTTTGTTTTTCTTATTTAAAGCGCTAGTCGTTGGACAATCTTAGGTACGAGCTACTTCAATAAATTCCCAGCAGCCGAAATAAGACAGATCTCAACCCTAAAACACTTCGAGGCAGCTGTTAAACAGATCTCCAGTGATTTTGACCATGGAACGGAAATTGGACACGATTATGGATTATGATTATGTTTTGACATTTTGGTTTAGTAAATCTCCTCTGTTCAGTCACTTATATTATGCTGTATTATTATTCAAGTATTATTATCTCATGGACTTACAAAGGCAGGGATTAAGAGATAGTGGAATCAGTTCTTTCTTTCCATTTGGCGTGGTTATGGCTTTGATCCATATATTCATCGGCATGCCGCAACGAGTAGGAGTTTTCATGTCCGTATTAAGAAATCCATATACATTTTATATTTTCTAACGTCTAGAGACAACAGCGACAAGTCAGTTTGAAATCTTTTTTTTTCTTTTAAGTGCTCGTAAGACAAACGTACCAACTGATGACGCGAGGAATGGGGTTGCCACATATATATATATTATAGAAAAATCAGTTCGCAGGGCTTTGTGTTGCACAGCAAGTAGTATTAATCAATCAATCTCTATTCACAGCAGATGTGTTGTCATCATGATTTGGGACTTACCAAGGCTTTCCAACAAGCACATTTACCAGAGATGGATGTCTTCCATTTAAAATTAACTTTGTGTTCTGATATGAGCTAGATTTGACACTTAGTAGGTTTGTCTGACTCACCTGAGTCGGGTGGGGTCGTATGGCGCAACGACAGAGTACTCGACCCGGAACCAAGAGGTCCCGGGTTCGAGTCCTGACATGCCACCGACCTTGTGCCCTTGGGAAAGGCACTTCACGACTTTCCTCACTTGACTCAGGTGTAAATGAGTATCATGTGTTAGGTGTGCACGCTATCGGCATACTTGCTGCCTAGTGCACACTTTGTATTGTCATGTTACAATTTCTGAACAAAACAAAACAAAACAAAACAAAACCTGAGTCTTTGACGTTGATTTCCAACATGTAGAGTTCTCCTCTGTGGACCCCTCCACGGAACTGTGTCAGGACCTGGCTGTCCTTGATGCCCAAAGTCGTGGCCATGAAGGCGTCGTAGTGCGCCAGAGGCGTGATGCTCCAGACAGACACGTACTCAGCGTCACCGGGGTACTGCTGCCAGTAGTTGTGCAGGAGCAGATCGAGTACGATTGGTGAGCTGACGTTCACATCTGCAACGGGGATACAACACTTATTAGATATACGGTATTTGAATTATGCTTAACCTTCTATATTGATTGCCAATTCTGTGTATTTCTATACTTGTTATTGACTATGTAAATTTTGATGTTTGTATGATATGTGTTTTTGTATGGGGGAGGGCAACTTGTAAAGGTGCGTAAGCACCTCTTTTGCCCTCCCTTTCACTTTGTGAAAAATCAAAATAAACAAATAAACACTTATGCTGAGGTCATATTTCCAAACCGGGGCCCGGCCGGGCAGTCTTATGGAACGCAAAATATAATGTATAAAAGACAACAAAGCACAAAAAAAGTTGGAAAAATTAATAATGGGAACTATTTGCGTATATTCTTGATATAAATTGTTGATTCTTCGTTAATCGAAACAGCATAATTGGAAATGTGACCTCACTAATAGTTACCGGGCTGTATGTGCCTTTATTTAATTTAATAAATAGCTCAGCAATATTGAATTTCAAAATATGATTCCCTGCACCCTTAGAGTTTAAAATGTTGGCTGTTTTAAATATTTTAGAACGTACATTAAAATTATAGGTCAAAGAAGACGCATATATACTAAATCTAAAAACGGCTTGGATAAGTCTCAGGCCGAGGAAATGTGTAACTGGATGTCCACTTACAGACAAAGTAGAATGGTTCTCCGCCTCCCTGCAGAAAACACAAACACACATCAGTTATATATTGATTACAACATCGTACGATTTTCTAACAGCATATTAAGTAGCCAACAATATTCTGGATGTCATGATCAGTTCACTGACCTTGAGCATATAGAAGGTTTGACCTTGTACTGACCTTCAGCATGTAGCATGTTTGACCTTGTACTGACCTTGAGCATATAGAAGGTTTGACCTTGTACTGACCTTCAGCATGTAGCATGTCTGACCTTACACTGACCTTGACCATGTAGAAGATTTGACCTTGTACTGACCTTGACCATGTAGAAGGTTTGACCTTGTACTGACCTTGACCGTGTAGAAGGTTTGACCTTGTACTGACCTTGACCATGTAGAATATTTGACCTTGTACTGACCTTGACCGTGTAGAAGGTTTGACCTTGTACTGACCTTGACCATGTAGAAGGTTTGACCTTACACTGACCTTGAGCATGTAGATGATCTGGTCTGTGCGGCCGGGGCGGTCCTGTAGGGTGTTCTGGAAGGCGTCCCTGATGTGGTGTCCGACGTCGGCGGTGGAGAGATTCCTGGTCGGGGTGACCTCGAATTGCAGTAAGTACAGGAAACCGCTGTAGGCCACAGCTGGACAGGGAGAGGGAAGGGATGTCAGATGACTTGATGTTTAAGGTCAGAAAGAACAACTAACGTGTAGCCAGGACTAGTGCTAAATGCAATATATATTACCAGCAATCCACATCAAATTCATACAGTAAAAGTATTTCTTTATAGTAGGATAAATGGGAATGTAGACAAAAGGCATGTTGAAAGGAGAAGGCGGACTGTCACAGAAAAGGCGTAATGCTTTTGAGAAAAAGAAAGTTCTAGAAGCGAGTGCTTGAATGGGGTTTGCATGTTACAAGATTTGTCCTTACGTCCACAGGGCGGTTTGCCTATGGTGTCAATGACGACCCCCTTCCTGCAGGCCTCCATCCTCAGCAGACAGGGGTTGGAGTACTCGTGCCCGTCAGAGCCGCACACCGGCGCGTACTCGCGGGAGCATCCCGCCTGGCACCGGCAATCGCCCCCGGCCGGGTCCCGCCGAGCCCCGAACTGGCACGGGGGTTTGTCACCGGGGAATGCGGGGAGCGTGGCGGCAGCGTCGGGGTATCTGTGGGGAGTAAGCAGATGTTTAGTTGTTTGAATGATGTTTGCAGTGGCCTGGTTACAAATAGCTAACACTAGCGCGCAACAAGACTTTCCTCAAATCTATTGGAAAAATTAAAGTCCATCCCTCTTCAACCTGATCTCTGTCTCAATTTTTGATCAAGAAAATACCCGTAAGATTTGTGCACTCAGAAAAGTAGAAAGATGATTTCCATGTCAAACTCATCAAATAAGATGACCTCCTGGATAGTTATTTTATCAGTCCTGATAGATATCTCTAAGTTACCAGAATGCCTGAGTGGGGCAGAGCAGACTAAGGTTCAAGTTACTAATTAAAGGAAACAAACAAAAAACCTACTTGATTTGCCTGTCGTATTGATCAAACGATATGACACTCTTAACGTCCAACTCCAGACCGTCGCCGTACTGCTGTGTGTATGGCAATTGGTACAGCATCCTGTCTACTGCTTCGTGCACTGCATTCGACACCACGAGAATAGCCTAGAATAGGCAAACGCAACAAGAAAGATGTTTTAAAAACACTTTGGCGATGTCCTGTGTACAAGGCAGTTTGTGTAGCATCCTGTCTACCGCCTCGTGTACTTCAGGTGGACAGCCTGGATCATGCCAAAATAACAAAAGTGGTGTTAAAAACACTTTGGCGATATTCTGCACAAGGTAGTTGGTGCAACACCCTGCCTACCGCTAGTCTACCGCGGCGGACATCAGGTGAACAGCCCTAGATCAGGTAAAAACAACAAGAGTGCAGGTTAATAAATCGAGATGATGTGCGTTTGGGTGGGATTTGAAAAAAAAATGAGGATACAACAATCTACATGTAATTATAACAAATGGCATTTGCAGTGACCAGGGACCACTGTCAGAAATCATTGTTGTCAGCACAGTACACTTGGAATTTAAAAATATGCCCTTCCAAATGTAAAGATTGAGAATTAAATACAAATCACTACTTGATGGTGAAGTCTTGATTCTAATATGTAATGAAATAACTTCATAATGATGTTTTCTCACCCTTGAGCTGCCTAAGACCTTGAAGGGTTGCATCAGACCGGCCTGTTCCGCGTCTTGCCGACTTTCTGAAATCTCTTTGATTGTCTTTTGCAACTGTTTTTTCAAGCTATCAAGCTTCGCATCTGGACAAGAAAACAAAAACATCCATTCAACAAGTTATAAATTGTTTCGGTGGGTTGCTGTATACAATATCTCTTTCTAAAAAAATCAACAATATCTGGTAAAACATAATCCTCGTGGATGAGGAGATCAATTTTGACCTTGACCCCTGACCTACCTGAGCCCGTAGTATGCATGTCCACAAGGTACAGCTCTCTCTCCTCCTGACCTCCGAACTGGTTCAGAACCCCCTCTTCGGTCACTTCCAGAGTGGAGCGCAGGAATGCTGGGTAGTCCACCAGCGGCGTGGTCGTGATCGTCATGTTCATGACGTATTCCGGGTCGCTCCTCCACAGGTCGTACATCAAGTGGTCAAGGTCAGTTGGCAAGGTCACGTTCATGACTGCGAGAAAGGAAGGAGACAAAAGTCGCGAAATAGCAATGAGGTCAATATTCATGAAAAGAAGCAATGATAAAAGAGTGAAGACCACATGAATCATTCCTTACATTGTAAGGTGTAAAAATGACGCAATATAGTTAAAACAGTGGAATATACTCACATATGAGGTACCTGGGTTCTCCAACAACCTTTGTGGATAATGAAATACGGAACAACATAAAGAACAGCACGGGAACAATCATGTTAGCAGCTGCATTCATTTTACAACTGTTTTATCTGCTAATTATACGAAGTAAACTTCTAGGCGCCTTCGACCCCACTATTGGTGCCACGTGTACATATGGCTATATAAACTGTGCGCATGAACCATGCACATTATTCTGAGAAACAAATTCAAGCAGTTAGGAAATACTGGATTCTCAGGCAACTGATTGAGTCTCTATGATTTATCCCAGATTGTTATGTATCTCTGTTGAACTTAGAGTGTTTATATTAGATGCTAGGACTCCGTGTTCACCTTCAGCATGTAGAGGATGGTGTCCCTTGGGTCTTGTAGGGAGAACTGGAAGGATTTCTGGATCTTCCGGCCAAACTCGACAATCGGCGTCTCACTGTTGGGTGTGACAGTAAAGTCCAGGAGGTACAGATATCCACTGTACGTCACTGTGGGAGAGGAGACAGGTAATGGAAGTAAGACCTATAAAACTCAACAGGGTTTTCCACAGCCTTAGATTCCATTCCGTCAACGAGGAAAATCCATGCTCACCACCTGAAACGATTTGACTTAATTTGACCTTTTTGATAATAAGCAAATTGTCTGTGATTTAATCTAATTCAACCATTTTAGTAATAAATAAATCTTCTAAGTTCGAATTCCACATCCTAAGTTGCCATCGTCACCGAGACTAGGCCTTTGGTATATCCAATAATTAGTTACTAGGCAGCCTGAATGGATCCACAGTACAGCCAAACCAGTAAGGTAAACGTCTTCTAAGCCTTTGAGACCGTTGTGGAAGTGGGTTGTTAGTCCCTGTGTTTAGGGCACGGTATTGGAAGGCGCAGCCCAACCCTCTCCTTCCACCCCCTTTTACCAACTCAACAGAAGTCAGATCCCCATTTTACACCTGGGTACCCGGGTGAAGTGTCGTGTAAAGTACCTTTCACAAGGACTCAACCTCTCGATCTCCTGTCCGAAAGCCCAGCCACTAGGCCATTAGACGCCACCTTTATCAAACCAGTAAATACATAATTAAATAAGGAACACGTTCTTTGCCGGATTAATAAACCCGCACGAACCAGTACATGGCGGAGGTCCCACGTTGTCTATATACGTCTGCTGTTCGCACTGCTCTGTCTGCAGGGCGCACGGGTTGGGGTACTGCTTCCCGTCTGAACCGCACACGGGATTGAACTCCAGCGTGCAGAAGGAGTCACACTTGCACCGACGCGTGGTCGGGTCCCGGGTCGCGCCGTACCGGCACTCCGCTTCCCACGGGGAGAAGGGTACGATCGGCGGCGGGACGAGGTCGCCCTCGATGTTCCGTGGAGGTGGTACCGGTGGGAAGGACTCCTGTTGGAACCTGGTGACAAGTTTGAGAACTTTTAGAAATATGATGCAGGTTGACCTCCAAGTATAGTGCTTTTTTTTAATAATTAGGTAATCTTTGATACTAGACAACTTTGGTACATTTCAATATGTAAAACCGTACAATTTGACTGTGTTGCCGCTTCAGCATGAACCGAAAACCATTCCTGTTTAAATTAACAACTTAGCAACACTACTTATACAAGTCTCTACCTGGTCCCTTGTCCTGGTCGGTACAGCTGCGGTGTGCTGCCTGGAACCTGTGGATCTCCTGTCTGACCAGGATACGCCGGCCTCTGGTCTGCTCAGATTAGTAAATGTAGGAGTCATTAGAGGGAATATACTCAGTTGCTGAAAATGGATACACAGATAGAAGCTGTATTGTAAAGTTACGTAGCATCCAAACATGAACACATACAAGCAGAGCCATGTTTACATGATTGCTACTTTCCATCCAGAGCAGATAACATACATCAATTAATGAGACAGTTTTAATATCAAATACATGGCCCCACCTGGGTAGTACGATCCCGGCCTTACATCTAGGGTACCTGCTGTTGGAGCAAAGAAGACTTTAGAGTTACGTTCCTTAACTTTAAAGTAGTTTTTCAAGAAATTACACAAAGTAACGTCACTGCAGTATTATTCTTAAGGCCACGTTGACTTCATTTTATGGATGACATTCTTGGGACACCATAAAACTACTGCGATCGCTAAAAAAATAGGTATGAAAAAACGATGTCTAAGTTTCCTGAAGATGCCTAGACAAGCAAACCTGGGTAATACGAACTTGGCCTTCCATCTGGTCTTCCCACATAGCCTGCAAAATACACAAAAGAAGTACTGATAAACAAATATACTTATTAATTTTCCATCATAAAGTTATATTAATAACCTTTATCAGACCAGACTGACCTTAAATGTAAAATGTACGCCCTTTACTAAAATTTAGGACAATCGGGTCAGATGATGACATCTAACACACAAAATGTATGTTTTGTTTCTCCACATGCCTTCCTTTGGCAGTCCAGTCTCGGAACGTCTCTGTAGCAATGTCTTCTGTTGTGGCTATTCCACATAATGCTCTCCAAAACTACACAACTCTAATAAGGTGAAGAGCCAAAATGCATAAAAAATCACAAAGATGAGAAACGACCCTACCTGGCCCTTCCGAGCTGCACGGTGGCCGCCCGGTGCTGTAGATTTCCTCTTGTCTCGTACACCCGGCCACCCTCATGGCACAGGCGTTCGGGTACTGTCGTCCGTCGGAGCCGCAGACTGGGTCGTAGTTGTACGGACAGCCCTGCGAGCACTGGCACTCACCTGTCGCAGCCACGTACACGGCACCAAACCTGCACCGGCCGACACCTGCGGACAACAGGTTAAAGGATTATTTCCTAGTCTTACAAGTAAAATCAAAGAGCTCAACATTATACCATGAAAGGCGTTGCAGGTCGATTTGAACTTTTCATGAATAACCAATTTTTCAAACAAACAAACAAACAAACAAACAAACAAATAAACAATCAGCACTAACCACAGTTGTAAGACGACCTCTTGACATCACCGCGAAGCTTCAAGGTCGAGCGGTGCCAGTCCACGACGTTTCCTTGGAAGGAGCAGGACGACGCCCTGTTCCTCTCCTCGCTGCTCAAGACGTAGTTCCAGACATTGAAGGAGGCGAGGTCACCGCCGTACGCTTGGAACACCTCGAAGTCGTAACCGACGGAGTCCTGCTCCTGACCGAGGATCCACACACCGTCCTCCCTGGGGTAGGACAGGAGTTTGGAGGTTTTGTTTTCGGTGTGTCTGTTTGTTTGTGTGTTTGCTTGTGTTTCCGTAGTTATTTTCACATGATAGGAACGCCAGGGACACTGACAGAAAGTTAGATCAAAGGTTCCAGAAGTTTCGTTAATTCCTCAAGAAATGAAGTGATCTCAATCCAGTTTCCTCTGTTCGCGACAGAAAAGACAGACAATATGTACAGTATTTGTAGGTTCATTGTACCAGGGGAATTCCCGTGTCTCTTTGACTTATGACCACCACATCAAAATCAACACGGTGAATCTCAAGAGATCTAACAATGCATCATTCAGTAATTCCTGAGATTTGCACACTTCAGATATCCAGGTGTTCCTGACATTCTTGAGAAGGCTTCGATAACACAATTCTTTTAATGTGACAGTCGGATCGTACCTAATGGTGTGTCCCACAGCCATCCCGGTTCCAGACGCCCTGATTTCTCCGTCCACGTAGATCTTCCAGTCTCCTCTCCTGCTCCTCCACGTTACCATGACAACGTGCCAATTTCCATCTATCAACTGGGAGGACAAAATGCAATAATTGGAGAATTAAAAGTATTAAATTAAAATAAATGCATCACAATGTTTGCTTTGATACCTGTAACTGTAGGAAGAAGTAGAACCATCCAATATTGCCCCGAGAAAGGTGACAGGCGGTCACCGAAACGTCGTCGAGGTATAAACTCTTTGGTTGTGTACAAAAAAAAACTTTGTTGAACACTGTTTGTGCTACTGTTACCTCCCGAATAATGGTCAATTAATGTTAAGGTATGAAGAAATGTCAAGTAACCTCAAGGTCGATGAAGTCGGTCTGGTCGTTGTTCACCAGGAACTTGAATCCGCGATTGCCGGCTTCTCCATAGAACTGGATCTCGTTGTCCTCCTCCTCGGTGGCGTAAGAGAAGATGGTCCCGCTGTAGGGGGAGTCGGTGCGGAGGTGGAAGACCACGGTGAAGGCTTTTCCCCGGCCGCCGAAGTCCCCGGAAATCTCCGCGTAGTTGTCGATGGAAAGCTCTCTGGAGAAAGTCAACTTGTAGGGACCTAGGGGAAAATTAGAGACATGTTAGTATTCGTCTGGAAGCAATCGGTGATTTTATTACATTTTTCTGTGATGGATTTCAGTTCAGAAAGGATTAGAACACAGAATGGTGGCATGCTTTCTTGAGAGTCATCTTCATTACCATGCCAAATTAATGGGGAAACAATTCATATATAAACTTTAATTAAAGGCAAATTTGAAAAAAAATGTCCGGAGATATATAACAATGTCCCCGATGCCTTTGGAAATAAGCATGTAGATATCGAAAGCTCACCCCCGTTGCAGGGTGGACTCATCCCCTCAGACACCATGATGTCTCTCTGCTGCACACAGGCGGACTTCCTCATCACACACCTGAGGGGGGGGGCAACAACATCGTCAAGTCAAATAATATGCTTTGCTGAAATAAACCCCTGCAAAGGTGTATGCCACCTCCAAACTACTAAATGTCACCCCACCAAGTCCAGATACATCAGATCTATATTTGATATTTGATATTTGTAACAGAAGGAGGCCACCTGAGCAGGTAAGGCATACCTGTTGAAGTACTCCTTCCCATCTGAGCCACACACAGGATCGTACAGGAAGAAGCACCTGATGTAGGGACATGCACGGTCTCCAGGGGATGTTCTGGATGCACCTGAAAACGGACACATTGTTAAGTACGATATACAAAAAATACATAAATCTGCAATAAATATGCATAAGCATTAAGGGTAATCTGTGTTGACAGATTGAAAACCTTTTTTGGTGATTCTTTCTTCTTGTGTTGCAACAACAGTAACTTCAAATTTTGATCATATCTTTCACAAACATGCAAAGAATATAGATTTAGATTACTATTCTCAGAATAAGGTATTCATTTTATTTTATTTTATTCTTTGAATCCGGCCCAGGGACCACATTTAAAAAAAAACAAGACAATATACAGACATTTAAAATACATACGGCAGTAACTCTACATTATGTAGCATAAAAGTGTGCTGGTGGGAGAAGTAGCCGACAGTAGTACGGCCAATGAGAAAACATCGGGTATAACATCTTATACATCAATTCCTTTACATTGGTAAATAAACAAAGTTTACCTTTGCGGGACCCAGGGCCTTAGTTTAGATTTAGTAGTAGTACGTTATCTTTACATATGCAGGGTCCAGGTCAAGTCTTAAAGACTAGTGTTTGATATAAGTTTACCTCTGCAGGGCCCAGGTCCGGTGTACTCTATGTTCTTTCCCTCCTTACAGGCCGCGGCCCTCAGACTGCACAGGTTCCCGTACTCCCGCCCGTCTGAACCGCAGATGTGGTCGATCGGCTGCTGGGCACACGACGTCGGGCACTCGTCTGGCAAAGGTGAAATACATGTCTCATTACTAATAATTTAATTGGAAATAGTACAATTTCTACTTGTATCTATTCAGCATGCGCATCCAAATCACGCACGAGATATCAAACTACTTATAGCCATCTTGAATTGTGTTATTGAGAATTATTGACAAAGGAACAGAGACTTTTGCACGGTCACCAACAGGCTTACAAGTAGTCTTTAGGACGTACTGGTATGGAGAGTATCTATTAGAAACTAAGTGAAGAAACTTACCTCCAACTACTTCAGGCTCAACATAGTCATCTGAAAAAAGGTTTAAGATGAGTAAAAATGAGAAAAAAATATGGCACAAAAAGGCAAGGCTTGTTCTAACATAGCCATAGCTAGACTTAGAAAGTCATTAACCTTGTGTTACGTTGGAACAACGTTTTTCTATTCATAACAATGTATAGTAGTCATGACAAATAGAAATAATTATAGCAATAATACCATCCTCCCCGCAGGGTGGTGGTCCCTGGACGGCGATGTCCTCCTGGTTCTGGCAGGCGACAAGTTTGAGCAGGCAGCGGTTAGGGTACTGCCTACCGTCCGTGCCACACACCGGCTCGCTCTCGTACGTACACTGGATGTCACAGAAGCACTGACCTGTCTCCGCATCGTAGGTCGCTCCAAAACTGCAGGATTCTGAACAAAATAGAGAGGGTAAACTACTGTGTTCTTCAGCTACAGACTCGCTACAGTAAATGACATTGACACAGAAACACTGGCCTGGTTGCGGCAAAACTACAGGGCTGTTGGAAGGTTGATGACACACTTGTATGCGATCCTGTAACAAGGGCGAACTGTCTTCTTAGGCTTAGTGAAGGATGATTGGGTTGCCATAATGTATTTGGAAAAACATTTTTACCTCCCGTGGATGGTGGGAAGAACAGTCTTGGTTCCTCTCCAGTTTCAGGCACTTCGCCAGGCCTGGTTATCACCGGAGGACGCGGTCTTCTGTCATTGGTAGTTGGTCTCGTATCATCCGTAGTTGGCCTTCTATCATCCGTAGTTGGTCTTCTATCATCCGTAGTTGGCCTTCTATCATCCGTAGTTGGTCTTCTACCATCGGTAGTTGGTCTTCTATCATCGGTAGTTGGTCTTCTGTCGCCGGGGCGTGGTCTTCTATCACCAGTGCTCGGTCTTGGGCGTGGTCTACTTTCTCCAGGCCTTGTCCCAGGTGGTCCAAGAATATCATCATCTTCTGCGGTGAGAGAGAGAGGGTAAGTCCAAGTATTACTAAGTAAGAATGATTCTCACAGCTAGTTATATAACTCATTGGAGACAGACGTTGTAAGTAAAATCCTTACCGTCCGTTTTTTCACATCTTCCTTCAAACTTCACACGGATTTCAGTCTGCTTCTCACACATGGCAACCTGAAAATACAGTAGATAGTTAGACAACCTGAATCTGTGCCATATAACCAGAGATTCGCCACGTGATGTAGAACAGCATTCTTCACAGTTCATCAGGACGTAGAACAGCATTCATCACAGTTCATCAGGACGCTACATCCTGGACTGGGTAGTTTAAGCCATAACTCAGCTAGGTGTACTCCTTCTCTTTTCCAGGAGTGTGATGGAATCTTTTAAAAAATTAACGTGCAAAAGAATAAGCACTTCTTATATACAGCCTGAAATCATGGCCTACAATGTACAAAGTCCCTTCTGAAGCAAAACAGCCTTTACCAGCAGTGTGCATATTTGCGTTAGTAACCCCAACTCTGAGTGAAGTTGTCTTGCAAATACGAGGTCCCATACAACTAGACCACAGGTTTCCACAATATCATTCGCTGAATTACCTCCAACAGACACATGTTATCGTAGGTGTTCCCGTCCTCTCCACACACAGGTGAGTACATGAAGGGGCATCCGAGTGGGCACACACACTGGTTTAGCTCCTCGTCCAGTGTAGCACCAAAACGGCATTCTTCTGCAACAAAATGTTACATCTGATTCAGCAATCTTAGACTAACAACACCATTATCATCAGTATAATCTCATGTTAACATTTGCTTTGCAACATGTTTTTTCCTGTAACAGAATTCGATGTACGTAAAATACATCCAGTATTTTGAGACTTGCATTTGCACCTCAAGACTGAAATCTTTTAATTATCACTAACGTCTACAATTACTTGAGCAGACCAAAATCATTACGTATCGTGTATAAGAAATAAGCATCTTTGTCTTGTATGTTTTTGATTCTCTACTGCCCAACCTTTCTCAATGATTATCATCGCTTCATACTTATCCTTAATATCTACTATAGTCCAACTCTAGGTGCTAGGGGTAGAGCATCCAGGCAGAATAAGAGCTCAAACAAACTAACCTCTGTCTGGATCATCAGAAGGACAGAACATCAGGGTGCAGCCCCAGACTCCCAGCTCACCACAAATGCTACAGGACAATATTCAAAATGGATTTTAACTTTAATACAAAACTCACCCACATGTTGCGTAGACTGCACAACTTATAAAATCCGACTTTTCTACTTTTACAATCAAGATTTGGCTTGAAGTAGTAACATTATTTCTTTGTGATTTCAAGACATTGCAGTTTAGACACAGATTAAGACAGCCCTCATTGTTTCTCACCAGGTGTTGCAGTCTACGTCCAGTGATTGGCCGACCTCATATTCTTCACCTGTCGTTGGGTCGTAGCATTTGTCTGAAAGAAACATAAATGATCTTGTTGGTAAGCAATCCAGAAATATATTAAACTCCATAAGTAGAACAGCAAATATCACCTGTTTCAGTCACAAAGAGTTATTTTTATAGATAAAGGCACACGCATTGAGAAACTAACCTTTGGGGCAGAACTTTCTTGTGCAAGCCAGACCATTGTTGGGCAGACAGAGGCTGTGAAAGGAAGCAAAACGTTTTCTTTGACTAACTGTCATCTACACTTTTTATCAAAGCAACGTGTATCACCCCCCCCCCTTGTAATCCACATAGAAAGTAGAATGACCACATTGGACTTTAGATAGATATGACAGAAACAATGTTAGGTCATACGTAAGTAAACCTACCACTCATTACAGCCGTCGTACAGCGTCTCCCCAACCTCAAACTCTTTCCCGGTCATTGGGTGGACACAGATCTGCAACTCACGAGGGGCTACAGGGACAGGGGAAATAGGCTAGTACATATGATAATACATGTACATCAATGTAGCTAAAGCCACTTTGGAACTATGTCTTTGCCATACATTGTACCGTGTACAACTGTCGTGCAATAAAGTTCTTCTTCTCATTATTCACAAGTTAAACGTGAAACAAAAAACACAATGGACTGTTATCTTTATTTGCTTATTACATTTGTTCAATGGTTTCTGGGTGGTTTTGGAAGGCCCAGGTAATGATTCCAAGAAAAAAAGTTATTCATGTTCTGGTATTTTATACATAGCAATGTACGTCTTACACATGATAATGCATTTCGTATATTTTCCTAATCATATAAAGTCCCTTAATATGTACTTAATATGAACTTTTCAAAGAAACATAATATTCTTTATGCAGAATATAGTTGATATGAAAGAGGAACTGCTGATTCTGACTTACGGATTGGAGGTGCGGGAGGACAGATGGCGATTTCTGGGTAAGGACCGGGCCGGGGCCGTGGTGGTGCAGCTGCCACATCACCAGCAAATGCACGAGCTGGAAAATACGAAAAAAATGCAAGTCTGTAAAAACATTACATGAAGCAAAGTCAATCTGGCTGCCTCAGTTGATATTTTACGCGAAATACCAGCCCTAATGACCCTTACTGTACATCGAATTAGGTTAAGAAATTGCTAACCACAGAATATACAAATATAAATTTGTATAAAACTAACAGAAAATAACCTAATGAGAAATGTCATGTCAGATAATAGCTAGAGATGGATAGATCGTTCAATTGCATACCTAATTCAGGTGTCCTCTGTTCAATACACTCTGGAGTTGTCAGCTGGCGGCAGCGCCACTGGAAGTCACTACCTGAGCAGGTGCTTCAAAGAAAAGAAAAACACAATGTTGGTGGGCAGACTGAAATATTGTAACTCATTCGTCGTAAACTTACAAAGTTTCATCAATTTATCCAAAATGGCCCAGGACAAAATGTACCATTCTGTGCACTTATCCGCCTTGACTTTGCTTCCTGGTTTGTAGGGTCGGCCGTTATGTGGGCTGTAACAATGTCCTGAAAACAAGCAACATGATGATAGAAATGGTTTTCAAGATGTAATAAAGTGGAACTCGGTTACCATAATATATACTGTTTATTAAACACGTTTGGTCTATAAGGCCATCTTCTAGGTCAGTCCCATAAAAAGATAGATGTAACTACTTGCATGTAGCAGTAATCTCCAGTTTACAGGCAACATAAGAATATGTTGGGGGGTCGTATTCAACGATTTGTGCGCTGCAACAATGAAAGCCTGACAACTGCATGACTGTCCACATGTGTTTCAGCACTAAGGACAGGGTGAACAGCAGAAGCCTGATCATAAGAAAGGCGACCTGTGGTCAGCCTCAGGACTTACGTGGAGGGCACGCCATTCGTGTGCACAGGCTTTCCCCGCCTTCTGCACACGTACTGGAAGAGAAAGAATATTTACATATTAAATATTAATCATTTTGATAGTAGCTCTAGGCATAACAATACTGGACACACACCATTTACGTAAATGTCTACTCGACCAAACTCTTGGCATCTGCGCACTTAACTGACATGTATCGGAAAAAACAGTATCAGAAATAGACTTCATTGAAAGAATACTAATTTAAAAACTTGAAGCCTCCCTTCAAGTTATGTTAAGGCACCACCTGAGACTGGACTGCCAGGAAATGCCTTGTAATGCTGTCGCAATTTCACTAAAATAAAATAAGATTAAAAAATACTAAAACGGAACTCACCACATGTTGCATTCGTCGAAGTAGAACTGATGAATCTTGACAATACTGCCACCGACAACACACACATCTTCTCTGGCGTCTGGAAGAAAAATCAACGTGTTTTAAGAAATGATGGATGTATCAACTACCAAGTACCTAATACCAGCTCAGAGGAGAACAAGAAACATGTAACTACCAACACAGATGAACTTTCATGATAGGATAAGAAACAGTCATGCCTTCAAGTACCAGAGCTACCAACCAAGGATTGAGGTGTTCAAAAACTCATTTTTTCCTAGAACAATCGTAGAGTGGAACTCGCTGCCACCAAGTACAGAAGGGGCATCGTCAATAGATAGCTTTAAACAATAGGTGTAATGTAGCCAGCTGCCGCCGCGCCGCGTGCCTGCGACGCTGGTGTGTTACGCCGAAGGGCGGTTATACCGGCTATATAAATACAGATACAGATGAAAAGTTGAAATCAAACATAATGATGACTCTAAAACAATGTGAAATTCATGAAAAATATTGATTGTGAAACATTTAAGCACAGGCATTAACACTGCTTGAGTAGTCACTGCCAACTACTAGCATAGTTCATTTTGCCCACCCTCAGGCCTTGCATCAGGTAGAGGAGCTGCATAGGCCACTTGGGGAGCTTCAGGCCTTGCCCTTCCAGCTGTGCGAGGATCTGCGTTGTAACCTGGGGGAGAAAACATTTTCTCATTAGCCTTCCAGGCAAGCCTATTTACAATGGCCACTCAATGGATTTGAAGCAAAATGGGCACAATATACAAGTAATGTTTATATTTGGGTCCATGGGGAAAATGATCAAAGAGATCGAGGCGATTTAAAAGAGGCGCTCACTAGTTCAAGCTGATGTATAATCTACATCCAAATTGTAGAGATCTGCACTCTAGCTGGTGCATGGTTGTTAGATTCACATGGGACTTACTTGAAAACGGCAGGATGGCTTTGTAATCGTACGCCTTCGTTTGGATAAAGCATTGGGCACAAAACGCCATTGCTTATCTCTAATGTTCCCAACATCGACACACACAAGTCGTACCTGTGCATGGTGGGTACCCCGTGGTGTAGATGATCCTCTGAATCTGGCAGGAGCGGAGCTTCATCAGACAGTCGCTGGCGTACTCAAGCCCGTCCGACCCGCAGACCGGCTCCACTGTCCCCGAGCAGTCTGACGTGCACTCACACACCTTCTTGTATACATTGTACTTAGCACCGAACAGGCAGTCTCCGTTAGGGTCGGCTGAGGACAAAGAATAGAGCTTTTAAGGTTTGAATACATGTGCTGCCTTGTCAGCACAGAGACTATGCATGAATGAGACCCTCGAAACTCAAACTGAATTAAACGCCATCGTTTCATAATGCCTCATAAGAGATTGAATACAATGTTCGCATATAGTACTTACGGCAAGGATAATTCGTGCACTGCCACTGTCCAGACTCGGAACACACACTGTGGAAGAAAAAGGACAAAAGAACATTAACATATTTAATCTGAGCAAAATTACACCAAGCAGTGCAGAAGGGCAACATTGTGGTGACACTTTAGTATAAACTAAGCCGTTGGTCATGTCTGACATTCTCCTCACCATTCGTTACAATCCAGCTTGATCTTCTCCCCCTCCTTGTACTTGTCACCAAGGATGGGATGGTAGCACTTGTCTGCAAGAAAGACAAGAGAAAACCTATTGTATTCCTGGACTGAATGGTCTTACGGAGAAGACCTATTCTTTGCTTCTGACTTAACGTATAAAATCGTTAAAGTTATCATCATTAAAATTACACTGTTACACTCTTAACAAAAGGTTTCTATTGGCCATTTGTATAGATAACTGGGGAGGCTATTAGTAAATAATCAGTCAGTTTGTGTACTCACCCTCCTCACAGGTGTCAGATGAGCAGGCGTAGTACCCAGGTGACAGGCAGATGCTGGGAGAGGAGGAAGAGGAGGAGGAGGAAAATGAAGATATCTTTATAGTAACAATGTAGGTTGTGGTAAAACAACTTTCAAAGATTGACTGCCTTATAAACTGCTTATATCTTCATAAAACAAGAGCCTTTGACTTAAATCTGGTCTAAACTATTCTAGACCACAAAAGCATTATGGATTAACTACAAAAACTCTGAGATATAAGGATCAAGTTTACTGAAAAGTAGGCTGATAAATCTTACCATTTCCTGCAGTGATCGTAGAAGGAAACAGACGCGTCAGTACAGAGCCTGGCAGGGGAGCTGGCACTGGTGAAGGTAGGGGAGAGCGCCATGGCTACAGGAGGGCACAGATGTACATGATAGAAAATGGTCAAATACAACATAAGGCGTTTTAGTATTCAACTATTAAGGAATTCATCGTCATCGTCGCCGCTCTCATCTGTCAACGATGCACTGTCTTCTGTCCTGGGCTTGTCTTCGTGCTTCCTACCAAGTGAAACTTATTTCCTTTAGGTCTCTTATAACTTTTTTCCACGTCATTTGTTGACCCTCGATCCTTCTCTTTCCTTGTGATATCCAGTTGAATAACACCCGAGGGAGGCGTGATCTTGGCATCCTTACAACGTGGCCGCACCTTACTCGTGCCCTTCGTACCAGAGTGGACAAACTGAGTTGAAAAGGACTTTGTATTCATGACTTTCCTACGTAAGCAAGCTATTGCATTAGTGATGCCTACAGCGTCAACTTCTTACCTACTGTGACCACTGGTGCTGAGAAAGCCACGGCCATGTTGTCCTCGTCAGCAGGGTCACCTGTGGAACAGATAAGTGAAATTGAAGTATTCTTTAAACACGAATCATCATCTCAAGATATATATTGCACATTTCCAACACTAACAAGTGTTACCTTTAAAAGGTTTTTTTTCCAAATGGTAATGACCTTGTAAAACGAACCAACCTAAGTTTGACATCCAGAGGTTGCCCATAAAAATGTTTTGCTGACCTGGAAAGACTTATAACGAATTTGGGGTTGAGAAACAGAAAGGACCTTAAGACGCTGATAGTAATTCAGCCTCTGAGAAACGGACCTGGAGTATTCCTGACAGCAATAAACTTGAGAGACTTACCTGGAGATTTCTCACAAGGACCGTCCTCAAACACCTTGGAGACGACCTTGATGTCTCTCTGCTCGCGGCAGGCGGTGGCGTTCAGGTCGCACTCGTTAGAGTATTCCCTCCCGTCCGAGCCGCACACAGGGAAGTACAGTGCCGGGCAGATGGACGAACACTCGCACTCCTGGGTCTCAGGGTTCAGCACTTCGCCAGGCATGGTACAGCGCTCTAACTCTTCAGGATCTGTGATCGGCCCAGGAATCATTACACAGTGTCAATACACGGTACACTCACTCACTCACTCACTCACTCACTCACTCACTCACTCACTCACTCACTCACTCACTCACTTACTCACTCACTCACTCACTCAATCCTCTTCTGAACCTAGTGGTTCTTGAGGCGACAGGAAGGATTTCCATCTGGCCCTATCTGCAGCTGCCTGCCAAAAATCATGAACGTTGAACCATGCCTTCAAGAGTTATGCCGCTAAATCCTGGTTGCCCACACTAAAACTGACTGATTTTATACCCTTCTGACGAAGGCAATTATCATAATACATAAGAAAGTATACCTCATAGTCTTTTGTAAGGTAAATTAGTCTCATAGTATGTGTGGCATATAGTAGAAGATGCCATACGTTGTACCAAGGAGGTTAAAAATCAATCAATGATTTTTAACCTCCTTGGTTGTACAAAAGTTTATTTATCTCACCTGGACATTGCGGGCAGCACTGCCCTTTCACGAACACCGGCGCGATGTCCGGGCTGCCACAGTACGGCAAGGCACACATGATGGCCACACATACTTGCCCAAACTCCTCACACATGCAGTGTGTACAGTTGGACTTGTCGGCGCTCCAGCTCTCACCAACACGGTACTTCTTACCTAAGATATATCGAAAGTGTAACAGTTCCGAATTACTTTTTTTAAGATTTACGATGACTATCGATATGAAATAAGGTCACGAGTCATCTGTAAAGAGTTTAACAAAATCGCAGTCATATATAAACTGTGAGAGAAAGAAGATTGCTATAGTGCTCTTCGATTGAATTTAAAAGTTGAATTTTTCTGTATTGGTACAGGTCACTATCCTGCCCTCTTGTTCGGTAACCCCAATGGAGTGGTGTATTGTTTTGTCAGTCTGTGAATTTGTGTGCAATTTTGTTTATTCTGCTAGGAGGTATCTTCATGGGGGTCTGCAATCCGCAAGTCTGCAATCTCTGCAATGTTTTAGCATGCCGCTAGAAACCATTAATGCTGGAAGTGTTTGATCCTTGAGTAGAAAACGGAAACTTCTCACCATTGTCGCTGATGCAGAACTCCAGGACTGGTCGCCTGGACAGTGTTGCCGTTTCCGTGTCGAACCTCGGCCTGGGCACATCAAACCCAAACGCGACTGGCGAAGCAGCGGCGGGAGCTGGAGGTAGCTCTGGTCAGGAAAAACAGGACAAAAGTAGTACGGTTACAGATACTATTTAGAGTGGTAGGCCAGAAGGATTTGTTGCCATGTTACATTCATTTTGGCGCAATGGGCCTTTACGTGCTTATATGAATTGAGAGACATCTTATTATATAAGCTTCATACAGACATACCGGGTGCCTCAAGAACGATCTCTGCAAATGTCTCAGAGTTCAGATCGGGCGTTCCCTCAGGCTGGCGAGTTCTCCAGTATTCGTCACAGTCGAACCTAAAAAACAAAAACGCAAACGTTATCACTGATCTGGTCGCACCTGGAACCTGCCTGACAGTGGTAGATGTCCCTTTTCATAGAACACGGTTCCGTCGTACAAGAAATCCAAATTAAACAAATGAATAAACTTCATCATTGATCTGGCCGTACCTCTGGAACCTGCCCGGCTGCGGTAGGTACCCTGTCTCCTGGAACACCGTCCCGGAGAACGGGTGGATACAGTAGCAGAAGTGGGTGAAGCCGTAACACTGGCTGGTCTTGTACGTGCCGTCCTCGTTACAGGACAGGATCCACGCGTCAGGCGGGTACTCCTTGGCCTGGTCTCGCTGGCACTGGGTCTTAGGTCCTGGAAGGGATAACAAATGACCATTGATAAATTGTAACCTTATAAGACAAAAAGGACTCCAGAAACACAACTTATGGTCTAGAAATGGGGCTCATTGGCACTGCGTTTTTGGTTGGGTGTGGTTCAAATCTAGGCCTAAGTAGCAAGACCAACCATGCAGACTACTGCTACAGGTTAGAGTCCTTTCATATGGGCATACAGGTCTTTTAGTCTAAAGATGGAACAGATGCTATAGAGGGTTAGTTACTAACTACTTCACCGTGAAACACAACAAAAATGGTAGATATATAATGGTCACAATGAATCAATTACTAGATAACTGTCAAATATAGATGTAGAAAAGATTGTCAAATGAAGAGAAGTTATAAATGTGTCCATAGACATGTAACAATATCCCTCTCCTCACCTCTCTTGAGCCAGTACTGGGTACAGTCCTCCTTAATGCCTCCCTCCCAATGCCGCGCGCCTGTCTCCCTGTAGATCTTCCCTTCCACGGGGTGCGCGCAGTAGCAGTAGCCGGCGGACCCGTGACACTGGGTGGTGCGGTAGGTACCGTGGGGCTCGCACTGCTTCAGGAAGAACCCGGGGATGGGCACGGCCTCGGCCACCTCCTTCTCACAGGCTGTCCTCTCTTCTACCTTCCCACCTGAACATCAGCAATAAACAACATAGTATGTAGTAAAACATATGTACATGTTCAAATGAACTATCACTTGGGTCACGCTTCAGGAAAAAACACAGTTTTTTTTTTCATTTCATTGCATTTAGTCACTTTACCAGTAGATCACTTTCAGGTCCGTCACCTACTTTACAATAGATGGGCATAGCCTCGGCGCATGACAACTCCCTTTTCGGAGGCTGTAAAGTCAGGTACAACAGTACCTTTCTCTCTGAAGATACAAAACAAACAAAGCTGTCAAATCAACGGATTCAAAGTCCCAGATTGGCAATCCCTTCTCTATCAAAATGCTAGCTGAACTGGCTCCATCCCTTTTGAGACAAATGGTAAAGGCTTATGGATACACATATCATTACAAATCTTGAACAGAAATGAGTTGGATTTTAGCCATTATTTAGCCTGTTAGTAACTAAAAACTGCTATCAATGTAAACCACTCCTCATCTTCCCACTAACCCATGACCTTAACCCTTGCACTTTAACCCTACCTGGTGTGTACAGCTGCCGTGTGACCTCTCCGAGGGGTGTGATGGTTGTCTCCCTCCAGGATACGATACTCCCGTCCGCTCTCTCTCCTCTCTTCAACTTCTCCAGGAGTTCTGGAGCTGGTCGGGTGTGCCAAACGTTGAACTCTGCGAGGTCACCAACAAAGGCCTACAACAAAATTACAAGTAAAGAATGTAAACGAAACCATAGCAACAATACAGATTCTTAACTTTCAGTTCATAGTGGCAAAGAATAAATAGAATAAATATAACAATGCCTTGTCCTGCATTCCCGACCGGTAGCATCCAACGCATCATTGGTTGGGGTGTGCTGCGAAGCCTGGCTTTTAGATCCAGCAGTGGGCGTCCTAACCACTAGACCACATCAATCTTGAATAGATTATTTGTATTACTCCTCAAAGTCAAAGACTCTTTACACCCCTTACACTGCCACTTCTAAACTATTTGCGTTTTACAGAAGTAGACTACGATACATTACACTGGGATTTCAACAATTAGTACGAAATGTGCACCTGTTCCTCCTCGAACCCTCCCCCGACCGTGTCCTGCTCCTGGCCCAGGATCCAGGTGCCGTCGGGGCGGATGGAGTGACCCGGCGCGAGATCCTCTCCCTGGACCGGTTCCTCGTTGTCCACCTGGACCGTCCAGGTGCCACGCCTGCCGTCCCAGGTTATGATGACGATGTGCCACTCTCCATCAGAAAGCTGGAAAAACAGATGAAAACTTCATCTTTAAATTTCAACGAAAGACAAACATCACTAAGTCTTCCATCTGTCTTTTTAGTATATATGCATCTAACAAGATTCCAAGTGTTAAATCAAGACAAGCATTTCAGTGGAATCATCATCAAATTTCTATCTCACTGAGACTTTTTAAAAAGCCCAAATTCTACTCAGCTCATTATTTATGGATATATCAGTATTTAACAGTATGTATTTTACTAAAAAGGGATGCTAATAAAGAGCTGATGATCAGTATGAATACGTACGTTGTCGATGTTGATGTCATCGGAGGTCTGTCCGTTGATGCGGAGTTTGTACGTGGTTGATTCCGGCTCGCCGTAGAACTGCACCTCGTTCAGCTCGTCCTCTGTGGCGTACGAGAAAACCGTTCCGGTGGTCGGGGAGTCCGTCCTACGAGAGAAGGAAAAAGGTACCTTCTAGTTTAGCTTGCTAAAAAGCTTTTAATATTAACACAAACATATATTGAAGGAACCAAGCGCTTTTAGCTCCGTTTGACCGATGTACACGTCCGTTAAATAGATATAGAAGTCAAACACTCCATTCTTATATTAATTATATAAAAATTATATCATAATTAGGTATTTGTCAATTACAACATTGGGTAACGGGAGGGGGGCACACTATACAAATCACTTGAATATTGTTGTTTTGTGTGTATGTGGTGTCCCTGCCCTTTGTGCAATGCTAAAAAAAGCTTTTCATTTGCTTTATATGTACTATTCTAACAAGAATTACAGGCACTGAATGAAATGTACACGTTCATCGTACCAAAGGAACTCCCCTGCTCTTGTCAACAATCAACAGAGTAAACTGTAGCTTACATAATTGAACGCATTTTAAAACGTCACCCTTCACCTTATATGGAAGACGATTGTGAAGGTATCAGAATCGAAGTCCCGGGAAGTGGTGGTGTCGATCGTGGCGTAGTTATCGGTGCTGACTGGCTCTGGGAACTGGAGTCGGTATGAGCCTAGGAGACACCATATAGGCAACTTAGGTTTAAGCAATACAATTTGGCAATGAAATCTGTCTTGTCGAGAGTTTGTAACTTTTCCGAAGTTTCACTTCAACATAATGGGGTATAATAGTAGTAGGCATCCTTTCATTTCGAGAGCTGGAAGGATGTCTCTCGATAATGGGGTATACACACACCAGAATGATTACAGGTGCGAGACGAGTAAAGATGGCTATCTACATCAAAACTTATCAATCGTTACCAGAGCAGACTTCCAGGCACCTTAGACCCACTACTTGGGATACATGTCCATATAAGGTACTTGACGCTGTGTGTCAGTCATTCTAAAGACGACAGTAGAACAGTAGATGCCATGCATTGTACCTCGCGTATCGTACAATTGTTGTGTATTATTACTTTAACATTGATGGACATCTTTTGTTCACATACTCACCTGGAGGTCTCGTGCCAGGTGGGTATCGACCTGGTGGGTAAACTTCTCCGGGTGGATAAACACCCCCGGGTGGATAAACACCCCCGGGCGGATAAACACCCCCAGGTGGGGAAACACCTCCGGGCGGATAAACACCCCCAGGTGGGGAAACACCTCCGGGCGGATAAACACCTTCAGGTGGGATCTCGATCGGTATTCTTTCTCCAGTTGGTGAGACACCTCCAGGTCGGTAAACCTGGCCGGGCGGATAAATACCTCCTTCCGGATATACTCCTCCGGGTGGATAAACACCACCTGGGGGATAAACACCTCCAGGTGGAGGAGTGACTCCTGGAGGATAAACCACTACTGGAGGTGAAATTCTAGCAGGCGGCAGCCTCTCTGCAAAAAGACAGAGGCTATAATGTTAGAGAAGCATGACGTTGTGACGGCCATAAACTCAAGGCCAGAGCTAAAGGTTATCTAGAAAATACAATAAGTTGTGTTAACCAGGTTGAAAGTCAGGGGTCATATTTTGAAGGCTATTTTGATGGTTATCTGAAAGTTATCTGTAGATGGTCAGAGATCAAAGGTTATCGGCATCCAAGTTGTAAAGTCAAAGGTCATTGTAAGCTTATTGGGAAGGTAATTGACATCAAATCTTGACATGAAATCCACAGGGTGTTCCAGAGTAATAGTAGATGGCTCACCGATTATGCCTTCCCCTGTGTCCTTGCTGGTAGTTTCCCAGTCCAGAACATTCCCCGTCAGCCTCCCTGCCAGGACCTCGTCTCTCTCCTGCCTGTTTAGAACCCTCCGCCAGATGTGGAACTCTGTAAGCTCACCCACGTACGCCTGCAAAAATGTCACGTCCAGAAAAAAGGCAGAACATGCGTTATGCAAGGTTAGACACATGCACATTACTTACTTACACTAACTTGTCCTTACGTACAGTGTATCTTTACGGTGTGCAGTAGTTGTGGACTCGTGAAAAAGTGGTAAACTCCGCTAACTAAAGGAAGAGTCAAACCAACCTGTAAGACTTACGACTGAACAATGGACATGCGTGTCTGTAGACTTTGTAGTAGCCAGTGTATTAACTGACATTGTGTACCTATTTGTGGACTCTAGGCGTGTAAAACCCACTAATGCAGAGCCAAATCAACAAATCAAGAAACAACAAACCTGGAAGGATTCGAAGCCTCCGCCCACAGTGTCCTGTTCCTGCCCAAGGATCCACGTTCCGTCGGGCCGGACGGTGTGACCCGGCGCAAGCCCCCGGCCCCGAGCCCGATCTATCCCGTCTACGAACACGGTCCATTCGCCGGTCGGTCCGTCCCATGTAATCAACACGTTATGCCACTCCCCATCTAGAACCTGGAAGTCATTTCGAAAAAAAAGGTGTTCAGAAATAATGCACAGTTTATTGTAAAAGAATTCCTAAATTTATAGATTTTTTAAAATAATTATTTAACATAAAACTACTGTACAATGTCATTCTTCATAAAACATCATTTAATGATATCAATAATGTGAGCTATTTACCACCCATAAATCTTGACCATAACATGTCCTGATGAGCACTACATTAAAAACGTTTTGCGGCAGTACCAAGGACAGCCACCAGGGCGCCAATAGTTTCTTTGAGAGGTAAAGAAAAAATAATAATTACATGCCCAATTTCATAACAATCCATCCATGCTGCTAAACCACAAACACCGTTATGCCGTTACAGATGCTACCAAAAATATATTTTACTTTCACCAAGAAGGTTAAAACCTTCTTGGTGAAAGTAAAAATCACCTGAGGAATATCGACGTCCACTTGTTTGTCGTTCACCAGGAACTTGTACGTACGAGTACTCGAGTCGCCGTAGAACTGGATCTCGTTGTCCTCCTGTGGGACAGCGTACGAGAACACCGTGCCTGTGCCGGCTGGAGCGCCGGGGACGGAAGCCCACCGCTGCCCGTCAAACCGCCACAGAGGCTGCGGTGATCTGGAAAATGATATGTGAACTGGATATCGTACAAGCTTAGCTCACGGTCGTTGTAAAGCGCATCTTCCATCGGTCGTGACAGGAAAGACGTATGTACTAAGGTTCATTATACCGTGAATATTCACCTAGCTCTTATCAAAACGTACAACGAACAGTGGAACACAGATTAACGACTGAAATCCTTTTACATGTAAGGCTGTCTTCACACTGAGCCTTCAGAACCCGATCCAGGTAAGTGGCATACCTCACACCTGGTACACGCGCCGCACGTGCCGTCGAAATCGTGCCCAACTGCAAGTCGGCCAAGCTAGAATCCTTGTAGTTTGATCAAAAGACGCAAGCTGGCATCTTGTCAACGAGTCTCGGCAAGCTTAGTGTAAAAACGATCTAAGCCGGCGTGTATGTCGAGTGAGTGACAGAGTTGGAATCCAACCCCCGGCATTCAAAAACTATGTCTATAGGGGCCACCTGTATACTTAAGGTACTTTGACACTTTTAGACCCTTGAATGGCTAATAAGAAAACAGAAAAAATTACTTCATGATGAAGGACACCGTGAAACTGTCCATGCTGGTCGGCCGGGATGGTGTCACCTCGACGTAGTTGGCAGTAGATGGGGGTTGCGGGAACGACAGTCGGCTTCCTGTTAAGGGGGCAATTTGAACAAACAAAATGAACTGTGTACATCATCAGGGATTGACTTAATAAGTAGTATCACCTACCTTCTCAAATACCGCCTTATAAACGCATGTAAAGACAAATAGACATGATAACGCTGACAGATAAATACGTCCTGAACGAGGTCGCCAAACCAACTTGACCTACTATGTTTATTACATGATGTAGACTTTTTTCCGAGTTCTAACTGTTTCAGTTCTAAATACCTGAAGTAATCACAGGCACGACAGAGCCATCTGGTCGTCTGGATCCAGGGGTCAGATCTCGCCCTGCAAACGTATAGCATCCAATGTTAGCACGCAGTCGGGGCAGTGTAACACTGATTAACAACGTTTTTTATTCAAAGCAAAGGAGTTTGCTGCTGCAGTGTTAAGAATGCGGCCCCATAGTAGCTGCAGCGCGAAGTAGAACTTACTAGTAGTATTGCCCTGCGGACGTTGACAGACAGTATCCGAAACGCCAGCTTGTAAAACTCCTTTGGTTGTGAATAAACAACATTGTTATACAGTCAACCTGATGAAATTATTCACGTGTTTGTCAACACTGCAATCCTAGTACTAATCAGTAGATAAACACACAGGACGTTACAGCTCATCAAAGTACCCGACTGACCGGAGTCGTACGGCGCCATGTCTACCCTGCCCCGCGGCTCCACTCTGACAGTTCTCCAGTCCAGTACATTCCCCGTCAGCCTCCCTGCCAAGACGTCGTCTCTCTCGTCGTCGTCCAGAACCTTCCGCCAGATGTGGAACTCGGCAAGCTCACCGACGTACGCCTGCAATGGGAAAACGTGTCTGTAGAATTGGTGGCTTACCGAGCCGGCGACACTCAAAGACATTGGTGCTACCAGGTGGCAGAAAGAGAGGCCAAAGAGCACCTGGTGCAGGGCTAGGGCCTTCCTATAGGATGTAAAAAGTGCTAACATCCCTTGGAACGAGATAAAACTAGATGCAAACTTGCCAGTCAATGTGCCTGTACCGTAGACACAGGAGTATCTTTATTGCGTACCCTTTTGTGGACTCTGGGGAAAAGTGTAAACCTGCTAATGCACAGCCCAAAAAAAGACACACCTGGAATGGTTCGAAGCCTCCGCCCACGGTGTCCTGTTCTTGCCCGAGGATCCACGTGCCGCCGGGCCGGACAGTGTGACCCGGCGCCAGCCCCTGGCCGCGAGCCCGCCGTATCCCGTCGACGAACACCTCCCAGTCCCCTGTACTGCCGTCCCAAGTAATCAGCACGTTATGCCACTCGCCGTCCAGAACCTGGGAATGTTTTTGTTAAGAAGGGAAAAACAATAATCAAAAACCTACTTGACAACTCCTTGCAGCTTTGGGGTTTTGAAAATAGGTTCAAAGACCGGCTTCAGCTGCCATGCAGTAATTTCTCAAAAAAGCGCAAAAAGTGCCAAAATCTCACTACTTTCAACACTATCCAAGGATTATTCGTGACGTAAGTACCTGAGGAATGTCCACGTCGACCTGTTTATCGTCCACCAGGAACTTGTAAATGCGAGAGTTCGATTCTCCGTAGAACTGGATCTCGTTGTCCTCCTGGGGCACGGCGTACGAGAACACCGTGCCTGTGCCGGCTGGGGCGCCCGGGACGGAGGCCCACCGCTGCCCGTCCAATCGCCAGAGAGGCTCCGCTGACCTGATAACAGGTACGTGAATAGTTTCATCAAGTTGGAAGGTAATAGTTTAAGACGTAGAGTGTGTGTGATGAAGGGGCAAAAGATCGCAGACAGAGATGGTAACGGATGCACATGCTGCACGAAACAGGCCACCGAGATTCTATCCCAGTCATGAACTGAAACGAGAGGGGATACTGACTCAGCCACATATTGCGTTTGGGACCACATTCTAGCCGCATCGCCACCTAGCGACGAGAAGTAGTTTATATAGCAATGTGTATTTCATCCGTTTGTATCAGTTGCCTACATTTGGGGCTGGGGTGTCTTATAAAGCACGCATTACCTCATGAGGAAGGACACCGTGAAACTGTCCAGGCTTGTCGGCCGGGAAGGCTTCACCTCGGCGTAGTTATCGGTGGATGGAGGTTTCGGGAACTGCAGTCGGTTGGTTCCTGCGGAGGGAAATAGTTTAAACGAACTGTGGCCCTCGCCTCTCCCATTGTTGTACCAAACAGGATTGCATACAGATAAAAACTAAACACACAGAAAATGATTCTTATGTAAAGGGCCATACCTGAGGGGATTTCAGGGACGACAGATCCGTCTGGCCGTCTGGACCAATGGGTTAGAGGTCGCCCTACACAAGTACAGAAATAGTTATTTCCGCGTTATAAAGTTACTTCAAGATGATCTGTACTTATCCTGTTACGGCACAAAACTCCAATAAACCAGAGGTATATTCATCCAGAGTCATTCAGTAGATGGCTATTACTTTTATACACTTGTTTTGTATGTGTCTACAACATAATTGCTATGTTTACCGGTAAACCAAGGACCATACCTGAAGTGGTTCCAGGTACAACGGAACCATCTGGCCGTCTGGAACCACCTGGTGTCAGAGGTCTCCCTATAAAGCACAGAATACATTGTTAGCATTGTCCTGTATCAGTTGTACATACTCACACCGTGCACACACACACACTCGATGTAAGCATGCTCGGTGACTCTGGAGCGTGGAGAGAAGGGCTTGGTGTGTACAAGAGACTGAAATACTACACCATTGATTCTTCATTCGTACATGAATGACATCGCTGACCACAACCATGGATGCACCTGTTTGTGTTTTGTGGATTGGATTGTGTAGAAATGACAGCTACTATATCATTAAACGTTTAAAGATACGAAAAGAAGCTGATACAGTGATTTATCTAAGAGATGGCCATCTTATTCTTAGAGAGATTCATCAGAAAAAGAGTGATAGCTTTATCTTAGGAGGACTTCAGCTGGATGAGTGATTATCATGTTATGAGATTTATCTAAAGGAGGAGTGATCATTTCAATCTAAAGAGCCTTAGCAAGAAGAGGGGTGGCAACTTTATTCTGGCAGAGATTTATCGAGATTAGAAGTGAATATCTTCAGATAGCTTTAGCAGGAAAGGGGTGCCTATTTTATTCTGAGATCTACCTAAAGAGGTGGTTATTATTCTGAGACATTTTGCAAAGGAAGTGAGACTGTGTCTTACTTTGTGTGATTAAGAAGACTTGTTACCTGTCAGCTTTCCCTTTTTAAGGAGTCATGCCACTCTTACCTGGTGCTTCTGTAGTCAGTCGGGGAATTCCATGTCTGTTAGGTGCTTTAGTCACTGGTCTAACCATACCCTGATTTTCAGGGGCTTCGGTCACACTTTTAGACATGAATAGTCTGTCAGGGATTTCAGTTGCAACCACAGATTGATCCTCGCTGTTGGATACATCAGTTGTAATTCTAAGTCTGCCCTGGTTTTCAGGGGCTTCAGTTACAATTCTAGACATGTACAGTCTGTCAGGGATTTCAGTTGCAACTCTAGATTGACCCTCGCTGTTGGATACATCAGTTGTGATTCTAAGTTTGTCCTGGCTTTCGGTGGCTTCAGTTTCAATTGTAGGACGTGGTATCACTATGGCTTCACTATCAGGGACTTGAGTTACACTTACAGGAACATCATGCCTGTCAAATGCTTTAGTTGTAACTCTCGATGTGCCTTGCATGCGAGGCGTCTCAGTTACTGTTCTAACAATGTTAGGCATTTCATTTGCAATTCTAGATCCGTCTCGCCTGTCAGGTGCTTCAGTTGCAGTCCTACTTATGTCTTGCATGTCAGGTGTTACAGTCGTTGTTCTTGACCTCTCATGCTTATCAGTTGCTGCGGTAGGTTTGTCCTGTCTGTCAGCTGCTTCAGTCGGAAGTCTAAGTATATCCTGTCTTACAAGGGGTTCGGTTGCAATGCCACGAATACCCTGTTCGTCAGGTATTTCATTTGAAATTCTAGATTCGTCCTGTACGTCAGATGCTTTAATTGCAACTTTTATTTCAGGTGCTTCTGTTACAATCCTAGGAATATCGTGCCTGTTTGGGGCGTCAGTTACAATTATAGAAATGCCCTGCCCGTCAGGTATCTCATTGGAAATTCTAGATTCGTCTTGCCTGTCAGATCCTTCAATTCCAACCTTAGGTACGCCCTGTGTGTCAGTCGTAACTTTTGGTCTGTCCTGCCAGTCGTAGGCGTCAGTTGCAATTCTAGGTTTGTCGGGAGCTTCAGTTGTAATCATAGATACGTCTTGTCCGTCAGGTATTTCATTTTCACTTCTAGAGTCGTCTTGCCTGTCAGTTGCTTCAGTTGCAGCTTTAGGTTTGTCTTTCTCGTCGGGAACTTCAGTTGTAATCATAGATACGTCTTGTCCATCAGGTATTTCATTCCCACCTCTGGATATACCATGCCTATCGGGGGCTTCCGTTGCAATTATATTTTTGTCGACTCTGTCAGGGGCGTCAGTTACAGTTTTCGGAATGCCCTGCCAGTTAGGTATTTCATTTGCAATGCTAGATGCGTCTTGCCTGTCGGATGTTTCAGTTGTAAACTTAGATACTTGTGTGTCAGTCGTAACTCTTGGCCTGCCCTGCCAGTCAAAGGCGTCAGTTACAGTTCTACGTTTGTCGGGAGATTCAGTTGTAATCATAGATATAGACACGTCTTGTCCGTCAGGTATTTCATTTGCACCTATAGACATATCCTGTCTATCTGGGGCAATGCTAGGAATGTCCTGCATGTTAGTTGCTTCAGTTGCAACTTTATTTTTATCCAGTCTGTCTGGAGCGTCAGTTACAACTGTGGGTATAAATTGGCCGTCAGGTATTTCGTTTGCAATTCTAGATTCGTCTTGCCGGTCAGATGTTTCAGTTGCAACGTTTACCTTAAATACATCTTGTTTATCAGTCGTAACTCTTAGCCTGTCCTGCCAGTCATAGGCGTCAGTTACAGTTCTAGGTTTGCCGGGTGCTTCAGCTGTAATCATAGATACGTCTTGTCCGTCATGTATTTTATTTTCACTTCTAGATTCGACTTCCCTGTCAGATGTTTCAGTTACAGCTTTAGGTTTGTCTTTCTCGTCGGGAGCTTCAGTTGGAATCATAGATACGTCTTGTCCATTAGGTATTTCATTCGCTCCTCTAGATATACCATGCCTATCGGGGGCTTCCGTTGCAATTATATTTTTGCCGATTCTGTCAGGGGCGTCAGTTACAGTTTTAGGAATGCCCTGGCCGTCAGGTATCTCATTTGCAATTCTAGATGCGTCTTGCTTGTCTGATGTGCCAGTTGTAAACTTAGATACTTGTGTGTCAGTCGTAACTCTTGGTCTGTCCTGCCAGTCATAGGCGTCAGTTACAGTTCTAGGTTTGTTGGGAGTTTCAGTCGTAATCACAGATATGTCTTGTCCGTCAGGTATTTCATCTGCAGCTCTAGATATATTTTGCCTATCGGCCTCTGTTACAATGATAGGAATGGCCTGCCTGTTAGGCGCTGCAGTTGCAACTACATTTTTGCCCAGTCTGTCGGGAGCGTCAGTTACAATTGTGGGTAGGCCCTGCCCATCAGGTATTTCATTAGCAATTTTAGACTTGTCTTCACTGTCATGTACTTCAGTTGTAGTACTAGCCATGCCATGGTTGTCAGGTGTTTCAGTCACGTGGCTTGGCCGACCATGCCTGTCAGGAGCTTCAGTTGCAACTCTAGCTGTGCCTTGTCTTTCGGGGGATTCAGTTGTAATTCTAGATGTGCCCTGTACGTCAGGTGCTTCACTCACATATTTTACATAGTCTTGCCTATCGGGGACATCAGTTGCAACTCTAGCAACATCCTGATCAGCAGTTGCTTTAGTTGCAGCTATAAATGTGTCAAGTCTGTTGTAGGCTTTAGTTACAACTCTAGGTATGAACTGCCCGTCAGGTGTTTCATTTTCAATACTAGATTCTTTTTGTCTGTCAGATGCTTCAGTTGCAATCTTAGATTCGTCCTTAGTTTTAGGGGCTTCGGTCGCAATTCTTGGCTTGTTTTGGCTTTCTGGGGCCTCAGTTATCTCTCTATCTTTGCCCTGCCCTTCATGGGTTTCAGTTGCAATTCTAGACGTGTCCGGTCTTTCGGGGAGTGCAGTTGCAACACTAAGTTTCTGCTGTTTGTCAGCTATTTCAGTTACAATGCTAGACACATCCTGTCTGCCTGTGGTCACAGTTATTCTAGGTATGTATTGCTTGTCAGGGGAGTCAGTCGCAAACCTAGACGTCTGTTGTCTGTCATGTATTTCAGTTGTAATGCTAGCTATGCCTTCTCTATGGGGGGCTTGGGTTGCAATTTCAAAAATGTCAGGTTCGTCAGCTGTTATTCCATTTGCAATTCTAGTTTCGTCTTCCTTGGCAGAGGCTTCAGTTGTAGCCATTTGCCTGTCAGTGTCTTCAGTCAAAACATTAGGTTTAGCGTCTGCAGTTACAGGTCTGGGTCTTAAGTTGCCGTCAGTTACGTCGGTCGCAAACGTCAGTCCGTCGTGTGTGTCGGGCGGATGTGTAACCGGACGAGTTAGCATGTCTTTGACAGCTTCCGTCGCCGACGCACTTCTAGCTCGCGTATCGGTTAATTGAGTCACAGGTCTAGATCCGAATGGTACGTCGGGGTAGTCGGTTGTACGTGCGAGTTTCTTTTCTCCATTGGCCTCCTCTGTCGCCAAAGAAGTTCCGACTGGTTTCATGGTTGATTCGGTCTCAAGTCGGAGCGTCTGTCCCGTATCTGGTGATTCCGTCGTAGGTCTAATCCTAGCCTGTAGTTTAGTCGTAGACAACGTTATTAACTGTTTATTAATTGACACAGAAGTAGACACAGGTCTGTCGTCTCTATCAGGTGCTTCAGTTACAAGTCCTAGTCTGTCTTTTGTTACTACAGTAGTCATTAGAGTCGAGGTTCTTTGTCTATCAGTTTCATGGGTCAGGCTGCTTTCATCAGCCCCAGTTGCATTTCTGAAGTTATTGCCATGTCTATCAGTAGCCTCTGTGACAGGCACTGCTTTTTCTTTCTTACCAGACTCATCCGTCTCAGGTCTCATTCCGTCCTCTTCTTCTGGTGCCTCCGTCACAGGTCTCAGACTGTCGTCTTCGTCTGGTTCTTCCGTCACAGGTCTCAGCCTACTCTCTCCTTCTGGTGCCTCAGTCACAGGCCTGGGTCTGTCCACATCTTCTGGGACCTCACCCACGGGTCTCAGCCTATTATCCACGTCCGGTTCTTCCGTAGTAGGTCTCAGCCTGTCGTCTCTTTCAGGTGCCTCAGTCACAGGTAGCCTGTCACCATCCTCCGGTAGCTCTGCCACGGGCCTAAGCCTGTTATCTACATCCGGTTCCTCAGTCACAGGCCTGGGCCTGTCAACATCTTCTGGTACCTCTGCCACGGGCCCGAGCCTATTATCCACATCCGGTTCTTCTGTCGCAGGTCTCAGTCCGTCTTCTCCTTCCGGTGCCTCCGTCACAGGTCTCAGCCTGTCCTCTCCTTCCGGTGCCTCTGTCACAGGTCTCAGCCTGTCCTCTCCTTCCGGTGCCTCCGTCACAGGTCTCAGCCTGTCCTCTCCTTCCGGTGCCTCCGTCACAGGTCTCAGCCTGTCCTCTCCTTCCGGAGCCTCCGTCACAGGTCTCAGCCTGTCCTCTCCTTCCGGTGTCTCCGTCACAGGTCTCAGCCTGTCCTCTCCTTCCGGTGCCTCCGTCACAGGTCTCAGCCTGTCTTCTCCTTCCGGTGCCTTCGTCACAGGTCTCAGCCTGTCCTCTCCTTCCGGTGCCTCTGTCACACGTGTCAGCCTGTCCTCTCCTTCCGGTGCCTCCGTCACAGGTCTCAGCCTGTCCTCTCCTTCAGGTGCCTCTGTCACACGTCTCAGCCTGTCCTCTTCGTCCGGTTCTTCAGTTGCAGGTCTAAGCCTGTCCGCGCCATCTACTATACCCGTAAATGGTCTCGTCGTTCGTTCTGTATCGGGCACCTCCGTCACAGGTTTTAACGCACCTTCCCTTTCAGGTGCATCGGTCACAGGTATTAGTGTATCATCCCTGTCACGCGCCTCTGTCACAAGTCTGTCTCCATCGGGCGCTTCTGTCACAGGTTGGGCCGGCCGGTCGGGTCCTGGGGTTTGTACGGTCAAATGGTCTGTTATACATACAAGCCAAATTGTCGTTATACATAAAAGCAAAACGGTCTGTTATATATACAAGCATAAATGTCCGTTATACACATACAAGCAAAATGGTCCGTTATGCATACAAGCTCAAGCATAACTGTAGATTCTATGTCAAATGCACGGTCATTAGGTATGCTCAACATAGGATTAGAAAAACATAAAAGGTCTGTCTGTCTGGTTGAAGGTCAATTCTAATACTATTAGATATTAGCTATTTTTTCAATAGTAAAAATTACTAGGCTCATTTCAAGTTGTTACTGATGATCCCGTACATAGTTAAATCCTGTTGGTTTAAATGTTATAAGAAGGGATAAAGTGGGTAGTCCTCCTGCCATTTTATACTATGTCAACCTTTACATCTGGCAATTTTAGCGCTAACTGAATCTCAAGATGTCATGTGGAAGATGGTCAATGAAGCACACAACATATGAACAACATCATCGCATGTAATTCCCCACTTACCTGTCAGGTTCAAATGCGGCTATAGATACCAGTAACATACATTCAAGTTGACTACATCATGTTCAAACGCTACGCATAATACACACAAAAAATTTGCTATGTTTTGACTCAACATACATATCGCCAGAGCAATGGCAATGCAATTGGTTAGTGTCGTAAGCAAGGCATGTGAGTACGAGTAAGAGGCAATGGTGTTAGTCAAAGGTGTGACTGTGTACTAATCTAAGAAGCAAGCAGTCTGCAGTACGTCCGTAAGGTGTTGTTCATGTCTAAATCAGCGCAAAGATATTGCCCATTTTAAAGTCTTTGCTGTGGAAAACGTGCCAAGCAATGCCATCCAAATTCCCCCAAAAAGTATAATGTATTAACAACAAGCTGTTGTTCAGATCCTTGCAAATGAAGCGATTTAAAACGAACACATTCCCCAAGGCATTGTTCTATTTTCTATCTATCTGCCCTGTGAGCAGACGCCCTACTTTGCCAATACATCTACTAAGCACAAGGGCCCACATTATGGCACATATAGAGATATTGTAGGTTGCAGCTGCCCATAAACAATGAGACAACAGGTATTATATATATCTTCCTTGAAAGCGGCAAAGCGACATAGGGTCAAGCGCACTTTAGGCGAAGCATATGCATCGAAATGAAGGCTGACACCGAAAAGCGCAGGAACAGTGACCGGGTATCATAGGCTCAAGCATCTGCTGACAACACGGTTGCGTGTGGCATCTACATGGCTGAAGCAGCAAGCGTAGCCTTCACCAATCCGTGGCTCAGCTTCCGTGTTTTCTTTTTGACATTAGTCATGGATGACCATTTTCTTACCTGATGGTAACAGCTTTTTCACCTGGCATTAACTTCTTGTTTTGAGCACTTTATTTCTGTAGTATTTGCATACCTGGTCTCTCGTCTTCCTCTGTAGGTCTGTAGTGGGGTCTGTCTACATCTGGCACTTCGGTGGGTCTGTAGCCGGGTCTGTCCACCTCTGGTCTGTAAGGCCAACGCGGTGCCTCGGTAGGTCTGTGTCGAGGTGTATCCTCTCTGTCCTGTTCCTCTGTAGGGGTGTACCGAGGTCTCTCAGCTCTATCCGGTGCCTCTGTCGGTCTGTACCGAGGTTTATCCTCTCTGTCCGGTGCCTCTGTTGGTCTGTACCGAGGTCTCTCATACATATCCGGTGCCTCTGTTGGTCTGTACCGAGGTCTCTCATACATATCTGGTGCCTCCGTAGGTCTGTACCGAGGTTTATCCTCTCTGTCCGGTGCCTCTGTTGGTCTGTACCGAGGTCTCTCATACATATCTGGTGCCTCTGTAGGTCTGTACCGAGGTCTCTCATACATATCCGGCGCCTCTGTGGGTCTGTACCGAGGTCTCTCAGCTCTATCCGGTGCTTCCGTGGGTCTGTACCGGATCCTGTCCACTTCAGGCGCTTCTGTGGGTCTACCGTACGGCCTGTCAGGCCTATCCGGGTCTTCTGGCCTGTAGCCTGGCCTGTCAGGCCTATCCGGGTCTTCTGGCCTGTAGCCTGGCCTGTCAGGCCTATCCGGGTCTTCTGGCCTGTAGCCTGGCCTGTCTGGTCTCGAAGGGTCTATAGGCCCGTATGGAGGCCTCTCATCTACGCCGTCCGGTGCTGGGGTTGTTCTGCCGCGGGGAATTCCGCTACCTGGAAGCACAGCTTTTCTATCAGGTTCAGAACCGTCTGGTGCTTCTGTGGGCCTATGCCGAGGCCTCTCAGCTCTATCTGGTGCCTCTGTTGGTCTGTCCTCGGGCCTGTCCACTCCTGGTGTTTCCGTGGGCCTATGGCGCGGCCTGTCATACCTATCCGGGTCTTCTGGCCTGTAGCCTGGCCTGTCAGGCCTGGACGGGTCTACAGGCCTGAAGCGAGGCCCCTCACCCACCCCGTCTGGTGCTGGAGTTGTTCTATCGCGGGTCACTCCTCTATCTGGAAGTACAGCTACCCTGTCAGGATCAGACTCGTCTATTGCAACCGTTGTTCTATCTACAGGTCTCCCCGTATCTGGGCGCTGCGGTCTACCCCCTGGGCCTACCCTATCTGGTGTTATGGCTCCGGGTATAACATTATCAAAGGGTTTATCCTCGTCAGTGTCAATTAGTCCGTCGGTAGGTGGCGCCGGTAGTGTGTGAACCGGCGGTCGTCTCCCTGTGTCGTCAGGCCCAACTCCTGAACCGTCTGGTACGAGAGGGCTACTCGTTAGGGGTCTTAGTCTATCGGGAGAAACTACCGGTCCTAAAGTGTGTGACAATAAGAGTGAAATGGTGAATACCAAAATCAACACTTATGAAGAAAACATATCAGAGCGGTCATCTACTAACTCCTGATAGGTAGGTATGGTTCAGGAAAAGTACAGTCAATATAGAAAAGATTTATAATGTAGGTATACGTGACATGCGAGTTAGGGTGATAAAATGATGTACTACTAGTAATTGATAATGGTCAATGGTTTCACAAGAGAAACACATTTTATAGAACAGAGATTTTTAGTACTGTGAATAGACAGTCTTGACAAATAGTGAAAAACGAAGAGATCTTTACCTGGATACAATGGGTCGACTTCTTCAACATACGTTGTGGCTGAAAGCAATAAATACCATTTTAGTCAGCGACACACGCAGGCTTAGTGGCGAGACCTTCGTTCCAAGTAAAAGCTGAAAAGTTTGGTACAATATTTACACACAAGTTTTTCTTACAGGAAACATGTTACATTATGCATTCACACGACTCGTGGCCATAGCAACATGTAGCTCATTGTGTCTTGCGAGTCAGCATTAGTTTACTTTCAACTTAAACTAAATCTACTAAATACTTAACTTGAAGTAGGATGACTGACTGCTTCAATTTTTAGTGAAGGAACATTTTTACCACTACATGAAAAGCTGGATTTACTAATGGTAGTAAATATCAATAAAGTCGGGTAATGTTTACTTTGTAAGCAGTACCGCACTTGACAATGGTAGTGAATAAAAGTCCGATAATTTTGGACTTAACAATGGCTGTAAATGAAATCACAGGAATTGACTTTTATTTACTACCATTGTCACGTCCGGTACTGTTTACAAAGTAAACATTACAACTTAACTGGCATTTACTATCAGTGCAATTTGGTAAATCCAACGTTTCATGCAGTGTACACCTTTTTTTCAATCCTTTATTTCTTCATAACAAAGTATATACAATAGTTGTGCATACATAACAATCAGGTAACTAGAGGCTGTGTACACCTTCCGTACCTGTGGTGATGTAAGGAAACCTTTCCGCGTCTCCCACGCGATGAAGATTAGCTTTTCTCCAGTCGATGACGTTTCCTCTCAATCTGCCGTCGAAGATGTCTCTCAGCTGATTGTCGCTCACGCTGTAGTCCCACACGTAGAATTCCGCAATGTCTCCGGCATAAGACTGCAGAGAGAAAGATAAGTGCACAATGTAATAGTCTATACTGTGTGCGTGCACACATAACATCAAAATTATTTTTAATCATCCATTTTGAAGACCAACAACAGGCATTTCAAATGCTCTGTCCTATATAGCAAATATGCATCTAGGGTAAAGAGATGACTGTCTTTGTTAACCCTCAAACCACCATAGCTTTTTTGCGACGAATCTTACCGTATGGGGTCAAAATTGACCCCACAATGTTTTGCACGAATACGGTTTTTTAGTGTGACTCTTTTTGCGATTTGTATGTATGTATGTACAGTTTCATTAATCTATCAGGGATAGTTTGACATGATTAGGTGTGAATACTTTCTGCTCATTATCATAATCTAATTTAATTTCACTAGAGGTCTACAGGCAGCAATGTTGATGACCTTTGACCCCAATTCCATAGGCAACTTAGTCAAGAGTCACAACTATTGAGTTTTCTGATTCAATACTGTGTTCATTCAAAGCATGAGGTCATGACAGCATAAAGCTCAAGCAAACATATCATCTGGAAGAAATTTCGGGGACAAAAAAAGACGCAAATGTGTTAAAAAATGCATAACATTTTTCTGGGGTCAATTTTGACCCCACTGGACAAGGCATAAACTTTCTAGGATAACTCAATCAACAATGAGCCAATTTCACTAAAACCGTATAAGAAGTTACAAGACATATATACAAACAAACTCATAGGAGGAATTTCGTTTTCGACAAGAAATGTAAAAATGGCGCATATTTATATACGTCTGGGGTCAGTTTTGACCCCATACGGTGGTTTGAGGGTTAAATACATTAACAACGTAAATTTCATTCTGACGCTTTCTGCTGATAATCAACAGTGTTCAGGCGATGAAGTCTTAATGATAAAAGGTAATAACAATTACGCTTACCTGTAACGGTTACCTGTAACCACCGAATAAACCACCGACTGAGCGCATATATATCTACTTCAAGATATGAGAAACAAATTCTCGGTAGTGTGTGGAGAGTACTTGCCTTCCTTTCCTCGAAGCCTCCGCCAGGGAAGGCCTGGTCCTGGCCCAGAATCCAGGTGCCTCCGTCCCTGATCCGGTGTCCTGGCGCCAGGCCGTTCCCTTCTAGAGCCTTCTTACCGTCCACGTACACCTGCCACGCACCGTACGGACTGCTCTGCCACCTGTACAACAGCAACATATTATACTTCGTGCCTTGTCTTTTTTCTTTGTATACCGAACACACTGCCATTCACGAACATTGTGTGTTTGATAATAATACAACAGCTGTTGCCGGGAGTGCCATGCTTGGATAGGGCTGACAAATCACACCACGGCCATAACAGCAGAGTGCTACCATCATCGCTAATCTCGAGATGGAAGGGGATGCCTAGCTACCAACGACAGTTGTTAAGCACCACAGACACTATATTTTGTGTATATGTTTTAACCAGCATGGCGTTGACAATTCAAATGCACCCTTCCTGGAACTTCCAGGCACCCTTGACCCACTACTGGAGTCACGTATCAATAACATCACACGTCCGAATTAGTGGGTCAGTCATCCCGAAGAAGGCTAAAATCGAAAAATTCGGTTGAATATATATCCCCGGTTTGGAGTCAGAATCAAAAAAGATTATGCAACATTACCTTAAAACAACCATGTGCCAGCCTCCGTCCGTCAGGGTTGTATCTCCGTTGACGGCGGCCAGGTAGTCGTTGACGCGGAAGGTGAAGAACTTGTCGGTGCTGTCCCCGTAGAACTCAATCTCGTTGTCCTGCTGCTCCGTGGCGTAGGAGAAGACGGTGCCGGTGCCCGGGCCGTCCGTGCGCATGTGCCAGGCGATGGTGAAGTCCTGCGTGCTCAGCCGCTTCGGGTCGCGGACCTCCACCCAGCTGTACTTGGACGGCGGGTCCGGGAAGGTGAAGGAGAACGATTCTGAGGAAGAGAGAAAGAGGAAACTACGTAGTTTATCCAAGGTAAAACATGCATGATTATCACTTGGTGAAGCCTAACAATCTATTGCGTGAGAGAAGGATTTTAAGGAAGGTAAAAAGAGGCAATAACGCATTAACATAGTTTTCGTAGATGCACAACCTTCCGACGTTCAGGCAGCTTTTCTGCTGTGTTCATAACTTACTTGTACTTCTACTTATTTAGGTCTTCTCAACGTTCATAAGGACAACGTTATTTTACACTGTCAAGCAACCTATTGTATTAAGTATATTATTTTACATTGTCAAGCAACCTATTCTACTAAGTATCAAAACAAACCATATATACATGGTTGTGGACTACGTGGCTATTTCTGAGAGAGCACTGGTGACCTGCTTAAGGTAAATAAATATCCAACAACAAAAGAAATGGTCACCAAACAAAGCTTTAGTTACTGAATTGTTTTTTTTTTACTTATTCCAGAATTGGTGACGCTACCTGGGTCCTGTCCGGATCCCTCATGTGGCCTCTCTGGCTCGCGTCCGGTGTCTGACGGGTCATTGAAGTAAGTAGGGTTAAATCTCATCTATTACATGTCCCAAAACACTACTATTAGTGCCCATTACAAACACGAAAACAGATAGAAACGTTATGTTTTATAAATTCAGTCTAGACAGGAAAAATACCTGGTCTTGGCCTCCCCGGTGTGAGTCCGGTGCCTGACGGGTCAGTGACATAAGTAACAGGTTAGATCTATTAAACAATACGGGTAGCTATCTGCTGTTAGTACCTATACAAGAAAGAAAAGAATCATCACAAAAACTGCCAGAAAACTATGCTTTTGATTACGATTTGTTACTTATTGCAGAAATGGTGGAATGTTAAAATTATGTTTTATTTGATAATCATTACAGTAGTGAAGTTACCTGGTTGCTCTCCACCAGACGGTCTTGGCCTCCCTGGGGTGAGTCTTGTGTCTGACGGGCAGTGACGTAAGTTAGGAGGTTATGGCACGCCTAATATCCAAGCAGATCTTACGATGGCAAGGCAGTGTCCAGTGGTAGTATCCAGTGGCTAATGGACACTGCTTGGCGAATTGGATACTATGGAACACCTATCACTTTATCAGTACATTATATTTAAAGAACTAATTGTTAAAACAGGTATCTGATTACCAATATCTAACAATTACGAACTGGTGCCAAGTTGTACAGTACAGATGGTCGAAGATGTTGGGCAATATAAGATAGCGATTACCTTCTCCAAACGTGGGTGCCGCTCCGTCAGGTCTTGTTTCTGAGATTTCTGGTAAGAAAGCAAGATAGAATTTGTTGTTCACAAGTAGGGATTTAATGGTTTACTATCTCATTCAGCTGTGTACGTGTACAATGTACTTGTGACCACAACTCTTCCAAGAGCATTCAAATTACATTATTAGTTAGTATTAAATAATGACATGGCATAGACAGCATAACATAGCATTATATTTCTAAAGAAGACAGTGTACATGTAAACATAGCATGTAAAGAATCTAGCTAGAGATCTAGACGATGACTATGTCTTGCACATCGCTCGCACCTATAAGGTATGGGGATGTGTCCACGTTGCCAAAGGTCTGCACTTCCGCGTCTCGCCAGTTGACGACGTTACCGTAGAGGGTCCTGTCTTGGACCCGCTGGATGTCACGGGAGTCGTCCAGCTCCGAGTCCCAGAGATGGAACTCAGCCAAGTCTCCCACGTACGCCTGAAGGAAGAAGACAGGAGGTAAGGCTCGGAATTATACTTCTTGCTGTAGGTATGTACGCGGATGTGTGTGGTGTGTATGTAAAAATTGGTACAGACATTAATTTTAGTTATTTCCATGATCTCCTTATACATTAGAATTACTACCAGTAGACATTTGTATTATCATCCATTGGCAGTCCAACCTCGGAAGACTATTTCGTTTGCACTCTGGGAGTACAGCATCGTCTGTGACTGTATAGTCCAATGTGTGATTTACAGTCTCTGCCGCATGTATCACAAATGTACTGTGTGGGCAGGAACGTTGCTGGTATATATCGCCTGTCTCCTGACACGCTATGATAAAACTTTAAAGTTCAGATTTCATAAGGGAAACACAAACCACCTATGCCCACCTGATTAACGTCGAATCCACCGCCCTGTCTGTCCTGGTCCTGTCCCAGGACGTAGGTGCCCCCGTGCGGCACGTAGTGTCCCGTGGCCAGCCCGGCCCCGCGCGCCCGCTGTACGCCGTCCACGTACACCTTCCAGGATCCGCGGGTCCGTTCCCACCTGTGCGGCACAGGACAAAGTGTAAACATGAACGTTAACGCTGCAGTCACGTCTACTGTATGTCGTCGCACGATTTTGATGTCGTAGACTATTGAAGCAGGCTGTGACTGAACCAACCACCGACAAGGATCTAGGGCAGCCTCTTCCGTAACAAGAAAACTGGATTTTCTCACGACGATAGTGTGATAAATGTGACCACGCCCTACTAAGGACGGGGGACGATATAGACTTTATACTGTCACCTTTGACTCACTGAGAGGGTCATACGTCTGTAATGTACCTCCAGTCAAATATTTCATAAAAACTGAATAGGATATTAAACGACTTGCTTGAACTCAGAATGATCTGAACGAAGACTGCGTCATCATAAGATGTCCCTCATCATTGCCAAACATTTAACGCAGAAAGACACTGTGGAGGTCAAAAATCATGGGGCCCCCTACCTGAGGATGACGGAATGCCAGTTTCCATCCATGAGGTCAGGAACGGTGATGTCCGTCCGCTCGTTGTTGACGATGAAGCGGTGGTACCTGAGGGAGTTGTCCCCGTAGAACGCCATCTGGTGCGGCTGGTCCGGTGTCGCGTACGAAAAGACGGTCCCCGTTGTCGGTGCGTCTGTCCTCATGTGGAAGGACACCGTGAAGGCGTCCATACTGCCCGACTGAGGTCCGACACCATTGATTATGGCATAGTTGTCGGTGGAAGCTGGCGAGGGGAAGCTCAGTTGTACCGGCCCTGGATAGAAGCACAAATTCTATCAATACTACTAGTGATAATTTCATGGTGACGTTGTCGTTCCCGCTTGGTGTTTGGTGTGTTTGTAAATCGCATATTCTATCAATACTACTACTAACAGTAGATGGTAGAAATGATGTTATCGTTTCTGCGCTTGGAGCCTCATCCCCATCTAGAAGCATCTATCAGCAGTTGGGGTAAAGACACGTTTAGTCTGCCCATTTGCCGCAAATCTTATGTTGACCTCGCTACAAGCACAGTGAATTACGTATGCTTACCACTCCAACTGTACGTATGCTGCTTCTGCACACACAGATCTACATGCTGGTTCTGTTTCTCACAAAATTGTCTAGCAAACGTGTCTGTCAAATTCTTAAGAATGGATGAAACGTCAGCCACCTTGCACGGCCAGTGTACGTCCGGGTTCGTCTCCGTCAGTCTCCCCTGTGCCGTCCCTATCGAAAGGCCCTGCCAGGTGGTCAATTCGTCAAGTGTTAGGTCTTTATCGTGATGTCGTTCATCAGTTTACAACAAGTCATCATAATAATCACAAAATGTTGAAAATCACCACAATGCATGATGGTAAACATGGAAAACAACATCTGGCCATGAAGCGGCGTAATCTTAAAGATCTTGCAAAATGGCAAGCTCATGAAATCAAGGACAAAAACACTGTTTAATCATGGTAGAATTTGGTCATAAGAAGTACACTAATGCCTTTTTAACTTAAGTACGTTTTCATAAACTTATAGAACACAGCAGTAGCGATCAAGAGACAGGCAGTTATAGGTCAATCAGGCACACACATATTAAATATTTGCAACATTTAAGGCGCTAACCATCAACATCTTTGACAGCTGCCATAAAAGCTGCAATTGTTTAGTTGCATTGTGCAACAAGTGCAAATGATGACACAACCACAGGCATATAACAGAAGCTCGCACACGACAACTGCCAGTGCGAAATGCAGCTTCAGTCGTTACAAAAGCGTCAAGTCAGTCAGTCGTCTGGCAAGCAAAGATTGCCAAAGTAACACTGTACCTTGTCCCGGTCCTACGAATACTCTTCCACCACCAATTGACACTGGTACGAGTAGGATACCAGTGCTGATACCAGGGCCGATACCAGGGGTGATACCAGTGCCGATACCAGGGCTGATACCAGTTCCGACACCAGGGTGGATACCAGTGCCGATATAGCCTGGTCAAGTTGACGAAGTTAGTAGGTGTGCAGGTGTGCATTCATTTAGACAATCTAATAGTGTGCTCATAAGAACTAATACTAAACTGCGTTCTAACACGACAAACGTTCCGATTTTTCAGCTGCATCAGGTGACCAGCCAACCTAGGTGAGTGGTCATAGTAACCAGACGAAGACTGCGATACGGAAAGCCAAAAACACGGAGAAACTTATTTGTTGTCTTGGAACGTAGATTACTTGTCTTACAATGATAACCACCAACACAGACGTGATTTTACACTCATACAGATCTAAAACTACACAGTCCAACATTTTACATGTCTACGACTAACATGTGCCACAGACGGTACTGTAACAAGGATACAGTGCAATATACAGTGCAATATACAGCGCCTGTGATATCAGCTTGTTGTTATGGAGAAAATCTACCTATAATTTTTACATGCTGTGATCAGTATGTACCTCTGCCGGGGGTCGGTCCAGTTCCGAAGACAACCCTTGGGACAGCTGGTGTTAGAAACAAGTTTACAAAATCAGTATAAAGGCACCCCATAATCATACTGACTGGAAATACCATCACAGAATGAAACACATTGTAAACACATTGCATTGTAAATCTGTGATCTTCCTAATCATTTTCTTCACTCGACATTGGGGGAAAAGGTACAGAACTAGACAATATCCTTATTACAATGAGGATAGTTGTAAGCCGACTCTGTCAAAAGAAAATCCGTGTAGGTTCAAAGCCACCAAATCGGTACTTACACTGGGTCTTCCTGACGCCGCCCCGCGGGTACACCTGTGCCGTGCGCCAGTTGATGATGTTACCGAAGAACGTTCCCGCGGCCAGTTTGTTCATGTCCTCCTGCGGCAGCACGATGTCGAAGACGTACAGCTCGGACAGGTCGCCTGTGTACGCCTCTGTGGCCTGGAAGGCGTTCCCGACATTGTCCTGATCCTGGCCAAGCACCCATGTACCTGTAACAGTGTAGATAGGCAGAACATTGGTTGAAATCAGCACTGCTCACTATTGAGTAATCTCGATCCCACCTCCGCCAAAATGTAGACATGCAAAATGAAACATAGAAATGGAAATATTTGACGGACATGCTGCCACTTTCTCATTGGTTGAACCAGTAATTGCCATTCTATCATTGGTTGAACTGCTAATTGTGATGACCAGACAGGATCTGTGTATTGATCGTATGGTTGCATGCATTCTGGGGGAATGTCTGATTGTTGGGAGAGATTTGACGTCATTGGGGTTGTCATGTGCCCTGTGGTTTGTGCCCAAGACCTGCTTGTTTTCATTGGCAAAAAAGGGAGCCGAGAATTAGGTCGTCAGTCTTGCTTGCCGTTTTGTGATCTTTTGTTTACCAGCTTCTTTCTATGGTTTACCAAGTTTCCCAGGTTCTTTGCAAGTATAAGTAACGTTAAGTCTATTGAAGCAAGTATGACGCATGCTCAAACATGGCAAACTACGAAAACAATCATGCTAGATCCCGCCTCCGTACTGATAAACTTTGGACCACACTTCCTATCTGTACGTACCGCCAGGTCGGATGGTGTGTCCGGCTGCCAGCCCGTTCCCGGTCGCCTTCAGCTGCCCGTCCACGAACACCTTCCACTCGCCGTTCTTGTTCTGCCACGTAACCGTCACCATGTGCCACGCCCCGTCCAGCACTTCCGGAATGCTGACGTCAGCCTGCTCGCCGTTCACCAGCAGCCGGAAGTTCCTGGGACAAGACAGAAATAAAGAAATAAATAAATATCCGAAAAACAGACTCTACTGTACATTGGCATATGTACAAGTCAGTAGTAGGACTATGTATGGTATGCATTGGAGGCTATGCAACTCCAGGTGTAAATCATAATTCAAGTCCATGAAGATTGTCCCGATGTCTTCTTCTATACATAAACAAACAAATATGGAAAAAGATGCAAAAGATATAATGCAGTCTGTCAGAATCAGCTATTCTACTGGTAGAGATCAAGATCAGAGTCCCTGGTAGAGACTGCAACTACGATCTCTACCGATACAATCAGCAATTCATAGTACACGATATGTCAACTGCATTATAGCTATTATTGACGATTAGCTACATAATTTTTTTGACCAACCTTGACCCTGAGTCCCCGTAGAACTCGACCTCGTCGTCCTCCTGTGACGTAGCGTAGGACACGATGGTGCCGGGCTGTTTGGAGTCAGTGCGCATGTGCCAGGACAGCGTGAAGCCTCGCGCGCTGAACGGGATGTTCTCGCGGATGTTGGCGTAGTTTGCCGTGGAGCGCAGGGACGGGAACTTCAAAATGTAGGAGGACCCTGAGGGCAAAACAGAACTGTTATTTATATGAAAGGAAAGTGATCTCGATCCAGTTTAGCTCACTGAAGAGCTAATCTTACACTGGTCGTAACAGAGAAGACAGACGCTATGTACAGTACTTACAGGTTCATTGTACCGGGGAAATTCACCTAGCTCTTTTCGACAAGCACAATGAACAGTGGACCACGGCTTAACGTCCCGTCCTAAGGACTGCGACCCTCTCCAGTAGCGTGTATTTCGGGTGAGCGACAACAGCCGGGACTCGAACTCCCAACGTCTTAGTCCAGAGGCAGGGTCGCTAATTATAACCACTGGACTACGCACGCTACATGTGATATAATTATCTAAAATGCCACCCTATGAATTCTCCACTGAGTCTTTAGTCTTCATCAGGTATTAACAACAGCGTTAAACCAACTGTCTCTCACCACACTGTACCAGAGACGCATCAAGCTATGCAGAAAATTTGCAATATCTGTATCACAACCACCCACTTACGGTAGCTGGTTACCTCCCAAACGTGAGGATATGCACGGTAGAGCGCTGAGGTCTAAAGACAAAGTCTCTCAATTCAGATCCAGAACCTCTGGGTTTAGGAACACCACGATGCCGTTTCTTGTCGAGTTACTAAATGGCTACTCTTGTCTGCTCGTCTAAATATATATAACATGCTACAACGGTGTAACGTTAGATAACAAATCTTTTAATTGTGAATTATACCTCAATTCAGCGTTTCTGTTTCATCTCCTGTGTGATTTTATTATTAAAATAAATCAGTCATTCATTCATTATTCATCAGGTACTAAGTCTTCGTCAGGTAAGGCCACACCGACTTAATTTTATGGATGACATCCGCGCGCGCATTGATTTTCGCCTGTTCTCCAAAAAAAAAATCTGTCTTTCGAGGCTTCACGGAACTCCGGAACTCGGCTGGAACTCAGTACAGATTGCCGACTCATAAATGCCGCAAAAGGGCGGCTTATCGTAAAACGAAGGAGGAAGCTGTGAAGGAGGATGAGACCTGAACAAGACTATCTACATCTACCTCCTGCAAATAAAAACTGTTTGTTTGATGCAGTCACTGTGTCCTGTGCTTTAATTCGCAATACCGGCTTTGTATTCCTGTGGTTAAGCAGCATTTTTTTTTGCTGGATTTTTTTTTCGCCCTCTCGCATTAGTTTTGTGGTCCCCAGAGGATGTCATCCATAAAATTAAATCAGTGTGGCCTAACGGGTACCGAAAAATCGTTCGGCAAACCCAGCTGATAAGTAATAACTACCTGCTGCCGGCTGGATTTCACTTCCGGGTCGAACCTCTGTCGAAGGACCGAAGATGACACGGGGAACTAGGTGAGCGATATCAGGAGTTAAGAGGTTAACATCAGGAAAAAAAATAAGCCCACAAATATAATACATTCTCTATTGGAAACATGTTGCGGAAACATCAAAGGCGGTACTTAACATACCACCATAATTAAGTGTTATTCACAAATAGCCTGAGTCAAGGGCAGTAAAAGTAAACTATATCATATCTAGACGTTAATAACACACGTTGAACATATTAGCATATCTTCTAGCACAGGGTTCGAAATTCGAAATTTTATGACTGATAGCGACAGGTTGCATTGGAAACGATACTCATAATGGACAAAGAAACTACGTGGCTGCCTCGTATCTAAACCTCTGTGTCACGTAAATGAGGCCTAACAAACGGTAAATAAGACCTAACAAACGGTGAATGAGACCTAACAAACGGTAAATGAGACCTAACAAACGGTAAATGAGACCTAACAAACGGTAAATGAGACCTAACAAACGGTAAATGAGACCTAACAAACGGTAAATGAGACCTAACAAACGGTAAATGAGACCTAACAAACGGTAAATGAGGCCTAACAAACGGTAAATGAGGCCTAACAAACGGTAAATGAGACCTAACAAACGGTAAATGAGACTTAACAAACGGTAAATGAGACCTAACAAACGGTAAATGAGACCTAACAAACGGTAAATGAGACCTAACAAACGGTAAATGAGGCCTAACAAACGGTAAATGAGGCCTAACAAACGGTAAATGAGACCTAACAAACAGAAAGTTTCCATCGAAAGGACATTACCTCCTCTGCTGTCCACTTCTATTCGGAGATTTCCTGTAAAATATACGTTATATGTAACACCAAGGCATATGATCAGAACGACGACAAACATCCTATAAAATGCACTTCCTATCATGATCAAATACATGTAGTCATTTCCCCTAATGACATAAGCTGTCCTCTTTAGTTACCCTTTCTACACATTTCGATATATAGAGGGAGTGCCCCTCTCCGTTTCTCTTTACGCCCTTGAGCCAAATGGAAAAGGAACGCCATAAAACATATCCTACCTCCGTAAGGCAACCGTTGTACCCTTCCCCTGGGCGTGATAGTGTCGCGTCTCCGGTTCAGAGCATCGCCAGAGGACTGCAGCGTGTACAGCTTAATCAACTCGTCCGGAGACAAGACTTTGGTAAATACTTGGAACTCAGCCAGGTCTCCTATGTACTCCCGGTTACGCTCGAAACTTGGACGGGGGCCTACGGACCTGACATCTTGTCCGAAGTACCACGTGCCGCCGGGACGGATTCTGTGGCCTCGCGCCAGACCGGATCCGGAAGCTCTCTCCTCCCCGTCCACCATCACCCTCCACTGTCCGTCTGAGTTCCTCCACGTCATAGTCACAACGTGCCACTGGCCGTCCAGAACTTCCGGAATGTTGACATTGGCCCTCTGGTTATCCACCATGAAAGTGTAGTCTCGGTTTCCGGACTGCCCAACAAAGCCGATCTCGTGCGGCTGTTGTTGTGTGCCGTAAGAGAAGATGGTACCGGTATCTCTGGCTGGTGTTCTCATGTGGAAGGAGATGGTGAAGGAGTCCGGGCTAAAGCGACTGCCTCCACTCCCCTCGGCGTAGTTTTCGGGGGATCGTGGTCGTGGGAAGTTCAATAAGAACAAGCCTGGACCAAAAATTGAATAGATATAATTTATTAATTGAAATACGTAGCTTTTCTAAAGAATATATACGAAGAAGGATTTAGCAATTTTTCAGCTGCGTCTACAGCCTTCGTCAAGTAAAATGACGCACTTCTTTCGCGATCCGGCACGTGACGGATATGTAGCTGAAGTGGTACGGTCTGTAAAGCCTGTATCGTCCCCCGTCTATGTTTAAGGGCGACTAATTGACCCCAAAATTTAGAGCTTTTTCCTCCCATTATAAGGAAGTCTAGTCAGGTTCTGTGTCTTAAGGTAGATTTCCCACCAATGTTTCAGAGTGGAAGCGGGATCTCAAGACATCCGTATTTGACATAGTTATCGCAAGGTATTTCGGAAAAGGAAAGAGATTCAAGAAAACACAATCAAGACTCGTATAACAAAGCAATGCGTACCTTCTGGTCTGATTACATCGCCGGTTGATCCTGGAGTAGCCCCTGTCAGAAAGAAAATCTTATGTGATGAGATGATATTTGCTTTATAAAGCAACACAGCGTCGGAAGTGACTTGCAATTTTGAGGTTTATTTGTAAAATAAAGATGGATGCTATTAGAAACTGACAGGTCATGGTTACTTCAACATTTTCATCGCACAACTACCTCTATGAGGATCATATATATATCAGGACTTTGAAATGCTAATAGACATTAAGCCTATCCATTATGTTTGCAACAGCATCAACGGGAAAGACTTGAATTGACTCCTACAGAGGGAATAACTGGCGTTGTTGCTGTGTTGTACAGCAGGTTATGCCCTTCGGAGTAACACAACAGTTTCGGTTGAACACACATGCTTAGACTGCATGTTGGACCTGCCACCATCTTCAAATCAGGTTTGTACTCTGCAGACATGTACATGTTATCGTAACATCATTATCAAGCTAAATACGTGGTAGTGAAAGGATCAGCTGATACGTCATACCTGGCACCGTACCGACTTCACTTCCGGGTCGAACCTCTGGTGCAGCCAGGAACACAAGACGGACACCTGGGTGTGCATGAGCGGAAGGCATGGCGTCAATGTCAGGCAAACACATTGGGCACTGCACGAAAAGTTGGATTTGCCAATGGCAGTAAATGCCAGTAAAGTCGGGTAATGTTTACTTTGTAATCAGTCCCAGATTTCACAATGGTAGTAGATAAAATTCAAGTCCGGTAATTTCATTTACTACCGTTGTTATAAAGTCCGAAATTACCGGACTTGACTTTTATTTATTATCATTGTAAAGTCCGGAACTGTTTACAAGGTAAACATTACCCGACTTTACTGGCATTTACTACCATTGGTAAATCCAACTTTTCGTGCATTGGTAACACTGCAATATTATGTGAACACACTGGATAGCACAAAATGAATGCGATGATGGAAAAACTGCTTTCCAACAAAAGGATTTGGCACGCACACCGAATGTTCGATCAACCAGTCCTCAAGTTTTCTTTAGTACAACAGATAATAAGTACCATTTTGAATTGACCTATCTACCATTTACCTTCTTGTACAAATTACAATAGTAGATGATTATATCATGCTTCAATTGAATATAATCTCACCTCCCCTGTCGTCAATATCTATTCGGAATGTACCTGTAAAAGAAAGATAAACCATTAGGTCGTAATTTGTAACATAGTACAACAGTTTCGTCAAATATGTTACAAATATGCAGTTTCTGTCCAATAAAAACGCATCTACGAGGAAGCAAAGTAATGTAAGCTACGTACAATACCCTGGATATTGTTAGGTGTAGAAATATCGCTGCTTGTACTGCAATATATATATATGCATTAATAGGTACCAGAACAACGTGCCCTACCGGCGTAAGGAGACCGTTCTACTTGTCCTCTGGGAGTGATGGTCGCCTGTCTCCAGTCCAGAGAATCTCCAGGGTTCTGGAAAGTGTACAACTGGCGCATGTCCTCGTCCGACAGTACCCCGTTATGCACGTGGAACTCGGCAATGTCTCCTTCGTACTCCCGGTTACGCTCAAACCTAGGTCGGTCTCCAACCCTGCTTACGTCTTGTCCGAAGTACCACGTGCCACCACGACGGATTCTGTGGCCTCGCGCCAGTCCGGATCCGGACGCTCTCTCCTCCCCGTCCACCATCACCCTCCACTGTCCGTCTGAGTTCATCCACGTGATGGCCACAACGTGCCATTGGCCGTCCAGAACTTCCGGAATGTTGACATTGGCCCTCTGGTTATCCACCATGAAAGTGTAGTCTCGGTTTCCGGACTGCCCAACAAAGCCGATCTCGTGCGGCTGTTGTTGTGTGCCGTAAGAGAAGATGGTGCCGGTATCTCTGGCTGGTGTTCTCATGTGGAAGGAGATGGTGAAGGAGTCCGGGTTTATGTAATCGTCGCTCCCCGGCCGCGTTCTCACCTCGGCGTAGTTGTCGGGGGATCTCGGTCGTGGGAAGTTGAACGAGTAAGAGCCTGGAAAGAAAGAAAGAAACGCACGATTCAACTTCCCATACACGCAGCGTACGTTGAGACAGGGCGCGTGTTTAAGATATACTCATATTACCATAACCTTAAGTTTATAAAAAAAATATTTGTCTAGCATCCCAAGGAGTCTGTTAAAGACTACAAAATTTAGGAGTCCTCCTTACCTTCCGGCCGGACTGATGATGATGTAACCGGACCGGGTATACCTGCGACATAGAAAACAACATCGTTACTATACCACTCCTAGAGGTGCTCCTACACTGTTTATTGATCGCGATATCGACGGAAACTAGAAATATTCTCAACTCACCTTAAACTGAACTGTATTTTAATCAACATTGCAAAGGTAACACTAATAAGGCTATAAACAATCTAGAAAATTCTTGTTCCTGGCAGAAGGTCCTTGTTATAACAATTTGGAGTTCTAACAATCGCATCTTTTAACCTCGTTAACTAAGAACATCAGTTAACTAATACATATGCAGATTATAAACTATTTCTCAAAATTTTGCTCAATCCATGAATCTTTCCCTGTCTAGGACGTACCTGTGTCAATCTCCCTACCAGGCACTGGGTCGCCGAAGACAATCCTAGTCTCTGTGTGGATGCAACATAACAAAATCAGTCATACAGTCGGATGTAGGCCAGTAAATATGAAAGCATGGCGTACCTTACTAATAAACAATGAATGTCGTTCACAAACACTTTCATCAGTATCAGCATTCTGTAACAAGCGATGTACAGTACAAATCCACGGCAATTCACATGACGTGTTTTGCAATTCTTTCATCACTCTCCAACTCATACCATGGCCGTACTTTTACTTTTCTAGTTTTATTGGCGAGTTTCATGGCCCTAGAAGTTCACCCACGGTCTAACACAAACCAACAAATATTGTCGAGACAATTGCAACACACTAACCTCCCCTGTTGTCCACTGTCAGCCGCATGGATGCTTAAACACAAGAAGAATCAAGTTAACAACACTTGAATGTCAGAAATATAAAATGTGACCTATGTCAACATGATACTGTTCATGCACACTATACACTAACTCTAGCGGACTGAAGAGAAGTAAAGGTCTAGATTATCAATAGCTTTCAAGTCACAGCCTAAACCCAAACTTCGGTGAATTTGTATGGGAGACATCTTTCCGTCTGTGTCAAATTGAATGGTTTGTATCCTGGAATTACTTACCTGAGTAAGGTTGTCTTAAGACTCGTCCTTTGGGCGTGACAGTCGCGCGTCTCCAGTTCACCCCGTCGCCGGGGTACTGCAGTGTGTACAGCTGCCGCATCTCCTCGTCTGACAGCACCTTGTTATGCACGTGAAACTCCGCCAGGTCTCCTGCGTATTCCCGGTACCGCTGGAATCCCGGCAGGAACCCGACAGTGTTCTGCTCCTGGCCGAGAATCCACGTGCCGCCGGGACGGATCCTGTGTCCACGCGCCAGTCCGGATCCGGACGCTCTCTCCTGTCCATCCACCATCACCCTCCACTGTCCGTCTGAGTTCCTCCAAGTGATGGCCACAACGTGCCATTGGCCGTCCAGAACTTCCGGAATGTTGACATCGGCTTTTTCGTTGTCTACAATGAAGGTGTAGCCTTGGGAGTCCCTCTTTCCGATAAACCCAATCTCGTGCGGCTGTTGCCTGGTGCCGTAAGAGAAGATGGTGCCGGTATCTCTGGCTGGTGTTCTCATGTGGAAGGAGATGGTGAAGGAGTCCGGGCTGAAGGGACTGTCGCTCCTCAGCTCGGCGTAGTTGTCAGTTGAGCGAGACTCCGGGAAGCTCATCATGTACATTCCTGGAAAAAACGACCAGTTACATAATTCCTGCTATGTCATGTATAAAACCACATGCCGGGTTCGACGACGTTTTAGATTATTGTTCCAAGTAACCTCGGCTACTGAGACTACACTACACAAAGCTGCTTTGAAATGTGTGGTCTCATGTAGCGTTGGAGATCTGTCCAACTGGTGAACCTGTGTGTTCAGCAAAAGGTCACACACGGATACGTCAGAGTATAAAACTTCCTGAACTCCCAAGTTCCTTTATTCTCGATCTTTATACTAGTATCTTAGTTCTGTATTCGTCGGAAACTTTTCTCTGTCTTACAGGTATGGTGATCATCCTTTAAATGTGTCAACTTCATCAAAAGAGTATCAAATACTAGCCTATGATTAGTAAACATGCCTTACCAGTAGGTGTTACGATGCCTCCGTCGGTACCAGTTCCTGGTCTCACTCCTGTAGAACAACAAAAAGATCAGTAGTGAAGGCGATGAGGTCTTCATATGTGCTCTTCACCCTCTACAAGCTTGTTTGGTTCAGCCTAAGACAGTACAGATACATACTAGCACGGGAAGTTTCTACTTATACAGAGAGCCCTTACAACTGATTCTGTTTACAGGTTTTCCCAGTCCTAGATACGATAGTAAAGCACCATGCAATACAGTCTTACCAGACAGACATGTATTTCTTTCGTATCTGTTTCAATTCCAGAGACCAAAGTGCAGATGACAACAAACCTGTCCCAGGACTGATGTCAGCCTCCCCAAGCGTCACACGAGGTTCTGCATGAAGACACAAATTAATCGAACATCAATATTCTTTTCTGGATATGGAGAGATATGTCTTTTTACTTCCGGAAGTTCCGAAATGCAAATTCTCCTCATTTTACCACAACAAGGCATTTCCAGACACGAACTGATCTGTTTTCATGTCCAGTGGTGACGTGAATATAAGCATATTGCTTGAGTGCGTCACCACTACGTATTGTACTTTTTTTTGCATGTTGTAATTAAAAAAACAAAAACAAAACTAATCTGTTCCGTCGGTCACATCAGAAGCATCGTGAAATGGAGCAAATTCGTGACATTACGCTCATTGCAACTGTTGAGGTGTACCCTGTATAATCAACATACTTCAGGTTCAATTACTGCAACGCTGATTGCACAATATAGGTTGAAAGTTTTGATCCCTATTTCCGTTCCTTTAGTACAATGAACTAAAACCATCAATGGTAGAAGGAGCCGTGGGAGACCACGAAGGAGGTGGGGCGATGATATCCGAGATTGGATGGGCATGCCACTGGCAGAGTGCACCCACAGAGCCAGAGACAGGAGGGAATGGAAGAGGCTGATACTGGATGCCACCATAGTCCCCGACCCTCAGACATGAGGATGGGACTAGGTAAAGGTAAAGGTAAAGTACAATGAATGATACTTAAAAGTATTATCGTTACTTACGTCCTCTACCGTCCACCGTCAAACGCACCGCGACTGTATAATGGGAAAAAGCATTATACTACGTACAGCTTTATGTCGTGTCAATTCCATTTGTTATTGATCTATAACACTCCATTTCTAAAATACAAGGTTATCAGGCACTAAAATCGAAAACAAGCTAAAACCTGTATCTATTATAGGCTGTATAACGTAAAGGGACACTACCGTCCACACTGACTTAGCGTAAACAGTGTATAGACACCTTCCGTTTACATCATATGAGTGACGTCAATGGCCAGCTTTCCTGCCTCACCTGAGTACGGACTCTGTTGCACCTGTCCCCGCGGGGTGAGACTCACGCGTCTCCAGTTCACACCGTCACCTGTCGCCTCCAGGCGGTACAGCTGTAGCATTTCCGCAGGTGACAGGATCCTTTTGTACACGTGGAACTCCGCCAGATCACCAACGTACTCCCTGTTACGCTCAAACCTCGGTCGGTCTCCGACCCTGCTTACGTCTTGTCCGAAATACCACGTGCCGCCGGGACGGATCCTGTGACCTCGCGCCAGTCCGGATCCGGAAGCTCTCTCCTCCCCGTCCACCATCACCCTCCACTGTCCGTCTGAGTTCCTCCACGTGATGGCCACAACGTGCCACTGGCCGTCCAGAACTTCCGGAATGTTGACATTGGCCCTCTGGTTATCCACCATGAAAGTGTAGTCTCGGTTTCCGGACTGCCCAACAAAGCCGATCTCATGCGGCTGTTGTTGTGTGCCGTAAGAGAAGATCGTGCCGGTATCTCTGGCTGGTGTTCTCATGTGGAAGGAGATGGTGAAAGAGTCCGGGCTGAAGGATCCGTCGCTCCTTAGATCGGCGTAGTTTTCGGGGGACCGGGGCTCCGGGAAGTTGAGAAACTTCATTGCTGACGAAAAAGGAGGAAAAAAGTTGATGGACGAGCAAAACGTGCATCTTACCTTAAGTAACGTCGACGTCATTCAAAGATTTTTCGATCATTTGCCATAATCACACATGCCTTGAAAGTTTACAATAATTGAGTTTTCAAACGTGCGCATAGCTAATAAATACATTCCATGCGTTAGCAATGGAATTAGTTTTTTCTCACTTCCGGGCGCGAGGCCTCCGCCTCCAGGTCGTGGACCTAATGGGATATGAGTAAACTGATGACTATTAGTAATTGGATCATGGAACTTGTGCAAAAATTGCAAATGTTGCAAAGTTTTCACAGCAGCTAATACAGGGGCCGGGGCATGGGGTAGTGTTGCAGTGGTAATAGTGTATTTCTAAACATTAATTGGTAAATTTGCCGAATATCAATTTACCTCTAAAACTCGTCACTGACTGATGAATATTCTACTAACTGTGTGACGGATGAATCTCTTCAACGTTAAATATATTCAAATTGATAATGTCCTGGTCTGTCATTGGTCGTGAAATTTTAAGTTATCAAAAGCAATGTACATGTGGGGGGGGGGGTGTTATGGCTTAGCTTGCACAATTTCTTGGGGTATCTGTGGCATTTTCTTACCTCCAGGCACAAGCGCGCCGCCGCCAGGTCGTCGACCTAATAGAGATATGAGTAAACGACACTGATGACTAAATACTTGGAACTTGTGTTGCAAACTTCTCACAACAGCTAGTACAGCTGGCATGGCAACTACACGCGTGGCAGTGCAGTAGTGTCTTTTTAATATTTTGGTAAATTTGCCGAATATCAACAAAAAAAATGTAAATACATTGATGATGTCCTGGTCTGTCATTGGTCGTTAAATTTTAGGCCATGAAAAACAATGCATATGTGGGCGCATTATGGCTTAGCTTGCCCCATGGCCAATTCTTTGGAATATCGTAGCATTTCTTTACCTCCGGGTACAGGAGCACCACCTCCGGGTACAGGAGCACCACCTCCGGGTACAGGCGCACCACCTCCGGGTACAAGCGTGCCACCTCCGGGTACAAGCGTGCCACCTCCGGGTACAAGCGTGCCACCTCCGGGTACAAGCGTGCCACCTCCGGGTACAAGCGTGCCACCTCCGGGTACAAGCGTGCCACCTCCAGGTCTTGTACCTACAATTGGAATGTGCATAAATAGCCCTAATTAGCATAGGGTCTAATCTGGCGCTATAGAATAAGTTGTCGGTTTTCAAATCGCACAGCCGATGGAAAAAGCAATGTTATCTAACTGCAAAGCATTTCGTTAGTCCAAAAGTTGCTTATTGGAGTCACTGAGCAAAAGGGCGTTCTCCCATTGCTGTGATTGAGTCATGTCTGTTTATTAAGATTTCAACTCATCACAATTCTCATCTGATAGATAGCCTCAAAGAACTAATGATAGTCCGGCACACCTGTTTGCCGCTTGATTTACTTGTGCGAATAATAAATCTTTGCAGGATTTCTGTACAAACGTCTTCAGTCTACTTGCCAAGTTGCTCTACATGAAAGATTTTTAGAATCTTGCAATATGCGTTATATATTGGTGACTGTTTTACGACTATTATAAGATGATGACAGGCAGCAAAAGCATACACACCTGTGCCAGGTGTCCCTGGAGCCTCACCAAGCGTCACGCGAGGTTCTACAAGGAGATTCAGATGACCAGAATATGGTTACTAGTCATGCTGCCCAGTTATATATAGTGTTGACGTAGTCTGGCGGTCTATGAAGTATTAACCAACTTAAGAAAAATGATATACAGCATTTATTATCACAGCTTCCGTGAGTCGGAATTTTCACAATAACAGATTTAGTAGAAGGATATTTGCTTATGAAGGTCGTCATAATATTTATTTAGATGTTCGTTGCTACTTTCATCACGATTCAAGAAACAGAAGGAAACTTACGTCCACTGCCATCAACTGTCAGGCGCACCGTCACTGTTAAAGACACGAAAACAGTGCAGAGTTACGATATCTTTTTATAACATAATATAAGTTACCGTCACCATTTATACTAGTCAACGGGTTCATTCAACAGTTGACAACTTTTTGTTTAAAAAATGGTTTCATTTACAAATAAAGATCGATCAGATTATTTCATTCATATGTATCGAGGCAATGAGGCAGCAATGATTACTTTATCAACCAGTTGCCAGCCTGTAATATTTTCTCAGCATGCACAATTCGCACAACGTGTACATCTACTTGTTGTAAAATAAGACAATTAAACAAGGACGTGCTGTTAAACCGCACCTGAATACGGGCGGCGCTGCACCTGTCCCCTCGGTGTCACGGTACCCTCTCTCCAGTTCACTCCGTCCCCTGGATACTGCAGGCTGTACAACTGGCGCATTTCATCGTTTGACAGGATCTTGTTATGTACGTGGAACTCAGCTACGTCTCCTTCGTACTCCCTGTTACGCTCGAAACTTGGACGGGGGCCAACGGACCTGACGTCTTGTCCGAAGTACCACGTGCCACCGGGACGGATCCTGTGACCTCGCGCCAGACCGGATCCGGAAGCTCTCTCCTCCCCGTCCACCATCACCCTCCACTGTCCATCTGAGTTCCTCCACGTGATGGCCACAACGTGCCACTGGCCGTCCAGAACTTCCGGAATGTTGACATTGGCCCTCTGGTTATCCACCATGAAAGTGTAGTCTCGGGTTCCGGACTGCCCAACAAAGCCGATCTCGTGCGGCTGTTGTTGTGTGCCGTAAGAGAAGATGGTGCCGGTATCTCTGGCTGGTGTTCTCATGTGGAAGGAGATGGTGAAGGAGTCCGGGCTGAAGGGACTGTCGCTCCTTAACTCCGCGTAGTTGTCGGGGGATCTCGGCCGTGCGAAGTTCAGGAAGTAGAGATCTGTGAAAAATATTGCTTACTCATCAAATAATAGTTTTTCTAAAAGACAGTCTTTCTCAACCAAACGTAACTTCAATATAGAAGCTGTAGTCTTGGAGGAAGGTTTTACTACCATTCCTCTATACGTTTATCAAACCTTTGTCTCTTTGCGCATTCCGTCGACTTAATTCATCAAGTGCCGTGCTTCCAACCCACTTTATGTTCTAGTAGGCCACTTATTTCTGACCGATGTTTCCAGACAGATAGGAGGAGAACATGTATACAAACCTGTGTCTGGGGCAAGTGCTGACTCGCTCAATGAGACCCGAGGTTCTGGAAAGAAGGGTAAATTATGATCAGACATCGACACATGTTTGTTGCAGTCAATGTTTAGTTTTATTACATGTAGAGTCATTTTAAATGTAGTATTTGAGTAGCCTCTACCAGGCTTCGGAAAGCGGCTGGAAAGGGTAGAAATTGGCCCAAAAGACAGATATACACGCCAGGGGATTGGTCCGGGAGAGAGTACAGTTTGCCGCGTTCTCTACCGGACCAATCCCCTGGCGTGTATATCTGTCTATTTAGCCAATTTCTACTCTTTCCAGCCGCTTTCCGAAGCCTGGTAGAGGCTAGTATTCGAGCCGAGTTTACTCATATATATCTTGATTCTTCTTCGAAACAATAAATTTGGCATCACATTAAGATGTAGGCGCGCTAGTTGGTGTTTGCTAACACAGGAATTGTACCTCCTGCTGCCTATTGATTATCAAATGCTTTTCTTCCCCATTTGATGTCATTACCATCTTAACAAGCAGCCTTCAGTACTTCTTGTCAGAGCTATAGCTAGCCCAGATAAATAGTAGACAATTCCATTCTGTTCGAAAAATCAACTCATTGACTTAGTAAGTTTTCTCGTACAACTCACTGACTTAGTTGTTTTTATTTTTAGGCATCCAATACAAACGCTATCGTTAAGTGTTGCTTTAATAATCGTTTTATGTCATAAAAAAAGCAACAACACCATTCCTACTCACGTCCTCTGCTATCCACAGTCAGGCGAACTGTAACTGTAAAAGAAGTGCGAAAAGGTAAGAACATGTTGGTCTGTTTTGTTTTATATGATTGATTACTTGTACGTTCTGTTCACATTATTTATTGTCACTACGTTTAATTATTTTATCAATATATTTAATTATGTCACTCATTCTCTGTACTTATTTAATATTGTTTTATATCTATGATTTCCTCTGTAACATAACTTGTTTTGTTGGGCTAGCTTGAAAATCAGTTGTTTTAAAACTGCAGGTACAGCCCAACTGTTCTAAGATTAATAAATGAATAAATAATCTTGGCTGCCTATCACATACACAAGGAGATTAGACTGCAATCTAGAAAAGGTCGGGATACGAAACAAAATAATTAAACCATGCGACGTTCTGTTGCCATACCTGAATACGGCCTCTGCTGGACCTGTCCCCTGGGTGTGACAGTCGCGCGTCTCCAGTTCACTCCGTCCCCGGGATACAGTAGGCTGTAAAGCTGACGCATTTCGTCCATAGACAAGATCTTGTTATGTACGTGGAACTCAGCTACGTCTCCTACGTACTCCCTGTTACGCTCGAAACCTGGACGTGGGCCAACGGACCTGACGTCTTGTCCGATATACCACGTGCCGCCAGGACGGATCCTGTGACCTCGCGCCAGACCGGATCCGGACGCTCTCTCCTCCCCGTCCACCATCACCCTCCACTGTCCGTCTGAGTTCCTCCACGTGATGGCCACAACGTGCCACTGGCCGTCCAGAACTTCCGGAATGTTGACATTGGCCCTTTGGTTATCCACCATGAAAGTGTAGTCTCGGTTTCCGGACTGCCCAACAAAGCCGATCTCGTGCGGCTGTTGTTGTGTGCCGTAAGAGAAGATGGTGCCGGTATCTCTGGCTGGTGTTCTCATGTGGAAGGAGATGGTGAAGGAGTCCGGGCTGAAGGGACTGTCGCTCCTCAGCTCGGCGTAGTTGTCGGGGGAACGAGGCTCCGGGAAGTTCAGAAAGTTTCTTTCTATAAAAAGAACATATAAATGCATTCTTTAATTTGCAATCCTCTGGCGTTCATCAAGACAGTGTAGCGTCCTCTCAGTTGAAGTCACAGGGTGTTTCCGACTACATTCTATAGCGTCAAACAGCTTCGTGCATTTTCATTAGAAGCTGTGAACAATATTTGTAGACAATTCAAACTCTAGAATTGTAACTCAAGTAAGTCTTGTTTATCCGGATGTCTAACCTTCATCAACGCAAACTAGGAACAATTTATTTGCGTACTTACGTTGTTTTGACAAAAATGGCCTTAAACGGAACGTACCTCCGGGTGCTATACCGCCGGAGACTACCCTTCCGGGCACCAATCCGGGCACTACACCTCCGGGCACTGCGCCCACGGGGACTGCTACTTCGGGTGTTTCTCCTCCGAGAATTATACCTCCGTGAGGAACTTCACCTGAAGGAGAACAAAACATATCACAATAGTCATCTTAAGAGTGGTCCGTTCAGTTCATAGACAGCCAATTTCTTAAGGAACCTTTTTAATAAATTGGTCTTCTCGCACAGTACATATGGCAGACAGTCTGTCAGTAGATGTTACTGTTTGTAGATGCGTCTTCAGAAGTGATGAGCTGCCCATTATGTCTTGACAAGGTATTACTGCATTGGCCACCTATCACATATATGAGACATGCGTGCGTCACTGGTGTCTAGATCTATCATATGTGCACAATTGCTTTCTAAAACGTGTTGGCGTTCAGTAAATGGTGGTCAGATGCATCTAGTGTGCAGGCGTGACGTTAGTGTGCTTGTCAGCTGTCGCCCTCATCACTTGGCTGGTGGAGCTGCTTCTGCAGTTGCTTCTACAAAGTGTTGGTAAACAGACTAAAGAATCACCCCTAGTTTGCCAGTATGTGGTACAGTCATGGTCCATGGTGATGTCCGACGATCTGCCCGTCGGTCTGCCTGTCTCTTCATACCGTGTACCGTCAATAGGGTGTGCGCAGTAACAGTAGCCGGTAGACACGTGACATTGGGTTGTCTTAAAGGAACCGTCGTCCTCACATTGTGGGATGTAAACACCAGGGATAAGCTCTGTGGTCTCTACTAACGTCTGGCACTTCGTCTTCTCTTGTCCTGTTCACGTCACATGCGGTAGGAACGTCTCAAGTTAAAAGTTGTTACGTTTTTTTTTTCAGTTTCTTGCCTCCATGTCAAGTTATAATGGACTTTATGACATCATTTTTGTTTTGGCACATCAACAGTTATAATAAATGCTGTCAGTATTACTTGCTCACTATGATTAATTTGTCGCCTTTCGCAAATGTATTGTGCTTTCAATACTCCATGATACAGAGTTATGACATTGGCCATCAGTAACAAATATGTGTAAAAACATTAATTGAATTGCTGAGTAGCAAATATGCACATTTGCTTATAAAAGGTTTTGGAAAACACATTGAACAAATAATTACCCCTAGTTTGCCAGTATGTGTTGCAGTCGTGCTCCATGCCCCCCTCCCACGACCGTCTGCCCGTTTCGTCATATCGGGTACCGTCGGTCGGGTGTGCGCAGTAACAGTAGCCAGAGGACCCATGACACTGGGTTGTCTTGAAGGAACCGTCTTCTTCACATTGTGGGATGAAGGCGCCAATACGACCCTCGCGCTGAGTCGTCTCAAGTAACGTCTGACACTTCGTGTTTTCTTGTCCTGTTTAAGTGGTACGCATTGTTAGAGGTCACTTGTCAATTTACAAGGGGCTTTCGCTTATTCCTTTTAATAAGTCGTGCATATGCTTAAATCATAAACTTGCTATCCATACCTGATACTTAAAGAATAAACAAATTACCCCTCGTTTGCCAGTAGATGTTTGTGATAAGAAATTTGTGCTGCATTAGTGCCCATAGAATGTGTACATTTGCTTTTTAAAATGTGTTGGTAAACAGACTAAAGAATCACCCCTAGTTTGCCAGTATGTGGTACAGTCATGGTCCATGGTGATGTCCGATGATCTGCCCGTCGCCCTGCCTGTCTCATCATACCGTGTACCGTCAATAGGGTGTGCGCAGTAACAGTAGCCGGTAGACACGTGACATTGGGTTGTCTTAAAGGAACCGTCGTCCTCACATTGTGGGATGTAAACACCAGGGATAAGCTCTGTGGTCTCTACTAACGTCTGGCACTTCGTCTTCTCTTGTCCTGTTCATGTGGTAGGGAACGTTAAAAGTTAGTAATTGTTTCTGTGTCAAGTTATTATGAACTTGAACTGGAAAGTGAACTGTCGATGAACTTTTGAATATGTATGAATGAGATACATTGACAGTAGATATGAAGAAGTGGTCGCTTCGGCAAGTTTGACTGTATGAGGATTTGATAAAGACGTAGTTACCCCTTGTTTGCCAGTATGTGTTACAGTCGTGCTCGATGCCCCCCTCCCACGACCGTCTGCCCGTTTCTTCATAACGGGTACCGTCAGTCGGGTGTGTGCAGTAACAGTAGCCGGAGGACCCATGACACTGGGTTGTCTTAAAGGAACCGTCTTCTTCACACTGAGGAATAAAGGCGCCTGGAGCAGCCTCGGTCGTCTCAAGTAAGGTCTGGCACTTCGTCTTTTCTTGTCCTGTTCAAGTGATAGTCATTGTTAGAGGTCACTTGTCAATTTACAAGGGGCTTTCGCTTATTCCTTTTAATAAGTCGTGCATATGCTTGAATCATAAATTTGCTATCCATACCTGATACGTTAAGAATAAACAAATTACCCCTCGTTTGCCAGTAGATGTTTGTGATAAGACATTTGTGCTGCATTAGTGCCCATAGAATGTGTACTTGTGCTTTTTAAAATGTGTTGGTAAACAGACTAAAGAATCACCCCTAGTTTGCCAGTATGTGGTACAGTCATGGTCCATGGTGATGTCCGACGATCTGCCCGTCGCTCTGCCTGTCTCTTCATACCGTGTACCGTCAATAGGGTGTGCGCAGTAACAGTAGCCGGTAGACACGTGACACTGGGTTGTCTTAAAGGAACCGTCGTCCTCACATTGTGGGATGTAAACACCAGGGATAAGCTCTGTGGTCTCTACTAACGTCTGGCACTTCGTCTTCTCTTGTCCTGTTCATGTGGTAGGGAACGTTAAAAGTTAGTAATTGTTTCCGTGTCAAGTTATTATGAACTTGAACTGGAAAGTGAACTGTCGATGAACTTTTGAGTATGTATGAATGAGATACATTGACAGTAGATATGAAGAAGTGGTCGCTTCGGCAAGTTTGACTGTATGAGGATTTGATAAAGACGTAGTTACCCCTTGTTTGCCAGTATGTGTTACAGTCGTGCTCGATGCCCCCCTCCCACGACCGTCTGCCCGTTTCTTCATAACGGGTACCGTCAGTGGGGTGTGCGCAGTAACAGTAGCCGGAGGACCCATGACACTGGGTTGTCTTGAAGGAACCGTCTTCCTCACACTGAGGAATAAAGGCGCCTGGAGCAGCCTCGGTCGTCTCAAGTAAAGTCTGGCACTTCGTCTTGTCTTGTCCTGTTCAAGTGGTAGAGATTGTCTGTCATCAAGTTCAGTTGTTTTCTAAACTGTCAGTCTTAACTTACGAGGCACTTCAGCCTCTTAGTTCGCAAGTCAGTTCACATGAAAGCCAAACCAATCCACAGACAAGCTCCTCAGCTCCAGTGGAGAAATGCAAAAGAAGACTCATCCCCCATGAGGAAGACCCTAGTCTTACCGAAGGCAAAGTTTCCTCGGGGTATGTTGACCATGTCACCGAGGAGCTGGCCTGTGTAGGCCCAGGCAATGGTCTGGCTTCCAAGGTTACAATTCAGTGGGCCTCATGCAGCGTTGTTATGCCAACGATAACAAATACATAAAAAGACACCTAGGCATGTCATTTACATGAAAATTCACAGTTCACACCAACCTGTTGTAGGCACAGTGGAAGGAGCACCCACGATGACACGAGGACCTGTGTGCAAAGAGGAAAACGCATCACCTTAATAAAATCGTGATGGTTGAACAGTTCACAGTAAAATGTCAACACGGTAAAACATACGAGGCAAGACTGCAGTAAACCGGGACACAATAGATGAAATCTTGCAAATTCCACAAATTGAGCTAAAAGTTAACAAACAACTCACGTCCTCTGCTGTCCACCGTCAAGCGGACTGAAACTAGAGCAAGAGAGAAAAGAAAGTTCAAGTTAACAATGACAACAAGACATTTCTGACTCAATGGTCTTAAAGAAGACAACAATGCTAAAGTAGACAAGGTACAGCCTTGATTGGCTATAAAATCCAACGAAAATGTAAGCAGATCCAACCAGACCCGTCGAATTCAAAATCAAAATGTGCTAACGGTAACCATGGTACAACAGTTAAAAGATACAGCTCGGCAGTCATACGTGACGTTTTCCATGTTAACCCTGTCCATTGGCTAAAAGCTATAGGCTTACCTGGGTGAGATGTTCTACTGGCGCTCCCTCTGGGCGTGATTGCAACCCGTCGCCAGTTGACAGCGTCCCCGGGGTACTGCAGGGAGTACAGCCGGCGTAGATCGTCATCAGACAACACACCGTCGTGCACGTGGAACTCTGCAACATCTCCTACGTATTCGTGGTTCCGCTCAAACCTAGGCTGTACTCCTACAGTGGTGACGTCTTGTCCAAGGATCCACGTGCCGCCGGGACGGATCCTGTGCCCACGCGCCAGTCCGGACCCGGACGCTCTCTCCTGTCCGTCCACCATCACCCTCCACTGTCCGTCTGAGTTCCTCCACGTGATGGCCACAACGTGCCACTGGCCGTCAAGGACTTTAGGGATGGTGACAGGAGCTCTTTGTCCGTCCACGAAGAAGTTGTAACTTTGGGAACCAGCCTGGCCGACGAAGGCGATCTCGTGCGGCTGTTGTTGTGTGCCGTAAGAGAAGATGGTGCCGGTATCTCTGGCTGGTGTTCTCATGTGGAAGGAGATGGTGAAGGAGTCCGGGCTGAAGGGACTGTTGCTCCTCAGCTCCACATAGTCGTTTGGCGACCGCGGGCCGGGGAAGTTGACTCTGTACAAAGCTGATGTGAAGAACAAGTGGCCAGCATTAGTGACCAGGTCCTACGTTAACTGTTATCTTAACGAAACCGACTAACATGGACTGTTATCTTCGCAACCTGGCTTCATGGCAATTGGCATTTCTACATTTCTACAGCACACTAACAGTTCCAGAAATTTTTAGTCCGAGGAGGCTTAAAGACAACAAATATGGCAGAATAAAAGAGCTGAACTACCACCCATTTTCTGATAATCTTTAAAATACTACAAAACACTATCATGGTAAAGATTCTACTGATCATATATTACTTCGAACAAATCATGCGTACCTCCTGGCAGGATAGCTCCACCGGATGGAACCTCTCCTGTGGTTATGCCTGTGTCTGGAAAAGTACAACATTGCCATTAGAAATGTTACCTGTCTTTAGTTAGTAAAGACTACTCGCGAAAGCTACATTATGTTAAAGCAATGGTAAATTCGTGCACTGAATATACCATTTGACATTCGTAACTGTATGTATCTAGCATCAGCATGAAAATAAGGGCACATGAAATAGTAAATCTTACCTGTCGGTTGGCCAAACACAATACGCATTTCTGTAATAACAAACAAACAAAAAACAACATAAGCCTGCTATTTCGTTTTTCACCAACGAACAAAATTAAAACTATATTTTCAGAACAGCTTTAATGTTGCCCGGAGTAACATAGGTTTTCAAAGTAGCAAATATCAGCAGGGGCAAACAACTTCATAACTTTGTTGGGAATGTCCTTGTACTTACCGCCTCTACTGTCCACGCTCAGACGCATTGACGCTGAAATCGACATGAAAAAATATTTCCTCCGGTTAATTCCAAGTAGTAAGAAATAAAAAAGAGATATAATTCATTTTTCAGAATTATGTGCTTTGTCCTCTAGATTGAATTGCTGATATTTATCTGTCCTTACAACTCGCCGAACTTTTGACCTTTTTAGATTGAAAGGAAAAGGAAGTTTATATCGCGCCCCGTCCCGGTTAAGAAAAGTTTCATGGGCTCTGATTTCGATTCTGTCCCTTTTTTTCTTTCGCAAACGTCCAGTCATCTATGCACTTTGTTCATGTAACCTACCCACAGATCTGGTATTCCATGCTAATGTGTATTGATTTTGTAGTTTACAACGTATGGCTTACCAGCGTATGGCTTCCGTAATACACGTCCTTTCGGCGTGACAGTCGCGCGTCTCCAGTTCACCCCGTCCCCGGGGTACTGCAGTGTGTACAGCTGACGCATCTCCTCGTCTGACAGCACCTTGTTATGCACGTGAAACTCCGCCAGGTCTCCTGCGTACTCCCGGTACCGCTGGAATCCCGGCAGGAACCCGACAGTGTTCTGCTCCTGGCCGAGAATCCACGTGCCGCCCGGACGGATCCTGTGTCCACGCGCCAGTCCGGATCCGGACGCTCTCTCCTGTCCGTCCACCATCACCCTCCACTGTCCGTCTGAGTTCCTCCACGTGATGGCCACAACGTGCCACTGGCCGTCCAGAACTTCCGGAATGTTGACATCGGCTTTTTCGTTGTCTACAATGAAGGTGTAGCCTTGGGAGTCCCTCTTTCCGATAAACCCAATCTCGTGTGGCTGTTGCCTGGTGCCGTAAGAGAAGATGGTGCCGGTATCTCTGGCTGGTGTTCTCATGTGGAAGGAGATGGTGAAGGAGTCCGGGCTGAAGGGACTGTCGCTCCTCAGCTCAGCGTAGTTTTCGGTGGACCGAGGCTCCGGGAAGTTCATGACGAACATCCCTATAAAGAGAATAAAAAGTTCAACCAAAACCTTCCTGGAACGTTTCTGAATGTTGTCTACAGTTGGATTTTGTCAAACGAATAATTTAAAACAAATTGACCTGCACTTTTACATACCTGTAGGAGCGGTTATCCCTGAAAAAAAAAAACAGAAAGCAGCAAAATTAGAGACAGAAAGCAGCAAAATTAGAGAAAAGTGAAGTAAAGACAGAAATTTACTTAATAGTTAACTATCGGTGTTTCCCCTGAGTACGTTAAGTTCTGTTTCTCGAGGTGTGCACTGTAGTGATATCTTAGTCCATGTTCTGCAATTGAAAGAAGATTGAATAAAAATGTTTACCTGTCGACGGACCTGTTCCTGTACCAGTTGTTGTACCGGTTGTTGTACCGGTTGTTGTACCGGTTGTTGTATCGTCGAAAGTCACACGTGAGCCTGTAAAATTTAACACAAATATTTTGGTCAAACTGAATGCGACAAAGCGATAAAATTGGTCAGGCTTTTAGAGAAACCCCAAGATTCGCCACGCTCATGCATGAGTTTACATACCTCCTCTGCTGTCTGACGTTACCCGCAGATTTGCTGTGAGAGAACAAAACAGAAAGTTATACAGTGTGACTATTGAATCAGATATAAAACAATAACAGAATACAGTAATCTTACAGAAAGAAATACATAAAGCAAAAATCACGTCATGAATGAGTCCGAAAGCTGTATGCCGTTAAAAAACACACTGTACGAGTACAATACCGGGAAACAAAAGTTTCCCTTGTTAACCTAGTTATAGACTGAAAGAAATGACAATCTTTAGTTACCACAAAGATGACAGTTCAAAAGAAAAAAGGATGGCCAAACCTGTTGAGGTACAGAAAGAGATGCGGACCTAGTACCTGTACCTGAACGTGCATTTAAGAACCTATAGATAACGCCTTACGCTGGTAAGTCCTCAGCCCCACAGGTCCGCTGGGACTGATGGTGTCGCTCCTCCAGCTTAGCGCGTCGCCGGGATACTGCAGCGCGTACAGCCGCCTCATGTCCGCCGGCGGCAGCGTATTGTAGTGCACGTTAAATTCCGCCAGGTCTCCCACGTACGCACGCGACTGCTTGAAGTTGGCGCCCATGGTGTTCTGCTCCTGACCCAGGATCCACGTTCCACCAGACCTACAGATAACACATTTACATCAATTCGAACTCACTGGAGTTTCCAACTTAATCGCTCAGTCCTCTTTAGCTATCTGACGCAATCGCTCAGGACGTGTGATATCAGCAATGGGTCAAAGGTTATTGGAAGTCGATATCGCCCCCCGTCTCCGTTGTTTCTTGTATTCGATTTGTTTGGCTCTAAGCCTTCATCATAATGACTAATACCTTATGATAAGTTGTTGCAACTGTAAGATGGAAACATCACTTTTGTTAGTACTTCCGGGTACGGAAGTATTTCTTGGGGTGGCTGAGCTGGGGGTTTGTGTATCTGTCCGGATAGAGTAGGTTGACAGAAAGTAGGCGGAGGGAAGAGTGACAGGCAGAATGACAGGAGGTCTAAAGGTCAGACACAGGAAACGGGCTGAACATGAGGGTCTCAGAATCTGGCCGGGAGCCAGCAGAAACTAGGGGTCAACATGGGGGAATTCAGGAAGAGGATTTGTCTCGGAATGGCAACTTCCAACGGCCAGTTTTGCCATATGGTTGATTTTGATATCAAACAAATAAACCGACCTGATAGTGTGTCCCCTGGCGAGGTTGGTACCCGAGGCCACCTCCTGCCCGTCTACCATGACGCGCCACTGTCCGTCCGTGTTCTGCCACAGGATCGCCACCACGTGCCAGTTACCGTCCAGTACCTGCCAATCAAACAAACATCGATCAAACATCAAAGAAACAGCCAGGACTATAACTTTCAGTCTCATGATCATCACGGAGAAGAACGAGAAACTGCGGCAACTAGAGGCTCAAAGTTGAGACTGCATTCTTCGCCGCAACGCCAAGATGTGGCAAGGTGTTCATTTCGTCCTGCGGAAGGTAGCTAACAACTTGCCACCGCCAAAAGGTTGGCCAGGAGATAATTACCGGTTGTGTTAAAAGAACTTTACCTTAAAGTAAACGACTACAATGTAGAAAGACTGACCATTTCTCCTTTTTTTGCCACATCTTTTGCAGGTAAATTGATCCTCTGGTACATACATGTATGCATTTGACATTACGGACACGTGAAATGTCCCTTTCCTTGTAGTTTCGGACGACAAATTCAACCTTTCTTCATTACCTTCCACCAACCACACAAACGTCAGAAAGAATGACTGCAGGTTCTTGCGGTGCTTGAAAACATAATACATATACATACAGATGCACATACAGACCTGTGGGATGCTGACTGGCGCCTCCTGACCGTTGACGACGAGGGTGTAGTCACGTGATCCCTCCTGACCAACGAACGCCAGCTCGTGGGGCTGCTGGGGGACGGCGTAAGAGAAGATGGTGCCGGTGTCTCGCATCGGTGTTCTCATGAGGAAGGAGATGGTGAAGGCGTAGGGGTTAAAGGTCCTGCTGCCCACCACCTGGGCGTAGTTGCTGACCGAACGGGGTGCCGGGAAGGAGAGCATGCGCGTAGCTGCAAATACCATATAAGGGCATAATGAACTAACATTACAAGGTTGCTGCTGACGAAGATCAAAATTAGACTGTGGATACGTTTGCTATATAATTTATTGAAAACGTGTATTTTGGTAAAATGTTGTAAAATAAAACTGGAAACTGTTTCAGTCTTTCTATTCCTCATTTTCTTCTTTCTTGTATCATTTCTAGGCATTTACAAGTATATCTAAGGTATGGCTGATTGTTTTGTCACCTTGAGAAATCACAGGTCTCACATCAGTAGGAACGCTTGGCCTGCCTCCTGTGGGTAACAGATTATAATGTGTTAGAAAACCGCCTATGTAGTCAGCATTGATGCAAACACACGGATATGCTATAAACTACAGTTTAACTGAAGTATGAAAATGGACACAACACATTCAAAGGAATGAAATAAAAGCCTTCAGACTGACCGGTAGTATGTCCCACTCCAGTGCTAGGTCCTGCACCAGTCGATGGGCCAAAGACAACTCGCGTTCCTGTTGAAATAACATAAGAAAATCATGTTAACTTGATACCAGTGGACTGGCCCTCTAGCTTGCACAGTTGTGAGGCCAAAGGGCATTAAAACGAAGAAGGACACCACCCTACACACCGAGAGATGTGAGAAGGATTTTAACAAACATGTTAACTCGGGAATGAGGTAACAAGAAACGCAATGTTTCAGTCCATCTTTCCTATGTGGTACAGCAGAATGCAAATCTTATGCAAATTTATTCTAATTGTGTATCTATGAATATGAATGCTTTATCATTAATCTGAAAGTGCACTGAGACATAACTGGTGGATGGAAACAACGCGATGATGAAAACTGTAAAACTCACCGCCTGAACCTGTAGTTACACTGGTTGACACTGCAAAGTAGGAAAAACTTCGTCATTTAAATCGGTACATAGGAGTTTGACCTCTTGGACGTAAACAAAAAACTTGGAATCAGACATAACGACATAGATCAAATCATATCCACTTTTACGTGTCTTCCGAAGAAAATAATTCTTCATGCCGTCAGGGTACAGGTTATAATCATTGCACAATGCTAGTACTGTCGGTTAAATGCGCACTGTTGTTGTAAAGAACGGCCAAGTAGAATTTGAGTTCATTCTGTGAGTGACGAGGAGACGGATGGTACGATTTAAATGGCGCCCACGGATAAACTTACATCTGTACGGCACTTGGCTGACTCTACCACTTGTGGTGAGGGTGGACGGAGTCAGGTCCCGCCAGTTGATGACCGATCCCGGCAACTCGAACGTGTACAGGTTCCTCATGCTCTCCGGGGGGAGGGCAGTGTCGAACACCCGAAACTCCGACATGTCTCCGGTGAAGAACTCCTGGTCGAGCCCAGCGTCTATGCCGAGGGACTGGCCGAGAGTCCACACACCCCCAGGCCGGATGGTATGTCCCGTTGCTAGGGACGACCCGGACGCTCTTTGCTGTCCATCCACGTGCACCGTCCACTGGCCGTACGTGTTCTCCCACGTGATCACCACCACGTGCCATTGGCCGTCCAGAACTTCCGGGATTCTGACGTCAGCCTGCTCGTTGTTGACCACGAGGGCGTACGTGTTTCTGTTCACCGGTGCGAGAAAAGCGACCTCACGCGGCTGCTGCTCGGTGGCGTAGCCGAAGACGGTTCCTGTCTTGCCCGACGGAACCCGCATGAGGAAGGAGATGGTGAAGGAGCTGGGGTTGAACGGGTAGTCGCTGGTGATGCGCGCGAAGTTTTGGGTGGAGCTAGGCTGGGGGAAGGTCAGCATGTAGACTGAACCTACAAGGTAGAAGACAGAAAAGAATTTGCAATTTTCAGCAGTTGTATGCACATTTGTCAATATACTGTTGCAATTACTGAATTATAGAAAAAAAACTATTATACAATTTACGGTACCGCAGAGTATATAATATTATATTACTCGGATCTGTAGCTAAGCGTCAATGATAACACTGGTCCAACAACCGACCCCTGAGGGTCGACTCAAGTCGTTGTACGTACCTCCTGCACCTGGAGTCTGACCACCGGGAAGAGTTGATATTGACCCTGCAGTTGGGCAAAGAAAAATGTGTTGGAAAGCAAAAGAGTAGACGGCGAAATCATTCATTATCAAAACCCTTACAAACGAGCAACAGTGCCTGCAATCATCACCATGCAGAATCTGATGTAGTTTTCACGAAAGAGATTACAAAATAAACAACATTACCTTTGGAAAATGTTTAAGTAAATTGGCCACTTGGAGGAAAAACGGTAAGATACATACCACCTGTTCCGCCGGAAATGACTCCTTCTCTGCCAAACGTTGGACGAATTGAAGCTGAAGTAGAGATGAAGGCGTTATCATTAGTAAGTTTGATTCTATCTTCACGTCATACCTTAAAACAATAGATTAGACAGTTCCCTAAACAGTGCATGTGTACTTGTAGATATGTAAATACGTTTGGGAACGCATCTACAGCAGCGACACCTATGCTGCAGTGCAATGTGAACCAGTCAGAATTGCCCTGAGGAAGGTGACAGACGGTCACCGAAACGTCGGCTGAATAAAACACTTGATTGTGTAGAAAGAGTCTCTTTATTCAATAGATTTGACAGTTCCTAAATTTATTTATTTCATCTTGGTACATACAGTTCTTTCATTAGCAGTGCAGTGTGCAAAAAAAAAGCTTCCAGACAACTGAACAATAAGAGTCTGTCTTTACTCCCTATACTACTACCGACCTGAGTACGCCGCTGGCCTGACGGAGCCTCGGACGTTCGTCTGACTTGTCCTCATGTCGATGACGTCCCCAGTCTTCTGTAGTGTGTAGAGGGACCGCAGGTCCTGGTCAGACAGTACGTTATCGAACACGTGGAACTCCGCAAGGTCCCCTACGTACGCCTGGCTCGCCTCAAACCTGGGGGGAATGAGTGAATGAATGAATGAATGAATGAATGAATGAATGAATGAATGAATGAATGAATGAATGGGACTGCAATTCAGAGAACAGATCGTCCTTAGGAGGGGACGTTAAGCCTTCCCATGTATGGATGAGAGACTGAGACGTTAAACCTCTGCATGTTAACAAACCCAACACATTTATCGAAAAGAGCGCGGGGGCTTGGCCAAATTCTGGCTCATGCCTCCTTTTCAGGCAATAAATAACCAATGAAAAGTTAATGGTTTATTAGTATTTGTTTGTAACGACAGCACATCCTTGCAGATAAACATCTGAATGCATTAGAAGGAAACATAAGAAAAACTGTACGAGATCCTTTTTGAAAAAATAATACTAAACAGTGAGGTTTTCTTATCCATTGACAAACCTGTCTCCGAAGGAGTCTTGGTCCTGCCCGAGGATCCAGGTCCCTCCGGGCCGGATGGTGCGGCCGACCGCGAGTCCCCGTCCGCTCGCTCGGTCCTGCCCGTCCACGGACACCGTCCACTGCCCGTCGCTGCTCCGCCAGGTCAGGACCACCATGTGCCACTGGCCGTCGTGCAGCTCCGGGATGTCGAACGTCGCCCGCTGGTTGTGTACGATGAGAGCGTAGTCCCGTCCCCTGTTGGGTGGTAAAAGCCTATTTGCATTAACCTGCATTTATCATACCGTTTGTACTAATAATCAAGGGCAGTTACTTAGTAATACTTTGTTTATTACGCGTTTGTTTGTTTCCTGTAATCCATTCCTATGTCTAGTAATGTCCGTTCTTATATTTTATCCATCTTCTTTTGCATCTTTTCATTACTACCTGTAAAATTACGATTAGTACTTAATCATAATAAGATATGCGAAATCAGACCTGCAAGTAGTTTTTAAAGCCAAAAAACAGTTACCCAGGCAACTGTATGTGGTTTTGGAAACCGTCAGTTGCTTGAGTAACTGTTTTTTGGCGTATCTTATTCGCTGGATGTCTAACCTTCATCGACGTATTAGTTTTTAATCTATCCATTTATCTCTCTGCGCTTCCTCTGTTTTGTACAAACTAAAGAAACAAAGTGTGGGGTTGTGTGGCGTACCGACAGAGCGTTCGGCTCGGAACCAAGAGGTACTGAGTTCGAATCCTGCCATGCCACCAATCTTGTGCCCTTAGGAAAGGCACTTTACACGACTTTCCTCAATTGACTTATGTGAAAATGAGTAGGTCCATTGTCCGTTCATGCGTTTGTCCTTTGCGTTGGTGGCGGTATTAAAATAAGTTGAATAAACTTGAGTGTGCCGCCACCAAGTCTTGTGATAAAAATGTTGGGATAACAAAAAAAAGAAAAAAAAAGAAAATACGAACGTGCTGTCGCCGAAGAAGCCGATCTCGTGCGGCTGCTGACGAGTCGCGTAGGAGAAGACAGTGCCGGGCTGGCGGGAGGCTGACTTCATGTGGAAGGAGGTGGTGAAGCTCCGCAGGTTGGCGGGAACGGTACCCTTGACCTCCGCGTAGTTCTGGACGGACCGTGGGGAGGGGAAGGTCAACATCACGGGCGCTGGAAAACAACGATAAATAAGGCAATAAGAGATAGCAGAATTCACTCCCTCAGTGTTAAGCGTCCCCTGACACAATAGACCGAAACTGTACATACTGTACATACACGCAGGAACATACACAAAGACTAAAAAAGCTAAAAACAATTAAATTAAAGCATGTAAGAAAACATACGATTGTGTGCTAGTCTATTATACAATGCCGAGACGGGTGAATCCTATTATTACATTTGACCTGTTTTGTCGAATTGTTCAGGCCTTTCGTTCCGTACGTATCACGAAGAACGTTTCTTTGGTCTTTTTTACCTCCATTCAGTAGACCTGACGGGCCTCCGGACGGGATGCGACCTGGGGTTATGCCTGCGGACAGGTACGAAGAATGAAAACATTAGTGTAATAGTTTTTGCCACTCAGAAGCAGAGTGAACTTAGTCCGGGCAGGCAGCCCGACATGATGACTGGCTAACCAATACAGTCATAGGGAAAATGTGCGTGTACTTGTTAACTTTTACCATAATCATAATCATAATATGCCTTGACTATATGTACGGTTTCATGCCTTCAAATTCACGGCCCAGTTTATTCATTAAGGACATGGCGACGTATCCTGACGTACACTCCCAAATTGCTTCCCTATAATGCAGTTGTGTAGACTGACTAAATCGCGGTCCTAGCGGCCTGCCTCCCCGGCAGCGAGAGCTTGTGTAAACAAAGGCTAGCAGCTGTGATGGCTAGCCTTTCCGCTTTCCAGGCATTCTTCCCTTGTACGTTTGGTAGTTTGTCATGCTTTACTCCATGTAAACCTAGTTTCGCAAGTGTAATAACCGATGACATTTTATGTGTGACTGTCTGAGTGTGTAATAAAATTTCAGAAATACCTCCTCCAAATGTCGGTCGGCTTCCACCATGCGTCACACTTCCCCCTGTGCTCACAGGGAAATGGTAAATAGAACAAACTTTGTTAGCCTGATACTAAAATTAAACATTTGGCATAATCAAGTACAAGAACACAAGAATGACGAGACCCCATGCAAGCTTTAGTGCCATGATTTGCAAAGCCAAGCAAATTTGGAAGAGCGTCTGATACTGATAGCATTATGACAAAAGAAGGCCTTCTACTTGAAGTTTGAAACGATACGTCCGTATCTTTATTGACATTAATGTCCATTTCAGTGGGTGTAATTAACGGACACTTTCCCAAACAAAGTTCCGGAAGAAAACAGTGTTGCCAGTCACTGTCTATTCACTAGATTTGTTGCAAATGTTCCGATCATGGACATTAACGATTTTGCCAACCTATGGCGCCGTGCACAAATCATGGCAGAAGCAACGCGTTCTTTTAAACCAGCCTGAACGTTTTCGACTGGTAGCATTTCATTTAATCAGCTCAACACATGCAAACACACAAAGATCAGATAGGTGACCATGGACAAGCAAATAGCAGTGCAGCCCAAGCCTGAGGGGGGAAAAGGCCACACATGAGTAAAGGAAGAAGTTGATAAAACATCAGTTGAGGCAGTAAGGTCTTGCCAAGCTTTACACCGCTGCAGAAGCGTCTCACCACTAGTGATTGTGGTCCCGCCATGAGTGCTAGTCTGCCTGCCACTGTGGACGTCAGTAACGCCTCCTGGGGAAGAGGAACGAAGCCTTGTGTGTCCAGTCATTGCACGGATTTGGTCACGTGACTATGACGTAACTTATCACCCGCCATGTTGGTGTGTGAAACCGCGTATCATCATGATTTTCCTCTACTACAGCTTGTCTCCTTTTGGCTCCCAGGCACTAGCTTTTTTGTTTGAACTTTCATTTATTCATGAGAAGCTCAAATCGAACTGCAGGCCGCTTTTAATTGAGGTATGAAAATGACCACTGTGAGTACCGACTACAGAATGGCAAGTGGCCGCCATCTTGGATCTGTCCACGCCACCAACATGGCGGCGGCGGCGATTCACATGCACACGATATGACGTTACGTGCAATTACACGACACAGAAAAGACATAAAATCAGCGCAACATGTTAACAAAACGACACAAGCCTTTAGATGTTACAAAAATGCAAGTGCACAGAACAGTTTTAACTTTTCTTTGGCAATCAAGACCATACCAATGGTTATCCTTCCTCCCCCTGCAGGCGTGACGATTCGTCTGATAGAACTTCCACCTAAAGCAAACAGCCATCAATCAGAACCAATAGGCAAAGGCGTGAGTTTAGTACAAGCACGTTCTTAGCTTTACAGCAATGACTCGAGCCTTGAACAAAGATGATTTTATGTTAATGTTGCATTTTTTATTTTGCATTACAAATCAAAGTTGCTGTGATACAAATGTTGTTTAAAAATGCTGTTTTATCCTGTTACGTAAAAAAAGAAACTATGATAGAAGTTATTATTTATGGGGAAAGCAGTCTATTGAGGGTTACAAATTTAAAATACCCTGTCCAGGATATGCAAAGCGAGTGCTTTTAACATCATGAAACGGACCTGGAAAGATAAAAGGGGCGTAGAAAATTGACAAAGAAAAACGCGCCAAAAATCTTTTCCCTTCATTCGCAGAAGGTAAATTACATAAAATGATGAAAACAACTGAAGTGAGGTTTCCGACGCCCCTTTGATCCTTCCTAGATCCTGATCCAACTAAAACGCCCAGTTCAGACATGTGCAAGCGATATTCTATGTAGAACACCATGACATCGCCTGGGAAAGTCGTATTTAACCACCACAACATGGAAAACGTCAGAAATCCAATCCATAGTATGGAATAGATTCAGTTCGTTACTTCGGTAGATTACGTGAACTTGAATGGAGGTGTCTGCCAGAATGATCAGTAGGATGATATATGACGGGCCGGTCAAGATGTTGAGCTGTAGACGGTCGGCTAGTAATTTCAATGACAGACGATAAACATGCTAATGATTGTTTCTCAATTTATTTTAAATGTTTCAAGCGCGGCGCTCCCACTCTAAGCATTCCAAAGAACCATGCGGCGACTTGGTATTCGTGAAAAAGAAGACGATGTATGAGTTGAGGAGATGGAAAGCCAGAGTTTGAGTATGAGTTGAAGATGAAGCAGCGCAATACCGACAATGTTGAAGATGCTAATGTCGACAATGTTGAAGCAGCAGGTACTAGGTGTAGTTGACAGTCAGGTCAGGGAGTGGAAGACGATTCCGACTTTGTAGAAGACACTGGCGAAATAAAGACAAAGTAGAAGACGCAGAAGTTCCAGACAATGCGAAATGGTGATGCGAAAATAATGAGATGATGGAGAAGATGATGAGATGACGAAGAGTGATGCATGATAGGTTGAGACGTAGACGGTACGGTGACATGAAGACGGCGATGGCAATGATGTCGATGACGACTACCATTAGGCATCTACGGAAGCTCGGGGAGAACAGGACACAGTGGAGAGAGCTGAAGAAAGACTGACTGCAGCTGCAGAGTGTCCAGACCATGCCGCTGCAGCAACAGAACACAGTGGATGATGATGATGATCACTATGGTAATGTAGATGGACGTGAACATCGACAATGATATAGTTGCTGACGATGATGACGATGAAAGAGGTGGTGGCAAAGGTGACATCGATGATGCTCAACATAGAACCTCAAAAACTTGGCTGCGTCACGCACTACGCGTCACCACTCTACAACTGCACTAAACTACAACTTATTCCTAGGCGTTTTGCTTTGTAAGCATTAAAACTGCTGTACCGATCGGGTACCATCCACTCTCAGTTGAGACTTGCCCATGACCAGTAGAACCTGAAATGGGAATGTCATCAATGACCATCGACGAAATGTTGATTCTAACATTCTAAATTCTGGTACGACAACTAAGGAGCTTGACCGAACAAGCAAGCCATGACTCTGCATTAAAATATTTTCTTGAAGCTACGTGGATTTATTCAAGAAGCTGATAATTTGGACAAAGACTTCTTCATCAAAGTATCTAAGGTGGGGTTCCTGTCATTTAGCAGCACTCTACGCTGGGTAGTACATGAGGACATTACAAGGATCCGCTATCAAATCAAAGCAAGGTGGAATCAGAATACGTTATCACAATAGCATGTGCAGGTTATCATTGTGCTATAGAGCCCATCAGTCAGTCATTCTTAAACAACTGAAAATAAAATATTGCATTCATTTTACAAAGCTCGTCAGCTAGTTTCGACCAGGTCCTACCAATAGTAATAGGTCCAGTGCTGTGAACAGCTATCGGGTCGTCCGGGAAGGCAACTGAAAGAGTATAACAAAGAAAAATAAATGTTAGCGCCTAGAAAATCATTGTACCATGCATGCGTGGGGGAAGGTGCACTCCTTACAGCTCGCAGTGGTGACGGTGCGGTGCGGAAGGTGTAGGGCGTTTGCGCTCACGTGACTATGACGTAATCATTGCCGGCCATGCTGGATGGTTAAACCTGGAAGTTGTCAGGTAAATGTGAATCTGTACTTGTACTCATAGTCACGTTGATGCACCAAAACGATGACTGACCACGTAACGTGCAAAATTTGTCATGCACTTCATAGGGACAAAACCAACCAGCATGGTGGCTATGACGTCACTTGCAAACACCCTATAAGAACTCCCAAAACCGAATGGCATCCGGACTGACATCTGGAAATCTTGGAACCATGTAGGTGCCAAACGTTATATGACTATGATGGTGTAAGCAGTAGAACGACCTTGCTGTCGTGCTGCAATGAGCTATTGGAGTGTCCGATGAGAAGTGAAGCACCGGTGCAACAGAACCTGTTTAGGAATGGAATGGAAAGATGTTCAAAGGTTTCCGAGCCTTACATCTTAGGGTCCCTCCTAGCCGAGGGTTTTTCTCTAAAGTCACTCTCGCACATCTACATCGGGGAACTAGAAGGAAAATACAACGTTAATGGTATGGTTAACTCCAATAAAAATACCACTTTAGTCAACCTTTTAGTAACCAAACCTTTCTGTAGGAGCCACGATGGTAGAAGACGACATCAGACTCAACAGCAGCTGAAAGAAAAACTGAGCAATGAACTGAATAGTCTTTGACATCTGTAAGTCAGATGTTACCGAAAATCGCGCAAGTATAGATAATGGCAGTGACAGAGCGCCGCGCACGCTACACTAATGATATGTATCAATCTGTCGTCCGTTTGTATCAATCCGTCGTCCGTTTGGTTTGATCTGAAAGAGTACAGAGATGTCGATGAGATGGTTTGGGACGACACACGTACCAGGACAGTGACGGCTGTACACACGACTGGGACCACACGCGTTTCTATGGTAACTACACACCTTCGGTTTCAGCCAAGAACTCGGACAGACTTTGCTTGATCTCTTCTTCCGGGCGGACATAGCCCCAAATCTTGACCTCGTCCAAGGCGGTATAGGACGGCGTCATGCCTCCGGGCCGCATCGCAGATGTCCCGTAGAAAAGTCTGTACGGTTTGTCTCTTGCCCTTCTCGTCAGAGGCCCCAGACGGCGCTCCTCGAAGTTGTAGCCGGCCCGAGTGCCGTTGACCAGGATGGTGAGTTGGGTTCCCTCCTTCCAGTAAAAGACGACGTGCGTCCAGGTCTGTAGCGGGATGTCCACGCGGCCTCTCTGCGCCGTCCTGCTGCCGCTCACCTGCACCGTGAACTGGTTCTCCCGTTCTACCTGGTCCCGGGCCCGCAGGAAGGTGAACCCTCGGGCCAGCTCCGTCCTGTCCCCGCCGATGTCCACATAGTAGTGCGTTCTTCTGTCGTCCAGCCATCTCTTCATCCAGAACTCCACTGTGAAGCCGTCCGGGCAGAAGATGTACTTTTGACCGCAGACGTTCAGAGGTTGGTCCGACTCTAAGTACTTTCCCCTCAGCAGAACTGCCTGTCCACGAACTCCCCTTACGAGTTCAGCCGAAGGTTTCTTAAACTCCGTCAGGTAGTCCATTGTGTGCACCATCACGGGCTCTTCGTCTGTAAGGGAACATGAGAACTACCCATGATCATGACGAACGTAGTGATATGTAGGTTCTACAAGCTCTTGGGTGCCCATGTAGGTTCTATACGTTCTAGGGTGTCCATGTAGATTTTAAATGTTCTAGGGTGCCCGTGTAGGTTCTACATGTTCTAGAGTGCTCATGTAAAAATTCTACATGTTGTAGAGTGCCCTTGTAGGCTATATATGTTGCAGGCTGCACGTGTAGGTTCTATATGTTCTAGGGTATTCCTGTGTGTTCTACATTTTCTAGGGTACCCCAATACGTTCTCCGTGTTTTAGGGTGCGATGTAGATTCTGTATGTTCGAGATTGTGCCCAGATAGGTTCAACGTGTTGTAGGGCTCCATATATTCTAGGGTGCGCCCATGTAGATTCTACATGTTCTAAAGGGTGCCCATGCGTGTTTAACATATTCTAGGGTGTTTCCATGTGGGTTCTATATGTTTTAGGGTGTGCTCATGTAGATTCTACATATTCTAGAGTGTCTATGTTGGTTCTACATGTTCTAGGATGTGCCCGTGTAGTTTCTACATGTTCTATAGGGTGCCCATGTAGATTCTACGTGTTGTAGAGTGTCCATGTTGGTTCTACATGTTCTAGGATGTGCCCGTGTATTTGCTATGTGTTCTAGGGTGCCCATGTTCGCATTGGAATTCAACCAAAGTCAATGGTCAAAAGTATGGTAAACAAATACATGTTGTTCGTCACATCAGTCAAGACGACACGAATACACAAGACAAATAAGACGCGCGGGGAAGATACGAGTGGCCATGAAGACCCTCAGACTAAGTAAGGAATGTTGTGTGTACCGTTCGGGCCACAGAAACGTACCATTGGCAGTCAGAGGAGTTATCCCCACCTGGTGTTGACCTCCTACAGTCCAGAATGTAAAGAAGAGTCAAAACTCCGCTACACACAAAACACAAGCTGGGTTAAGGGGCAGCACAACTAGTTCTGTTTACGCGTATTCCTCACTGTGCATTACAATGACGCCATCATCTTTCCAGAACCCACATTGATTCGCATTGTTTTTAATTTTATCTGCTGTGCATCATGTTGGCGTCTGTTACAATGGTGACCTCTTTACCTAATGACTAATGTATGTTAATTGGATGATGCGGCATGCAAATAACATATTGGAGAAGTTACGGAGACGGTGTACGTCAACTGAACCTTCACAAAAATCGGCAGGAATATCATTGGTCTTCTTAAAACGTATTGTAACACAAAGTGTACGCCAAAGGATGTAACACATAGTTGGCACCGTTCTATCTGTATGATCTATTGCATTCTCTGGCTAGCTGTCTCCACTGTCAAACCTCTGCACCATATTTTCACAGCTAGATCTGGATTATGTGTGTTAGTTGACAATTGAGTTATGGCTTGAGGCACATCTTCACGTATACAAAGAACTCGATTGAAATAGCAAAATAAAAGCTGGCCCGTCAGACTCAGTGATATTTTACATTTCTATCTCGTTGTTCGTATGCGCGTAGATGCATACAGCAAGCTATCAAACAACATTCACAATGTTTCAATCGAAATCATTACATCAACCACTATAACTAAACTATTGACTAGTGGTTGATGAATGATTTCACCTGATGAAGACAAGAACATCAAACAACATCATTGACCATGCACCAAGCTAAGGTAAAAGGTACAAGTAAAGGAACATCTGTAGCAAGACGGCCGTCCAAAGACGAAGAACAAACATAGAACATTTCCACTCGTCTAGAAGAGTGGGATGTGTAGGTGTGTTCTGATACCAGACCTGCCGAATGCTGCGCGCTCTGTAGCCCCTCTGTACAGCCCTTGCCCGTGCCGGGGATCGGGTACCGCCCGCACTGCAGCTCCCGCGGCCAGCGGATGTTCTCCTGCTGCAGCACCTCCCGGCAGCTCTGCCGCGTCGCCTGGCACAGCGTCCTGCAAGGCGGCACGATCTCGCCAGTCGGCGTGCATGCCGGCACGAAGACGGAGCAGAAGAAGAGCCTGAGGTCCGGGGAGCAGTCGGACTCCACCAGGCGCTGCAGCTGGTGCTGCGCGATGAAGCGCACGGCGTCCTCCTGCGTCCGGTGGCCCAGCGCGTTGCCCGTGCCTTTAGGGTACATGGTCTGCTTGTAGGGCAGGTTTCTGCACATGGGAACCCGGATGTCCTCACACTGAGGAGCTGCAGTAACACAGGGGGACACAAGGGGACGCTACATGTGGTTACATGCTACACTGTGCATTTACATTTACATATTGTGTGGTTATATATTACCTGTTATCTCAATATACTACACTGTAGGTACATCGTATGAGTACTGATGTCAAAAACGCTAGACAGTAAATTGTGTTCTTAGTAGTGAAATAAAGTTTATCAACATACTATACTGTGCAAATACATCATATGGTTACGGGTGCAATTTAAAAAAATTCATCGTGTGTTTAATAGTGTACAAGAACATCATGTTTTTTTCTGTTTTCCACATCTTACTACAAAGATGTTCAGTCAACAATGGTAAAAGGTGAATTAAGATTAACACCTCCATATACTCCGTAAAACATACAGACGTTAGAGTAAATGCAGTGGGGGGGGGGGGTCAGTACCAGTGGTACAAGGTTGCAAACCGTGTCTTCGTACCAGGTTAACGTTGGTTAAGTGCAAGTTACCAACAAATAAGTAAATTAAATGCAGTCAGTGCCAGGTACGCATCTCGCTGATTTTGGTTGATAGCTGCAATGATGTTTGGGTATATCGTTGCCATTGCAAGATCTATCTACCCATTGGCAAAGCGGCGAAAGCACGTTAGTTAGAGAATGGCCGTGTCCTCTGAACTTAGAAACATGTATGATTAGTGTCGTGCGCAAATCTGTCGCTAGCAGGCAATGTGGGCTTGCTGGGCAAACAGAGCAGAAGGCATGACAAGCAGGCAGCGAACTACAGGCAATCGCAAAAGATGCAGAGGTTTGGCCGCGCAAGCAATGAAAATGATGAAATGGCCACTATCACTGAACATGCTAACAAAGCTTTTTCAGACATCAGACATCATTCTTCTGGCATAGGCAACATTTGGTGCATGACATACTGGAAGTACAATAATGGCGGACATTTGCAATTGATGTTTCTTAAAATGTCATGAGACCACTTGTTCTGTAATGGTAGCACTGGGATTACAGGGTACATCTATTATCATGAAAGTTCATCTGTTACATGATTAAAGTTAAAACGTTTGTTCCAGGACAAAGGATTGTTCTCATCCGGAGCTTTCGACTCTTTCGACTTTTGTTCCAACACACAGGTTGTTCCCAGGTAGAGCTTTCGACCAGTCGCTCTGGTCTTCTTCAATAGACTGACCCAGTGAGACTTGCCACGTGGCTTCTCTGAAGTGTGACGTCAACACTGTGAGAAACACTGCAGTGTAAGAACCCACGTGACAAGTCTCACTGGGTCAGTCTATTGAAGAAGACCAGAGCGACTGGTCGAAAGCTCTAGCTGAGAACAACCTGTGTGTTGGAACAAAAGTTTTAACTTTATCCTTTAACAGGGTACAAGTATCATACAGTATGTATTGAAAATAACCCCTGATGCTATTTTAGCCGACAACAGTCTGAATACAAGTGACAGAAAACGAGTTCCAGAAGATAAAGGCGATATCCTGCCCCGCCGAGCCATAGAACAGGTGTCGATAGGAGCAACCTACGGGCGATTTACGTCCTGTGAACATACCAGCCTCCAACCTAGCCTGGTTACCAGACGTATTTGTAGCTCCCGGGTCCTACATCCCCTCCGCAAAAAATACGGAGGGGATGTAGGACCCGGGAGCTACAAATACGTCTGGTAACCAGGCTACCTCCAACCGGCACCGCTTGTTCTACTGCTTGTTACTTACTGGGGTCAAGGAAAATACGAAGATACCATGTAACATGACACGCTTTCTTATCGTCGAAACTGGAACCTTTTGTTACTGAACTTCACCGCATGTCGACTTGTGAGACTTTATAATGATCACCAGGCTATCGCTGTAGCCAACGACCTTCACGTCTTTGCTTCAAGGTCAAACTGTTAAACAAATCATGTCGACAGTTATAGGATGTTTTCTCTACTTCAATCAACGAACCCCACTGACAATTCTTAATTTTTAATATCCAATTTACAGAGAGCACATTGTGGCCATGGACAAACGAAGACACGAACAGACGAAAGAACCCACATTTTGGAACCATAACCACCTGTGACCTGTGAGGAGGCAGGGCAACATGTGTGCAGCGTAAGGACTATCAGCACATGGTGGCGAACATCCAAAACCATCAACAGGTGTTGGACCGTTTTCAACTTTTTTCTAAATTCATTGGTAGTATAACAGGAGATAATCTATTGAAATAGCCTTGCAGAGAAGATACCTATCTTTTTCGCTGTCAGTGTCTTAAATATCTATTTGTAATCTTGATAATGTCTGAGTGCCAACAAGCCCACATGTGTTTGTAAAGGTCACACATCTGGCATTACAGCACAATAGGAGGAAGCAGTACTTACCGAGTCTAGACTGACTAATTTAGCAGCAAAACACCCAACAATACAGAGTTCACCGTTAGCGGTAACTCAGAACTTGAACGGAAACCATTTGGGAGTTTAAGAGACATCCGAACGGCTGAGAACATTGTTCTATAACTTAAGTATTCCTTACTACATGTCTAGACAGACCACATGAAAGACTTGTCTTAGGTGATGTCTAGTTCATCTGTATACCTCCAAGGTTGCACCAAGAACATCTTTTTGATCCATTATAATTTTGCACAGCATACATTGAAGGATCTTTTGTTTGCCAACTAAATGAGTCAATATCAAACAGAAGGATTCTCTCTGCTGATACAAAGCAGTATCAAATTCAAATTTTCAAAACCCCTTTGATGTTGGGTGACCAACAAAGCCCTCCCTATGTTTTAACCTGGTAGCTGATCGCATTTTGGATGCAAGATTGAAGTAATCACGTTGAAACAGCAGCTCAAACGAGCTCAAATTATCTTTCAAACATAGCTGCAAACATCAGCACTTCCGTAACTAGGACAAGACCCTGAGCCATCCCCAGCAGCAGGTGTGACACGCCTGCAGATTAGGGACTGGGGAGTGATGGATGTGACGGTTAATAGCTAGCTTGGTACCCAGAGTACTGCCAGAGAATTGCCAGGGCTTCATTCAATACAAAGGCCAGCTCATCATCGCATATGCATCTGGCAGCTGTCCATAGGACCTATAGAAACTCTGCATCTACAGGGCTTTTCTTAGAGGGGTTGTGGTAGGTGCAGGTTTTCCTTGGTGGCCTGAAGGGCAGGCAAGGAGTTTGCCCGTGTAGGTAACGGCAATAGTCTCTGGCACCCAGGACACGTACGGCTCGTTGGCCGGTGACGTTTATACGGCTCACACTCTGGCTTGCAGCAGTCAGCACTTGAAGCCAAAATGGTGCCAAACCCTACAAAAGCAATCCATCGGTTGTTGTAAGGCATATGTGCCAAGGAAACCTAGCCTCTGAGGAGAGGCCTATTGCTCATGCAGGTCCTTAGCTAGGTCCTGGAGCAGCCGATGAGGTTGGCTATGTACCTTGTTCCTGGCAATACCCTGGCACCAAGGGAAGCTTCTTGTTGGACTCCAGAGCAGCAGACTTCTGGAAGTGGAACGTCAGGTGGCCCTGACTCTTGCCAACCCCCAGGCCAGAACAACATCTGATCTTACTGCCACATTTGCTTACGGAAGGAGCGGAGCTGGCAACTCCTTAAAGATAAGAATCTGCTCATGACTTGGCGGCCCTAAAACCCTTGGCGTGTTGCTGGGAACATCATTCCTGCCATAACTGTCCTGACCTCAGTGCCCTGTGTTTTACAGATCTCGATGCTTCGCAGCCGTACTAACGACTGCCAACAGTGGAGGGCACAAAACAAGCGAATACCGGTTAAGGTATTTCTTGTCCTTCGTTACGAACACACAAATACCCCATAAATCATACCCAAAGCTTATTTGTGAGATTGTACTTGCTTCTAAGCGTGATTTTGTGACTGATAGTTACACTTTCAAAAGCTTTACTTTTCATCTCCCTTACATGCTAAGACAACCGACTGCAGTAACCTTAGACAACATTGTCATCAAATGAACTTTCTTCAGACCTTTTCACCATCCAGATTTTGGCTCCTGTACAAATTGTGAAGGTTTTGTGTTTGTCTTTGTCAAGGCTGCTAACTCACAGCTGTTTTGAAGTATGAATATTTCCGGATGACGATCCTGTTACGTAATTTCACCTGCAAGGGTTTTGTCATTTTGTGATCTGCCTAGTCATTTTATATGTACCGTCTAATGTGTCCTGGGTGACCTTGGAAACCTAGCCTCCAGCGACAAGGGAGCCGACGGTAAACTACGGAGGATGGCAACCAGGCTATAAGAAACCAGCATGCAAACTTTGATGAGGCTACCAACATGTCCTTGCAATGACATCGATCATTAAGTAGAGGGTTAACAGACACAGCTTAGCACTGTGAAACAGTTTGAGTTATCAACTGCATGCAGTAAAATGGGGGCATCCTGCCTACACCTCTTTGGTCCTCTATCTTCTCACCAACACAGGGAACGGTTTGAAAGATAAAGTAGCAGATCTTTGGAAATTTTCCAGTCTGGCATGGTCTTATCCTTTGAAAGATAAATGAGATACAGGAGGGATTTTGTTTGTCATTATAGCCCATTTGTAACGATCCGAACCGTCAGTAAAACATCAGACATCTACTTAATCATAATTAGTTGTGCCACACCTGTAGCACATATCGGTGAAGAGGTCGGTAGGACACAGCTGAACGGTTTAGATGTTAACCAGCCACCGAAGGATCACAAAGGCTAAAAATTACTGTAACAACAGTTTTGTCGGAGAAGGAAGCCAAAAATAAGTTGAAATTCTGCTCCCGTAACATACTTTTAAACGGTACCAGCTTTCCAATCAGACCATGTTGTTTTACCATGTCCAAGAGCGAATGTTCTTCTGGCTCAATGCCGGATAAAGACCATGGATTTCCTGCCGTTACACTATCAAAGAGTTCTTGATGAACATGATAACTGATGCCAAGACCATGATCGGTTCTTTGGCAAGAAGAACGGTTTGGAAGGTGACGGTCGTCAACAAGTTACTCTTGGGACTGGAAGCCCGAGTCAGGCAAATCCAGGTCACAAGAGACGACATTACACTTGACTTGTTGAGGTTATACAAACATGTTGCAAAACTCCAACATCTAAGCTTAAGATGAACGGGCTTACCTAGTTAAACCAAGGTTACATAGGCCAAGGCACTGTACAGTCGTTGTAGAAATTGAATAAACCATTGAATATACCGAAATTCAATAACTCAAATATCAAAGACCCAACATCCAAGCCATGCAAGCCAATGTTACACGAGTCTGTCTCCACTGTAACCTCCTTGGTTACACAAAGCCAGGGGGGATGGACGCCTCGCAAAGCATGCGGCAAACCAGGTAACCATCATACTGGTCCAGACAGTACAGACCACACAAAACTATGTTATATGATCTATTCTGCATATACCATCACGCAAACATCTGTGAGACCATTTCCTTGGTTACACAGCGCAGGACGAGTCTCTAAGTCTAATTAAAGTTATGGCGAAGAAACCAGTCTTTCCAAAAACATCTGTAGGATCCTGTAGGTTTATTTTACGAAATTGATGTAGCTCTAACAGGCTTAAGTCTAACCCAGCTGCATGTTTGGTGGACACAATATTATCCCCCGAGGAGACACGGCAGACATGTGGGTGGGATGAAAGGTCGGTGTGTGGGAGGGTAGACGGGCCGGGATTTTTTGCTGAATAGGGGCAATGCCGGGGAGGAGGTGGTTTGTGTCTCCGGTAGAGCTAGAAAGGTGTTCCGCTCTGAAAGCTATGGTACCAGACTCATACAAGAACGCAAAGAGGCTCTTACATTCAAAATCGTCAGACATTTTTATGAGAAGTCTATCATTTTGCAACACAGTTTGATGGCAACACGGCCGGCTAAGGATGTGTGTACTTCATATCAAGTTGTTACAAGTGATACACGTACAGGAGTGTCAAACGATCCAAAGAAAAATTTATGTTTGCATCATCCAACTATGATGTTATTTTCAAGCAGTCCTGGCCTGCTCCCTGATGCCGAAATAAGGAAACGTTCCACCTCCTTCCACGGTGCAGAGTAAAGACCAGTAACCTGGTTACCTTTGGTGGTCCTTGAACACTGATCTAAAACGGAATCCTGACCTTTACAAGTTAAGCGGCTGTCCGACCAATACAACCAAACCACAAATGACCACTTCATACGTTTCGTACAGAACTAGAAATCTCCAAAGATCAAGACTCGGATTTCGAACCCACCACCATCCCTATTCCCAGACAGACAATGAACCAGTCTTCTTCCTCAGTCTCTATTTCAACTTAATGACCACTAATTCCATTAGCAGAAGCAGGTCTGAAACTTAAGAAATTGTTATCTTAAGACGATGGAACTGGAGCCTGTAAACACCATCTGCTACTCGACTTTTAGCAAAAGAAGGGAAAGTTGTAATCTCGACAGTCTGTATCAACACTCCTCACAACCGACCTACTTCCACACATTCGATAGAACCTTGGATAAACAACAATGTCGGTAACACAACCCACATGTCAAAGCAGTCGCCAGTTTGGCGGACAGCTCCAAGGTGGAAGCCACTGACGATCCATTGGACATTGTCCATAGTGCTGGACCTATTTACAAATCATTGGACATTGTCCATAGTGCTGGACCTATTTACAAATCATTGGACATTGTCCATAGTGCTGGACCTATTTACAAATCATTGGACATTGTCCATAGCGCTGGACCTATTTACAAATCATTGGACATTGTCCATAGTGCTGGACCTATTTACAAATCATTGGACATTGTCCATAGTGCTGGACCTATTTACAAATCATTGGACATTGTCCATAGTGCTGGACCAATTTACAAATCATTGGACATTGTCCATAGTGCTGGACCTATTTACAAATCATTGGACATTGTCCATAGTGATGGACCTATTTACAAATCATTGGACATTGTCCATAGTGCTGGACCTATTTACAAATCATTGGACATTGTCCATAGTGATGGACCTATTTACAAATCATTGGACATTGTCCATAGTGCTGGACCTATTACATATCATTGGACATTGCCCACAGGATAAGGCATTGTGGACAGGGGCCAACATCTTCTGACTCTACTCTGGTATCCATCAAGCCCGCTTCACACGAGAGGCGGAATGAGCCAAAATGCCGTCTGAATGAGAATTCTTTGTATATTCCAACCTCTTCGAAGTATATTCCAAATATTCTTTGTATATTCCAACCTTTTCGAAGTATATTCCAAATATTCAAGCCCATTTCGGCTGTCCCTCGAATGCAATCAGAATGCTGTAAGAATATTCAGATTTAATTAACCGGAATGCCGTCTGATTGAGAAATCTTTGTATATTCCTGGATATCCGAACTGCATTATGAAAATTATCACTACATTCCAAATGGGCCCGAATACTTGGAATTAACTCCAATTTTTCAGAAAACACTTCGAAAGGACAGGAATAGTCAGGAAGATACCAACATTTCTTATTCTAGTGATGTTCTGGCTCATTCCACCCCCGTGTGAAGAGGGCTTGAACAGGTTCGAAAGATTCTTGGTCTGTGCCACAAGTCGTCTAACCTGGAATCCAGGACCACACAGGTCAGGGCTTCGGCACAAGATATAATAATCAATCAATCAATCAATCAATTGCGCAACAACTGAGACTGATTCCATGTATGGCAAGGTGGTAAGCAGTACCAAATCTGATAAATACACTATTCTATTCTAGAATTCTATTTATAGCGAAGAGGGACATACTACATGACTCCAAGGAAATTTTGCATTGTCCCCTGGCAAAATTCCTGGATTCCAGGTTACAATTGCCTAACCTGGAGGCGTTACCGCTAAATTCCAATGGTTTGATATATAACATAAGGGCGTTATATTTGGCAGGTATGACTACTTGAAATGCAATTACGTTAAAGGTATGAATGCATTGAAGCGGGGTCGAGCCCTGCATCTCCCTCGATAGAAGAGATTTTGCAGCGGTACATTCTACTAGTACATTCCAGATGTTTGATTTACAATCTGGCCTCGTATATGGCATAGTTTTGAATGTTCTCAGAGTCAACTGCTTCGTACATGTAGACAGAAAGAGTCTCTCTACATATTACATTTTTCGAAATCTTTTATGACATCAGGTGGTAGGGAAGTCCAATGTCTTTTATCATTCGTCTAGATTGTATAAAGACCCATTTCTATATCATAAAGGAAAAAAATAATAATTCATAACGGATAAGCTTATTAAGTTAAGGAGTACGAATATATGTATGTCATGAATAGAGCAAACAACTTGTGCCAAATGGCCATGTCGTCCCACTGATAAGTAACTGCTGAAGCGAGCAACAATGCTTCCGGGTTTCGTTATCGTCTAATCGTTTCTGCCACCTGCACTAACAAGGTGCTACACTAGCAGTGTTTACGTTACTCTTCCGACCCTCTTAATTAAATTTCCTCCAGCTAAATCTGCGTATTTTGTTGCACCGTTTTCGGTGTACTGTGTGTGAGGGGTCTTGGAGGTCAAAGTAAAAAACGTTTGATTTTCGCACAAAAACAGATCAGTTATTGCCTCTGGGATACGAGAGGTCGCACCTGGTGCCTGCTGAACTTTGTCACAGAGCTAGTCTGGTTCTCAGACTTGTGCAGCCCGTAGACAGGGCAGTGACCGCTAGGAAGTGGATCAAAGCTGTACAGGACTGGATACCAGGCTACTCCATGGCATGAACCCAAATGAACCTTGTCTATCAGACAAAGGTGTTGGAGAGTATAGTAGTGTAAATTTATCTGAATTTCTAATTTTATCTCCCTGTACAAGACAACATTTGAGTTGTTTACATTTCTTGTGAAAAAACAGACCTTATCCTGGATTGTACTTCAGGCAGGTCTTTTTGCTGACAGGTAACGGCTTAGCAGGTACAAGCTCTTACTTACACTTAGCTGTCACTCAGTAGAGATATTCAATACATTAGACCTAAACAACAGGTTAAAGAGTGGCTGAAGTCACTGACACGTGCTGGTACAAATCCCAACATTGCAAACTCAGAAAACAGTGGGCACTTTTGTATGGCAACAAATAAAGGTATACATCGCAGACGGACAGATGAAGCTGATTTGAGTGAAACTAAACAAATGAAGTGTAGATTGACAGGTCACAGGCACGATTTGTTTGTCCAGGATCGGCGCACAGTTCAATCTGCACCTGTAGACACACACCCAGGGCCTACTCGAAGAACCTGTCCAACACTAAATTTATAAAGATGACGAGTGTCTTTGAGAAGCCAGAGAAAAAGCCTAACCAATAAGGATTTTAAGAGCTAATAACCACGTATTGCAATGGACGAAAAGAGTGTTGAGTAAATATGACCAACAGACACAGTCACAGACAAGATCGCATCACGCAATCTTAAAAATTTCCGGTCAAAACCCAGCAGGCTACCATATAATATCTTCAAGGAATCTATCTGCTGTACCAACCTGCCCCACACGGAAGATGACGAGCTACCGCAGGGCAATCCTAACTCATGACCATTAATAAGACCATGGAGGAAAAGATATATTTTGAGATTGCATGCATGGCAGACTTTCGTTGATCACTACACAATCTTGAAATTTCCGGTGAAAACCTAGAAGACTACGATGAGTCTTCGATGAGTCTGGATGAAGATACATGTACTATAATCTGACCAGAAAGTTCCAGGCAAGTGACATTACTTGGGCACATGGCGTGAGGAAAATGGTGAACAGACTTCAGCAGGACCATGCGTGTCTTCTTGATAACTCTGTTCACGTGGGCAGACTAACCACCATGTCCTACCAAGGTAGGTCAATGCACTTTTGGCAGAAGGAGGTCCTAGAAATAACGCCAGCTAAATGAGTTCTGTCACTTTTCAATAAACTCCTAACTGCCAAACACGCAGTCAGCCCACTTGTTGTCCAGGCTGTCAGCACAGGGCAGACGGAGGGTTTCCAATTGTTCCAGTTCGGGTACCTGAATCACAACTGGTACCGAGCGGTGAGGCTGATGGGTGGCAGGGAGTGATCACTGAGAGCAGGTCTGGGCTGTGTACAATGTGGTTGGAAGTTCAGGTGTTTGAACTACAGCTCTAATGCCAACTGACTCTGTACACAGGTACATGGTTGTTAAAGAAAAGCATCCACCAGTCCAAGCAGGTATTCTTAGAAATTATACCCATAACTTAATAATAACCTTCTACGGGAATGACCCTGAAGGACCTTGATGACATTTGATTCTTGTCGAAGCTTTGGGAGAGGAAAGATTTTTATATGTTCTTCATATGAAACATGAAGAGAAGCACGCAAATGATGCTGACGGTGCAACGTGAAGGAACACCGAGCTCTAAATTGCACTGAGACGATTATATACAGTCGATGTTACCTCTTGCTTGCATTGCCCTCCGCCACTGCCATATGTCTGACTCGCAGTGTGAAGCCAGTAACATTATTGAACTTAATCACAACCAAATCATCACCCTGGGGCCGGAGTGGCCAATTTCACTCACCCATAGTTATCCTGCTGCTCCGGCTGTTTTCTGTCAGCATCAGCCGGAATGTGTTATTCACGGTCTTCTGACGTTGGCAAGGCAGACAAATATCAATGATAAATAAGTACCAGTATATATCACTTTATGATAACACGATTAGAAAGCCTGTGGGCAGATGGGTCCTAAACTTCAATGATTTTCACCATACAAAGTGTCATGTGCGTGTTTGGGGTTCAAGGAACACATATTCTCCTGTTGGTGTGATGAACTCCAGCAGATGCTTTTCCCATTGCCGGCCGGGAAATTGGTAACACCTTATACAGACGTAACCCTGTACCAGACAGGGAGAAGGTGAATGAACTTGAACCTTTACGTGTTCCCTACATGTACACTCTGTAGTGTGATCTCTTCAAGGTGAAGTTCAGCAGACGACAAAAATCCTCCAAATCCGAGGAAGACAAAACAACCATTACCAGACCTCCCCCAGTCCACATGTTCTATTTCTCACGCTCTCATTACCTACTGCAGAAGGAATTCCCAACCTGGCTGTCTGGTAACCAGGTTAGAATGTTCTGTCAAATGATAAACAAGGAGGAAAATATCATAGCCTGGAGGCCAAGCTGTACACAGGCCAGCCCCCAGTTAGATCCCCTCAGTGATACCCCTTGCGGGGTTGTTCGAGGGTACGAAGAAGAAGACCCTGAGGGGTATCCATGGTAAAATTTCCTTGGCGGGGGGGGCATGTTGACCCTGGCACTGAGGAGTCTGTGTACTGGCCCTGGCAACAGTCTGGCACCAAGGCTACAATTATCACCACCTATATTGCACCTACTGATCTTCCATAACCCGCGCAATACAGCACAAACATTAGTGGTTCTTAAGACTTAACTATCATCCTGGTTCTTAGATGTCGATTTTAAAGACGTTTCCTAAGACGGAAGGATTTATGGAATAATTCCAAGATACATTCGATTGGATTTCTGATCTACCACGAGAAAGATGAGCAAGCATTTAGTACAGGTTAAGGTGAATGTCGTATCTCCGAGGATGTTTACAATAATGTTTACTGTGCGGAGGACTCTACCTACAGCTCTGGGAAGTACAAATCATCGCCCTATCTAATATAGGACAGGTAATGTTACTATCAATAACCATTTCTGAGTAGGCGTCAGAAGCCTCCTGACCCAATAACTGCCCGGCGATAACCCTTTTCGAACAGACACGTGGAGCCAATTATCGCTAACATGTACCACGTCCAGTTATAAGCACTGGGCATGGCTTTTTATCAAGCAGTTACGACAAGGTTTACGATGTAAGGACTTTGATAAGCCTCTGATGATACTTAATCATCAACATTAGGAATGGTGCCATGCCATAATGTAAATCCCGCCTTACCAATTAACACACGATAACCCTACATCAACAGGCACGAGGCGTCAATTATTACTGACTTGCACGAAGTCTAACCTAAGTACTGTACATGACTTTTATCAGCCTGTCAGTTCTGTTGAGACTTTGTCGTGATGAAATGTTGGGATCATCTACTGACCCGAAAGGCGCTGGCGCTGCTAAGTCAGTGATGTTGCAGGTTGCAGTCTGAACCCAACAAGCAGTGTCGGAGTTCCTCTGGCCTCACAGTCCCAATTCTATGGATGGCATCATTAGGTGGCTTTAGGTCTAATGCCAGAGAGTGAACTAGACATAATTTCAGCTCGTCTTGTAACAGACGTTAACAGGCAACCGAAAATTCAGTGAACGTAACTTATGTGATGGGAGAAAGTTATAACTGCTGCTATAACTATAGTATTAACACAGGTGAGCCTCCATGATGACACACGTGCTCTTTTTCGACAAGGTTTACGTAAAGACAAATACGGCATGATCTCTTATAGCTTACAGTGAATGGCAGCCTCTCATCAGGCACATGTAGTGTTGATTCATTTCAAAACATTTCTAAACTCTTCAGACACTGGCCAAAATCAAAGCTGGCGTGAATCCCATCTATGGTGTATGTGTGCCCTTATAACATCGTTAAAAAAATGAACATGATCTTAAACATCGTGTCGCTTTAGATTCCCCCAGTTTTGTTCACTGGAATGTTTGTACGTTATTCCCTGACCCTCATTATTCATTGAAGACTTGGCACACAGAACAACGGCTGATTGAAGCTTGGCTGCATTTATATCTACCCTGTAAAAACCGAGCACAGCCAGCTGGCAGTCCGCCATATCTCCCAGCTCAGCCTGGATACCTCCGGCTAGAGGCATGCAATCTGTCTTCACAAAGTGCAGCATGAGACTGGACGTTTCACCGATACACCCTAGTGTTTGTTTGACACGAGCCCCAAATCTATCTATATGTAGACGAACCAGGCCTTATCGCCTTTATCGAGAAATGAAGACGACAGTAAACGGTCTGTCTGGGTTATCGGTTTGGTCTAAACAAGCTGGGACACCAGGTAGGACAGTCTCAGAACTGCGGAAGACATGCAAGACTCGAAATACCCATCAGACAATATCATATCGTTCTTCCGAACCTGACAATTCCACGACAATGTTACTGTGTTGTTCCCAGCCTGACGATTCGTTCCAAACAGGAAACACATTGGCGAAGAGATTCAAACTTCTGGCTGCCAACGCCAAACTGTTTCAGTATTTCCTGCAAAAAAGACTTGACTCCACATTCTGACCACGATAAATATATTACGTACTCGTAGACGTGACTCAAACCGTTCTGAATCAAGGACAAATTTTCAAATAACACGCTAAGAGCCAAAGCCAAGAACCAGTCTCATGGAAAGGTTAAGCCTGGCCTGAGAGATGGACTCAGACCTATAAATTTGCATGTGTATGATGCCATGACTGGCAGCGCTAGCGCAAAGGTCAGCTGATGGAAATTATGAAAAGAATGTGCAAAGTCACACATCAAGACAGACGAACGGTTATGTCGATTTTCTGATGGCTTTCATCACAGTTTCTCACGCCGTACGGATTCCTAGGCGCCTAGGCCAGCTGTCAGACGACCAACCTGCGGCCGTTCTGCCATACAAACACCACAACTACCTCCTCCTGATACAATGCCGAAGGTAGTGCAGCGACCAGGACCCAAAATGTCACATATGAATACCACCAGGCTGGAATATTTCTTAGTATAGATGATTACTGAATGAAACGGTCGATCGATCAATTGATCACTTGCCTAGCCTGGGTACCATCCTCCGTAGTTTTTGCCTCTCCCAAAGGTCGCTATCCACCACGGATAGCGACCTTTGGGAGCGGCAAAAACTACGGAGGATGGTACCCAGGCTATCACTTGCCTACTTGCTCGATTGATTTTTAAATACGGGTACAAATTGTGAAATGATAACAGTTTTTGTTTGCACGTTCAGATCACTTCAAGTGGTACGGAAAAACCTAAATGTTTCAACGAACATCTAGAGAGTGGTAGGATCCGAGAAGTGCCAGAGGAGAGACATCAGCACGTTGCACCAGTTGCTGGCCCGTGACGACCTTGCTCTACGCGGGGAAGTGAACAGGTGGGCCTGATTACTGCTTCTTCACAGTACGTTAACCCCTACAAATCTTGGTCCGCCCATAAAGAAACGTCTTGTCTTCAAACTACTGTTTATCTTACGATCAGATATTACTTCTTAATCGCTTAATTACAAGTAATTAGCTAGCAGGAGAGAATTTATCAATAGATCCTCACCATGTTTACCATATGTTGTTTGTGCATCATTCGTTGTCGACGATGACCAAGACGCGTTATTGTCTCGAGTGTCCGATCTTTGAGATTAGAGATGTTAAAAAAAACCTGACAGCCATCTGTCTTCTGAGTGTGACCTGATGTGCAGACGACGTAACCAATACCTGGCGGTCTAGTTTATGGGGCAGTGCCCGTGTCTGCCTCGGGGGACCCCCCAAAGTTCCACCGAACGGTTTGGTGTATAAACAGCCCGGCGGATCTGCTCCATTCCGTTTTTCGTGTCGTATGACCATGAGAGAGTTAATGACCGGTTTATTTGTGTAGCCTTTGCACAAATAATTCCGCGTCAATCATCACATTGTAAGACTGCACTTGTTTATAGCTTGGACCTCTGCAACCGTCTGTCATGAGCAGTTCATAAAATAAATTTATCATTTATGTCTCTTTTTATTGAATATTGAACATGGCAGTTTTTATGTTCTTGTTATGAAGGCTCACTACATTTAGTACTAGCCTCACATCTGGGCTGATCCATTTAGTATTTTCAGATCGCATGTACGATAAAGTTCTGTTCGTAAACATCGCCTGGCCTCCGATGACCCACCCACAAAGCTGCAGTGTTGTTCCGAATAAAGTAACGAGAAGCCGTCTTTTTTCAGACGGGCTGACAAGCAAGGAAGGAACATCTAACGCGTGGATTTTCTGATTTGTCGTAGACTTAAGTGTCGTGTTCCTTAGAGAATCACGATAAGAACCTCTACCTACAGCACTGAAGAGTAGGTTTGGACACGGTACAAATCCTTGCTTACCGTACTTTCTAAATCGTACATTCTCGTGTTCTGTGAAAATTGCTGATTTTGCAGAACCATGTGGACCGGCCGTGGGTGTTCGTGTTGACGGACGGAGTCTCATTACGTCTTTCTGAGATCCTGACAAGATGATGGATTTGGTTTCCAAACAAACTCCGGGAGGCGTTCCTCTCCTGCCAACAAGAGCCCGTCCTGTCTGCCGTGTGTCTGTCTGTCGGTAAGTCGAGAACAATACATGACACAGGTGTCACACCTGCATCAGAGACTCCCCTTAGGGATTAACATGAATAAAGGCTGTGTGTCAAAGCGACAGCTGACAGGTGACACGTCCTTAGGAGCAAACCCACAGCAGGGAAGACCCTGCACGACATGCTACAGTCATGTCACACTGTGGCGAGCGCTGGAGCGAGGGAGCGCCACAAGAGCGCGCCACAAGAGAGCGTCAGCTGGGACGGTGGTTCCCCAGCAGATGTTGCGAGGACCTGTGGAGAGAATGCGGCAAAAACACTACTTCTTGAATCGTGTGTGACGGATACACCGGGGTATTCTGGAGTGAAACCACTTCAAAACGCAACAAAGTAGAGTAATCGTTGGGCTGTGGTGAGACCAAAAGACAATCGATGTTCGTCATGCTCCTAGGTAGGATGCCTCTCTGGTGCATGAGTCTGCCTGGCAAGCTAGTCGAAACCATTTCTTACAAATAATCAATTAAGCAAGAACGAACCAATTTCTAAATGGGCTTCTAATGAAGCAGAACTTGCTCGGTTATCGGCAGAGTTTGTGTATGACCCAGGTAAACCCTCCCTGGTAAACCCTGATACGGCTAACTCTCAGATGGGCGTCAGGTGTCTCGCCTGGGTGCCAGACTGTTGCCAGGGACTGTATACAGGCTAGCTCCTTCGCTCCAAGGGGCCAACATGTCCCCACGGAAATTTTACCACAGACCCCCTCAGTTAGACCGGACAACGATCGACACTTCTAAAGGCATCCGTATCAACATCTCATAGACACTTAAAACGCACAAGGCCTCTTCATAACAAACGGTTTGTAAGAGATACGATCAGCCATTGTGAGCCTCGACGGTCTAACTTGGGGCTGGCCTGTGTTTTGGCCCTGAGAACAGCCTGGCATCCAGGCTATCAGGTGTCCAGCGGGGGCAACAGTTGGACTAACAGACTTCACCTTGTTATTAAAACTCTACCCGACTCAGCCTGCGGACAGGGATATCAGTGTGAAGTACTTGGAACTTGCATCGCTCTCAAGGGACATTGGAGGACAAGTGGTGTTGTGGAATAACAAGTTACACTGTAACGAAATTAAACACATCGACAGCCAAAATACCCCCACTGTGTGTCAAGGACAATGGTTGATAACATCTTGAAGAAATGCATGTAGCGGTGCACAACAAATGAGCAGTGGACTTGTATGTATATCTATGGCTTTTGAAGCTAAATAACTATACAAGTGACTCTAATGAACTTTATTGAAGTCACCACCCCGGTACTTTGTGTACCTAGGTCTAAAGACCTGTTGTTTTTATTCATTCACACCTGGCCTTGGAGTGTAAACTGCCGACAATAGACCTGCAACAGGCGACAGTTTTGTTTATGTTTTTTTCACACATCTACTTGGTAATCACACCTACCTGCTGAGGCCACACCCTTGTTCTAACTGTGAAAACTAAAAGTCGATAATTACCGAATGCAACATCAAATGGATTTACAGAATCTCAAGTACTAGTTAGTATCAAGCAAGGTAGGAAAGAGAAGCTCCTTTGGAACAGCAAATCTTGTAGCCAACCCCGGCCAAATCTTGTAGCCAGCCGAATACCGACTCCCAAAGAGTCATGTACGAGAAGACCCTTTGCTATGCAATGTAGGGGGAAAGTGTGAATTTGTGCCCCTCTCGTTGATATGTGTACTAGCCCTGCCAACAGTCTGGCCATCCAGGCTATAGGTTTCCTTGCTGTTTGTCAAATGTGCATAATAAGCTGTGACAGTACAGGTTTCTGTTAATTGCGCGTTTTAACCTCAACACCAGGACCACACTTTACCATGCCACGTTACAGTCTCCCATAAAACTACGTCACAACAAGGACGAATGTCCTTGGTCACAAGTAGCAACGGGCCTGAACAATCAGCTGTCATTTTCCTCCTGCAGAGAAGCGGCATTAAGCAAGTGCAACAGACATCTGACATGTGTTGACGGTTCGCATGTACGTTATAACGATATAACAGCACAGCGCGACACATGCTGCCTTTTAGCGGCTGCCTCACTCCACATGCACGGCTGGGAGTGTGGAAACGATCTGACAGTTTGTTCCCCTTGACGGTTGGTGGTCTGGACTTAACTCGAATTTCAGATACTAGTAGATACAGACGGGTTTGTATCGGTAACAAACGTATATGAAACCTACCCACAGACAAAATATCATCACAACCCATCTAAAGCTTCTTACGTTACGCTGCCCAAAATATGCGGAAAGCCGGAAACACAAACAGGCACAACAAAAACAATATCTCCATTCACGGAGATAATAAATTAAAAACCAACAGCACGATCCCCAAAATAAATGGTATATTGTTTAGCGCCCATTATACAAACAAGTCAAACCCAACAATTAAGTTAAGATTAAGAGGATTAGTCTCCAAAATAAGATTAGCCATATATTCTACATTGTCATTGTGTTTGCAATTCGCCTTCACTTCAGGCAAGAATTTGTAATAAACGTACAATTGATAAAACTGCCCATTAGAAAAACACTTTAAGTTCACTACAACTTTGTGGACGTTCCCCTTGCTAGCGCTACAAAGGTCAAACCATAAAACTTTTTTATGTAAAGCAAACGGCTCGCTTGTATATCCTGAACGTTGCTAAGCAAACAACAACGTCATCAGCATCATCTATCTCTTTCTATCGACATCAATCACAAAAGATCATGGCTATGTGACACGACTGTTTTTATCGATCAAATAATAGATAATCGTGAAATATGTTTTGCATAAACTACACCAAATTTTTGCGGCAAAATAATGAAGTCTCAAATCAACAGCCATCATGGTATTCAAATTATGGAATTCCATTTCTGCAGCAGAGATTGTATTATAAACATCTGTATCACTGTGTACTTCAAGTTTACAAGCCTGGGCTAATAGACTGATCATTAGGGGGTCTTAAAGGTTAAAGAGGGGAGGGGAAGGGCTTTCTTGGAACACCGTAAAATATCCACTAGTGGGGAGGGGAGGGCATGTTTAGAGTTTATCGAAATAAACCAAATGGTTCCATTCACTTTCGCTTGCACGTAACACACACATCGGATTTGCTCCCTACAATAATTCTCGTGTTGAAAATTGATTTTAGGTTGATTACATGTGGTCAAGACAGTTTCTCGTTCTTTCCTTTTCTATCTGAAACTAGCCTGGAATCCAGACTGTTCCAGGGCCAAGACAGAGCGGCTTCTGGTCTCCCTGAACCACCCACCCCCCCAGGCAGATTGTCCTCGGGGGTCTGAGGTAGCTGCCCTGTGTAGGCCTTGACAAGAGCCTTGCTTCCAGGCCTGTGTAGGCCTTGGCAAGAGCCTTGCTTCCAGGCTAGTTTTAGAGCGGTGACGTAAACCAGCCCGCCGACGGCACGACCGACAGACGACCTCTCTACATCGCCCCATAATGACGCAAACTAATCGATGTGTCAAAACAAAGTTCTCGCTCTGAGGAGAGACCTACACAAGCCTGAGTTCTGCTCTGTGTCAGTTTATATAAAAGCTGAGCTGCTGTACACAGGGACAAAGGGTCCGTGCGAGCTTGCTGCACCGGGTTACACACAAAACGTCACTCATAACCACGGTGTTTTATATCGGTCGGTGATAAACTACAGAAATGGCAGCGCAGGGCAACTCTAAAATGGTTAGAATGTGCAAGTAAAGAGGTTCATGGGATAAGACATCTACATTTGTAGGAGATTCAGTTGTTCACCAGACTATAACTCAACTCTAAGAATCTAACCCCAACCCCCTCCCAACACACACACGCCACCGTAAAAATGGAACGTTTTCCCCTCAACTTGAGCTCAAGACAATAAAAGGCAGGGGATTTGGCCTTAAGTCTCGTTAAGTACCGCAGCTTCGGAGACAGCAAACAACAGGTTCAGTCAGACTGTCAACAACACACAATAGCTTTGGTCCTCCACCTCACGAGAAAAATGGTTTGTCCCTGGCTATTGTCAGACCGTCAGCTAGACACAATAGCTTTGGGCCTCCACCCCACGGCAAGAACGGTCGCTCCCTGGCTATATATTCTAGCCTCAACAAAAGATCTGACAAGACAAACGTTACATCTCCATTGAAGTAGATTAGGAGGCTTAATCTATGACTTTGTATTTACCTCCCAACATCTATAGCCCTATAGTCATCTATTTGGAGATAAGGAAATCTGTAAGCTGTTGGCTGGCCTTCGATACCCTCAGTGCTCTCCACGCTTCTGTAACTTGAAGGCCGTCAAGGAGTAGCGAGACTATCGAGGGGAAATCAGGACCTTTGCTCAAGTTTTACCCTCCGAGTGCACATTTCTTATGATTTATTACCATGCAGTATCTAGCCTGGGTGCCATCCGTTTTTTAACCGGGCTCTACCCCGAAAAGTGCCATCCGTTTTGTAACCGGGCTCTACCCCGATTTTTTTGGGGGTAGCCGTTACAAATCGGATGGCATCCAGGCTATGCACTGATGCAGTATCTACTTTTCAATTCAAAGCCTGGAAACTGAGGCTATCTTCCAGTAGCACGGGGCAGGGGGTCAAGTTTTCATAACTGTTGTTCCGTTCATAATCTCTTTCACCACTGCGCTAGAGGTGCCCCGGGGTGCGAACTGATAAGATATTGGCCATGAGTGAGCTCCTGAGGCTACTTCAAGCAGGCATACCAGATGTGTCTACTGTTTCGCCATGCACGTGTTTTCTTATTCAAAGTGCGAATGTGTAAGCAACACTATGGAAAGGGACGGGTAGGAAGGAGGTTTTGAAATACAAAGCGATTGTTATGGGTCCAAACCCTGTGACCTGCAACATACGACCCAATTTCCTTCCAGTATTTCTCACATCTCAACGTAACGTTAAACTACCCTAGTGAGTTACAGCACCTCTTTAAAACAAGGAACGGCCGGCCTATAATTTAAAGACAGTAAATTACTAACTACTTCAAGAAGTAGGCGGTCTAAGACGGTATAAAGACCGTTAAACTCCCGGGACGTCTTGACCTAGAAGTCGACACGGAGCAAAAGTTTGACCCGGTTTTGTGAGAGTCGCTATTGTTCCCTGAGTTCCCTCCCATCAGTAGGTCAAAAGTACAGGGCTCGCAGCAAGACATCTTGGACAGGAAACCTGAGACAAGACGCGGGTCTTGAGGAGTGAGGACCTACAGGGGAGGGACGGACAGACAAACACATGTCGTCTGGACAGCAGACGTCGCGCTTCAGGTGGCGCTACTAGGGACAGGGCAGCGTCAAACACCGGCTACACAGGCAGGGAAAGCCGTCAGTAGTCGATTAGTTTTGTCGTTTGAGCAGATGTAGGGGGGGGGTGCGTCTTGACGTTGACCGAGGCTTTGTTTGTCCGACATGCAAAAGGTTAGAAAAACGGGGCAGCAAGGCAAGGAAAATTTACGACTTTCTCTCAGCACATCTGCTTGAAGATTAGTTTTGGCGCAGATCGATGCCACCGTCTGGGGATGTGGTGAATGCAGGAGTGTCTGTAGCGGGACTTACCGGCTTGCCGTGGCGACCTCTCGGCGTGCACGGTGCTCAGGGCCGTCAGGGCCGCAAGGACGACCCGTAGTCTCCGCTGCGTTCCTCCGGACGCCATCGTGCACGACTCCCTTCCGTACGTCCACAGGCAGGAGTGAGGGGGAAACACGCTGGAGACGAGACGCCGGGAACGAGAGGTTCTGCACGGCTTCTGATTGGCCGAAAGAAGTGAGGAGAGCACATGCTGGGAACGAGATGAGTGTTCTCTTGCCAGGACGCGCGCGTCGCGGGTGCTGATTGGCGGAGAGGAGAACACGCCTCCATTTGACCCCTGAATCTTGAAGCAATAACGGACAGTCCCTTGGCTAACTGTCCGCTGTCCTTGGATCCACCTGGCATCAGAAATAGAGGAACGCAACGAAGTGTTAGACAAAAGTCTAGAGCTGGTTTCGTGAGACGATAGGCTCCTGTCAGTTTGCGGGCATCCATTGCGAAGGATGCCTGTGCATATTCCCCTTGATACATTCTCCCCCCAGCTTGTGGCAGTTTCGCAAAAGGCTTAGTGATTACTACTAATACTAGTATGTCGAGTTGTTACCGGGGATAGAGTATTGTCGCTCACCGGTGCACCGTTAGCCTGGTATCCAAACTTATACTTATAGTCTCTTTCGCTCTCTTCGCAAGTATAAATAGGTCTGGACACCAGGATAGCTCACCGTTGCCCGTTCATCGAATAGAGGGACGCTCTTTTAGTTTCGCTCTTCCACTCTCTCTTGGAAAAAGCGACTAAAATGAGTCTAAAATCAATGTGCGCTTGGGTGCCGTCCATAAGATAAACTTCATGTTGCCTAAGGAGACCGTAATGACCATGACGTCCGTTACAACACTGCTCCAGGCTTTATCAAGTACAGGGAGACCTTGTCACTTGTCAGCAGACCGGAACCACTTCTCACCGCGACCTACTTTTCAAATTCAAGGCAGAGGTCTGGACTTGGTTTGACTTTGTCTCCCGGGAAGATCAAACACGTTTTGCCGCTTCTTATCCCCAATATCGCCACAGTTACCTTCTTGTTACCATAGTTACCTTCATGTTGCCATAGTTACCGTTATGTCACCACAGTTACCTTCATGTTGCCATAGCTACTACCTTCATGTTGCCATAGTTACCTCTATGTTGTCACGGTTACATTCGTGTTTCCATTTCCACCTTTATGTCGCCAGTTACCTTTGTGTTGTCATAGTTACCTTCATGTTGCCATAGTTTCCTTCATGTTGCCATAGATTCCCCTATGTTGCCACAGTTACCTTCGTGTTTCCATTTCCACCTTTATGTCGCCAGTTACCGTTGTGTTGCCATAGTTACCTTCATGTTGCCATAGTTACCTTCATGTTGCCACAGTTTACCTGTGTGTTGCCATAGTTACCTCCCACTTCTCACAATCTGGCAGTCATTTTCAGTTGCGATGCTGCGCGTGACATTGACAGGTGTCAAATGTGCAACCACTCAACTTGTCAACAAACGTCTTTCTTTCTCTATTCATTTCCTCTCTTTATAGCCTTGTTTTCTAATTTCCTCTTTTGTAATGTAGCTAATATGTAATTGTCGTATTAATTGTCACATATTGTAGCTCAGAGTCTAGTGAGACACGAGTCAGCACCAGTTCTGACCGAACCCTCCTAAACCTGCTGCTTCGGACAGTAAAACAGTAACTTGCCTGTTGTTTTGTAAGTCTATAACTCTGCTCTTCACAGTTTCTTCTGTACAATGTCTCGAACTCCAATGGAGAGCCGGGAATATTACGGAACTGGCACTCTTGGAAATTATTTATAGCCTATATTAGAAGTTGTGTCTTTGCCAAAAACACAGAAGGTGTCGGGTCCAGTTTGTTCTCCAGTTTCAGTGTATTTGTTCTACTTCGCGGCGCTGCCAAGTGTTTTTCTGCCGCTGAGCACGCAGAGATGACAGAAAGAAGACGCACTTTGAATGCTGTCCCTGTCGTGTGTCGCCTTTCAAGTGTCACACTGTCGTGTCGCCTTTCCGTCGCGTGTCGCCTTTCCGTTGCGCTGCTGTTTGTCGCCTTTTGTCTGCCGTTTGTCGCCTTTCTGTCGCGCTGCTGTTTGTCGCCTTTCTGTCGCGCTGCCGTTTGTCGCCTTTCTGTCACGCTGCCGTTTGTCGCCTTTCTGTCGTGTCGCCATTTAATTGTTGTCTTGCTGTCGCACTGCCGTTTGTCGCCTTTCTGTCGCACTGCCGTTTGTCGCCTTTCTGTCGCGCTGTCGTTTGTTATCTTTCTGTCGCGCTGCCGTTAATTTGTCGTCTTTCTGGTGACGGGCATGGCAAACCACTGGAGCGGTTCAGGCTGGCACGAACTCTCATCATGGGGTGAGGATATGCAAGACAAGTGCATGTAAGATTAGCCGTACCAGTGGGCGGAGGACAATACACAGAAGACAACCCTGAAGACAAAACAATATCATTATCCGGAAGTCATAGCCTTAATCGCTCCATTAGGTAAACGTCCAAGTGATCAAAGTGTGGTCAATGATACCCTTGTAGGCCAGAGCAATATATATGTCGGGGTACAGATTGCAATTTTGCAGAGTCGCCGATCCCCATCGTAAATTTAAAGATACCCGCTGACAGGATAGTCAGAAGTTTTTAACTTCGAGTCTTTAGATCAGTGGGTTGGCTTGAAATTTACGGTTTATAACTGGAAAACCACCCTAACATGGTCGTAGCAACCAATGGAATATACTGGGTAGCGAACTGTTGTGGAACCCACGATGACCAACATAATTCTTGTGATTCCAATCACTCGACCACCTTAATTTATATTTCAACATTTTTGGCATCGCCACCAAAGCTGACCACATGTCACCTCTCGTCATTTCTCGCCCTGACGACCACAAATCTCGCGATAATTGGTCTTATTCACGTAGTTATTTATGGTACAAGGCAGCTGATGGGAAACATACTCTCGAGTAAGACACGAAAATTCACTACTGTCTTCAGGCGGACGCTTTCAAAGTCAAACGCGATCAAGCGACCCGTCGATGGAGACTTCGCCTGTTAACAAAGATAAAGAGGACTGCAGTTACAGAGAAAGCCACCAGGGGATACGAAGTTCCTTTTGCGATAGTTGTACGAAGGACTTACACGTAAGTGCACAGTGACTTGGCTATATTCGAGGCAGCTTAAGCTTGCCTGTGATTTATCGACAAGGGCGGACCCAAACCAATACGTACGTGTATTTCATCCATAAGATGAAGTTGTGAAAAGAGACACGTTTGTTTCAGAGGGACCATTCTTCTTTAACACCCACCGGCGCACGTACCTCTGTGTAACTAACCTAAGTTAATGTTGCGGAAAATTTGCTACATTGTTGAAAGAAAGGCGCGCCTGTTTTCGGTTCGAACGCGTCGTGAGTTCCGATCAGAAGTTACAACTTCCCGCGCAGTTTTTCCCGCCAACGGAACAAAGAACCAAGACGGAAAACAAACTCAGGGCTTACTCTTGACCTTTTCCTTTGGTAGGGAGCCAAGACTCCTTCACCGGTTCTTGGCAGAAGGACAACTTGTTAGCGGTAAGTCTTAGTGGCCGGGCTCGGCACATATCACCAATGGGTAACGCCATAGTGTGTCCAGAACCGTGTCTACTAGTTTAGAGTTTAGAGTTTATTGAGATCCACAATTAGCCTCATCAGTATGTAGTTCTAAGCCTGAATTAGGGTTAGGCTCAGGCACGGTTCTGGATAGTCTCCGCGTATCCAAGAACGTAGATTTGCCACCAAAGGCGTGAACTATCCAGAACCGTACCCTCCGAGCAGAGGAGAAATTATTCGAAGGATGTAAACACATTTAAAGCTATGGTCTCTTGTAAGATATAGCACAGCTCATTAGATCATCATCAGGTTGTGATGGTTTCTACGGACATTCATAACTCGCTTCCTTCATCTCTCTGTCGGACAGACAGAAGAAGTCCTCCATAGCTCTAGGTAGAGCTTCTAAAGTACAGCATGTATCCTCACATTGGAGAGTACAGAAGGATGAGAGTAGAACACTGGTAGCTATGCAGGTATCCTTTCTTTGAAGTGTTTTATATTATTATATATATATACTCAAGGTTACCACGTAATATACTGAATAAGGCTGGAAGGCCACTGGAGGTTACGGGTATGAGACCGGTTATACAGTATTTCCTGAGTAGTATTCTGGCATTTCCATCTCTGGCCGGTCTATAGGAGCTCAACCCATGGCCACACAACTAGCCAACAGGACACACCAAGTTTTACTGTTGTATATTTAGTAGTTGGAGACGCTCTACATAAAATATCTTCAGACTATTTCATGTACCTCACAGTGGGTGGTCGGGGGAGTGAACCACATAAAGTCGTCTCAGATACAGCTCTGTAATTCCTTAGGGCACATTTAGAACAAGAAGCATAAAGAGAAACTCTATTCCTAAGTGTTTCCAACAAGTAGATTGAATATCATGTTTAATCTCTATGTGTTGGCTCCATGCCTTGTCATTCTGGGTTAATGGGTAGTCGAAAAACGCGCTGACGAAGCAAAGGAGAACAAAACAGTGGCCGCCCTACTTTCGTTTCTAAGTAATCTTAGAAATGTCTTAAAGTAAAGGATAAGAGTAGGTCTACTCCTTAAGTGGCAACGATGTTGACGGAATATCACGTCTAAGGTCTTGACTCCATGCCTTGTCATTCTGAGTAGTCGAAAACACGCCGATGAAGCAAAGAAGGACAAAACTGAGGCAACCCGGCCTACGTTCGTTTGTAAGTGATCTTTTAGAACCGTCTTATAGTAAAGGATAAGAGAAGGTCTCTTCCTTAAGTGGCCAAGATGTTGACTACATATCACGTCTCAAGTCTTGACTTAATGCCTTGTCATTCTGAGTAGTCGAAAACACGCCGATGAAGCAAAAAAAGGACAAAACTGAGGCAACCCTACGTTCGTTTGTAAGTGATCTTTTAGAACCGTCTTATAGTAAAGGATAAGAGAAGGTCTATTTCTTAAATGGTCAAGATGTTGACTGCATATCACGTCTAAAGTCTTGACTCCATGCCTTGTCATTCTGAGTAGTCGAAAACACGCCGATGAAGCAAAGAAGGACAAAACTGAGGCAACCCTACATTCGTTGTAGATCTTTGTAAGTGATCTTTTAGAAACGTCTTATAGTAAAGGATAAGAGAAGGTCTATTCCTTAAGTGGCCAAGATGTTGACTGCATATCACGTCTAAAATCTTGGCCCCATGCCTTGTCGCTCAGGGGAGGCAAATTAAAACATGCTGACGACGCAATGGGGAACTTCGGTGCCTGCCCTACTTTTCCTGTTTCTTTAAAGTGATCTTGAGCGTCCCCCGTGCGTGGACGGCCTGTTTGACCTTGGCTGCTTGCCTGGCAGTTTGACACAGTGCGCCATCAAACCGTCAGGCTAACGGTCAGGGGCAAACAGGGATGGATTGAATTAGAGAGCAGTCCTGGTTAAACCAGTGTACGAAATACTTTTTTGAGCCAGGTTGCCCAGTGGCAACCTAGGATGAAAGCTAGGTTGCCCATCAAAATTCCAGGTTGCCCCGAATTTAAACTGTTCTACTTTATGATTAACTTTGTTAAAATGCAATGTTCATTTATACATTTCTGACACAGAGTTGTTTCCCCGTACCTGAAGTGATGAGCTGTTCCATAGGAACTTCTCAATAAACAGTTCCCAATAGAAGAAAGGGGCATCCTTACCACAAAATTTAGGTAGTGCACTGAGCTACCTGGGTGTAAAAATAGGTTGCACCAAGCAAAATATGGTTGCACGGTGCAACTGGGCAACCTTGTATTTCGCACGCTGTAAACTCATCAAAAATTTACATCATAATCAGCTGAATATGCCTTACAGAAAAGGCATGCAGACCGTATTAAGTCAAGAAGCTACTAAGAAAATGAACGAGAAGTCGCCATTTTGCAGTTATTGATGAGGGTGATATTCATAAGCATACCGTTTTGAAATGACAATTGAAATGTTATTGTGTACCCTAATATTATAGCATCCAAGCTAGTCCTGATGGGAGCCTACAAGAGACAAAAGAAGCCGAGGGAGGCCTAAGAACAGCTTTATTGACAACCCCGAATCGGACACTGCTAACAGGTCTAAAGTAAAGGAAATCCGGTCTCTGATGGAGGACAGAGAGAAGTGGGGGATGCTGTCAAGTTTGCCAAACGGTTCGAGCGGGAGCTCGACCAACGTATTAAGTAAGTAAATTGTCTATCCAAAAAAAATCGAAATGTAAGGCGGTAAACGAGGAGGCATTGGTGATGGGGAAAATCCATTTCCAAGTTGCTATATTGGCGAGCTTTAGTTCATAACGTTTCCAATATCTTTGCACCATTGCCAGCAGGGCGAGTCTCAGGCCTGTCTCCTGTTTCCCCCGCTAGCTTGTCTCCCGCTCATCGAAAACCACTCGGGTCAGCAGAAGCTTGTTTAGGAACGCAAACTTTGTGTACGCTAAACTGCCCGTGAGGTAAACAACATGTAGGGCTGATTAATGGTACTGTGTATAACATGTGTCCACATCAGGGTTAGAGTACAGACCTTAGTACTGTATCAGTGTTTATAAACGGGTCAATCCAGATTCTACATTAAAGGGCATCTTTCCACTAGACGGCTATCGCTGAGCAACCGAAATTGGATTTGTGTGATCCTAGGTTTTATAATTGGAATATGATGCACGATATGAAAGTATGATCATCATCATCATCATCATCGCCGCTCAAGTCATCTGTCGACTATGCGGGCCTCCACCGCTTTGCACTGCCTTCTGTCCTGTGCTATCCTTCGTGCCCCTTCCCAAGTGATCCCCATCTCTTCTAAGTCTCTCTTAACAGTTTTTTCCCAGGTCATTTGTATGAAAGTATGATACAGGAGTAAAACAAGACACACAAAACGTTCTTTGCCTACAAATGAAATTGGATAAGTGACCTGTCAAATGTTTGGTTGCTCGGCAGTAGTCGCAATTTCTAGCGGTGAGGGGGCGTAGCGGTTTTTGTCACGTGACTAAAATGTAATTTTAAGTCAGCTATTGTTGGTGGGGAAGGGAGCAAGGAATGGGAGCGTCATGACCTCCAGTAACCTCTGTAGGGGTCATTCACCTTTCCATGCGTCATAATTTATCAAAAGATTATTTTCAGAAATCCAAATCCCCGTTAAAGTTGCAATTGGATTTGTTTATATAAACATGTTTGAGTGCACAACGATAGAAACAAACATGAAAAGTTTTTACCGGAAAAAAAGGATATGTTGTTATTGGTATCAACAGAAGGCAATAATTGGAACACATGGACCATGTAACGATTATCTACCACGGCTGAATGTCGGGAATGTACGTAATTACCGTACATCCGGGACCTGTGCTAGATGTTTGCCGTGATAGAAGAACACAAGAACATGTTTTCTACTCCGGAAAGGAAACGCTAAAAGCACAGGCATTCCTACAGCAGATAGAAAAACTGAGAAGTTTCAGAGAGAGAGAAAAAAAATCAAGGTCATACAAAGGAATGAAAAATAATGATTAAATTCTAGAAGAAAATTTCTGAATAAGGCACATACGATGATGCTGCGATATACATGTAGGAATCCAGTGTAATAAGGGTATATTTAGGCACAGTGTCCGCGAAACCCAGCTGATATAGATCCGTATCAAGGAAAGGTAGTAGTCATTGGAACAACGCGGAAGTTTTAGCTAGGACTGAATCAATGTCAGAGTTCTGGCAGCCCCTTATAACTTCAAACCTTGCCAGTGAAAGCAAAAGACGTTTGCTGCCTATATGTTCCACCTGCCTAGAAATAGCGGAGAGGGCAAAAGAGACTCGACAGCTAAAATATCCGGATAGAAGCCGGATCGGAGCCAATCTATCCGGCTCGATCCGGACAATTTTATCCTAGTTGGAAAATGGCCTTAGTTTGGTAACCACGCTGCCACCTGCCAAAAGAGGAGGAGAAAGAAATAGAATGTTAAGAATGTCCAATGTCTACGTCCGTACTTTCCCCAGTGGGTGATAAACTGGGACACGACAACTGTGTTGATGCTGTTGACACGCTGGATAACGTCACGGCTGACAGGCCGTCAGTCAGGCTCAAGGCCACGGTCACCTGAGCCAATGGGATCGCGCTAGTGTTGGGCCACGTGAGACTCATTCTGGGGATAGCGTCTTGTGAGTATAAGGAGCGCAGGAGTGTAAGGAAAATGAAAGGTTGACATAGAAAAAAAACATAAATAGCTTTGAAAATTAAGATATTGCAAATAGATCTACACATGTACTTGTACGGAAGTTGGAAAGCTCGTTGGATAGCAATATAAAGCAACCATAAATATGAAATATTAGCCTCCTTTGCAGGCGACTGGTCTTTTTGGGAGCTTTTATAATGCGCATTATTTGTGTTCCTGGCATATCACTTCTATGTGTACCGGGGACCTTTACCATGTTTACAGGGCCGGCAAGGGAAATATTGTGAATGACTTAATAGCTTCTATATAATGTTGTGTCAACGCTACAAATTATCTGTATAACGTTGTGTCAACATTACAAGTTATGTAACCGAGAAACTGATACCTGGCCAGAAAACTTGTTTTCTTCTAGATCTGCAGGCGCTGGCAAAAGTTACCAGCCAGCTGGAGGGTCTGCACGTTTGTTTTGCACGTTTGTACATGACGGACCCGATAGTCTGGGCATTTTTAACGGATTCCATTTTAGGCGTGCTTCCATTGCAGTTCCAAAGTTTAATAGGCGAGCGAGAAGTCCCCCTCTGTCGTCTGATTGAAAGCAGGCTGCTCGGGAATCGAAGGAACACATCCCGAGAGTCGAGCTAGCTGGTTGGGTTGTGTAAGACGACTGACAGATGGAGAAGTAGGTCAAGACGTCTTCCAGGAATACCCATACGTCTTGAGATCAGCGCCGAGGCACGAACCTTTTTGCTAGGGTGCATGATAGGAAAGTGTTTCTGACGATAAAGGGCAGTGACTTCAGTAGTAGAGGAGGAGCTAACCTACTACCCATAGATGGAGGCGCGGCACACTGTTTACTTGGTACTCGGATTTGGACAAAAATAAGTCCACATGGACGCAGCGAGTTCAGGAATATGATAGCAGCCACAACGGCAAAGGCCACTTGGGCTAAGGCATGGGTTAATTAAGAAGGAAGCCTTGCATTAATAAAGAGCCATTAATGCACATTTGTGGTTGTGTAGGTAGCCTCCTGTGCAGACTTTCTAGCTGTTAACGTTTCTTTCTACGAGAGCGGCTAGGGTGCGGTGCTAGCTGGCCCTATACAGCCCTCTCCCAAATACAGCTCTCCTGGAAAGAAACCACCGCGCTCTATATCCAGCCGCGCTCGTAAAAACAAGTCTGTACAGGAGGCTAGTAGTAAGGACGATGGCCTTGGGATTCCAACTTAATGTCAATGTCATTTTAAACGTTAAATGATGAGGGAAAAGCGGGTCATAAAGCCTCAATTCATGACTAATTGCATCCAACCTGGTGATAAACAGAACGCTGAACAATGCATGATTACGCGTAGTATCTTGTGAATAAACAAATATTTAGTACATTTAACACTACCCGTCTTCTGCACTTCTGTACGACCCCCGAAAGGGTCTAAGTGTTATGTCGTGTAGCCTTACCAGCCCGGTGTGGGAAGTAGGTTATGTGTGTAGGGAAGTGTCAAGCTCAATTACAAATCAGCCTGTCAATGTCAAAGAAGCAACGGACATTCTCAAAGTTTAAAACTTTCCGTCCAATTAACAAGAAATATGCTTCAAGTTAGTGAATTTACGACCGACAATTCAGTAACCCACGTTGTGTACCGAACCTCTGCTTCTGACGTGACAAAATAAGACTGCATTGTTGTAAGAACCCTGCTTCCTTCCAAGTGTATTGCGGGGCGTCAGAGGTATAGCGTTACCAGTCCGGTGTGGAACTAGGCCACGTGTATGGTACATGTCAGGCCTAATCTACTTCCCAGCCCATCAACCGTAGGGAACAGGCTGGGCCAAGGTGTGAAAACAGGAAGTCTTGCTAAGTCTTAACAACTTCTGACTTAAGGCGCGACCTAAGGTCTGGGGATCGGAGGAGTCTTATATCAGCACACACGGGCGTCTGGAAGCAATCTCCAAGCAGATGTGCGGGTTTGGCTTGTATTTTAGATCGTTCTTTACGTCTACTACCATACAAAACAGTAACATTTTTATCTACAAGGCAAGTTAAAGAAATCCCAACGCAATCACTGTAATATACAACAATGTTGTAATAACTAATGTTGCCATAAAACAAAACAAAAATTGTTTGATACCTGAAAACAGAGGGTTTTCAGAAGTGCTAAAATAAAAGTTATATACCTGTAAGATACTGAATGTTAATATAAACACTAATATCTGTAAGATACAGAATGTTCACATCACTTTCTAGGTGATAACTACCATTTCACAACTCCAGGTATCTGCCATATTTGGCTTAAATAGACCATTTGCTTCGTCATGAAAACCACAGTGTAATATGACCTTTCATTAACTCTAACATTAATCCTCACATAATACTGTTTTCTGTACAGCTTTTCATGCCCTATTGCTATAAATGTCAAAGAACAACATGATTAAGGAGATGGTTGCTCATTTTACATCCTCTTCAGTGCTTTCATCAACATTATTGCACATGTACACGTTACACATTTGTCTGTTTTACTTGTACTTTAGAGAAGCAGTTCTAACTCGTCACTACTGGATGCACAGAAAAGTATCATATGTCATTTGAGAGAAGGTTTCCCTTTATATCGTTGTGGCATTGTGTGGCAAGTGTTTGGCCCAGAGTCAAGAGGTTCTGGGTTCAAACCCCTAACATGCCACTTGGGAATGGTACTTTACAAAAATTTCCTGGATAAATTCAGCTGACTCTTCAGAGAATTTATCCAGTAGCTTGGATTATTTTGTAATACCTAATGTTCTACCTGGATGTCAACCTTCATCGACATATCTATAATGTTCTTCCCAGTACACAGTGACTGGATTCAATAGTCTTTCTGAAATATAAACAAATAAACAAAACGAACAAACAATATATGTTGTGGATTACACCATAGAGTTAGCGTTACGTTTGTCTGCAGTGTTAGTCCCTGTCCCCAGTGACAGGATGTACTAGTACTTCTGATTCGTCAGAAATAAACAAAACCAAACAAACCAACAATATGTTGTGGATTATACCATAGAGTTGGCATAGTTTGTCTATGACATTGTTTCCCTGTCCACAGTGACAGGATGTACTTTTGAACTGTCAGAAATAAACAAAACCAACCAACCAACCGACCAACCAAATAACATGTTATGGATTTGGCATGCAATTTGTCTTAAATGTTGTCTCCACAGCGACTGGATGTACAAGTTCTCCTGAAAAATAAACAAAATCGAACAAACAAACAAACAAACAATATGTTATGGGTTCTACCGTACAACTAGTGTAGAGTTTGTCTATAATGTAGTCTCCCTGTCCACAGTGACAGTCCGTGCTACAGAGCCGTCAGTCAGCTGTCCGTCCTCAACACAGCCCAGCTGTTCCCTTCTGTGCAGCATCCTGATCTGAACCTTCAGCTGTACACAACGCTGTCGCTCAAGGTCAATCGCTAGGCTCAGGTCCGCGTTTTTGGTCTGGAGGACAGAAAGGTAGAATAGTAAGACACCTGTGGTAGTAGGCACATTGTTTGTTTGAGGTGAACAGAGTATTGTTGTTGCATGTACCTCCAGTTCTTGGTTCTCCTTGACAAGGTCATCTAGAATGTCTTGTAACTCCTCCTCATCCTCCTGAAGACATAGTCAAGGTCATTCCGTCTACACAACAACTTATCAAGTTCCCTTTATTTTTAAAGAAACTGCCTGCATTTAGAATTAGTGAACCATTACACAACAGCTTCACATTCAATCACATGCTTGCAATTCAGGAAGCCAAGAATCATATATGTCCCAGACGTCTGAAATCTTTGGTTTCTAGTTAAGGATACACTGCTGCTGTCGCTGCTGTTGTCTGAGCTGTTACTGCTGCTGCTGCTGGAGCGCACCCCATTCTGCTGTGGGGGAGACGCTGTCTCTCGACTGTTCATCGCCTCGGCTATCTCCTCCTTCAACTGGTCTATCTCTGTCCTGCAGGGGAGAAACAAGGAAGAACCATTACTGCTGCTGTTCTGCTGCAGTCTTTAACTACAAGATCCCACTGAGTCGTACCGAACGACATAGACAGTCTTTTATTCCCAGAGCTCTCCAAATCATGGAACAGCAACAGTTGTAAATTGAGTTTCCTCTACTTCTATGTTAACTCGCACTTGTGTACAAATGTATATTTATATAACTTATTATAAGCACAATATTTTAAAGATGATTGCATTATACTATCAATCTGTTAAGGCTTTTAATCAATTCAAATGTTTTTAAACAGCTGTACACTGTAAATTACAATGCAATTCAGGACGTACTCCTGCTATGTTGTTTTTAATAAATAAAGTTTTCAAAGTTTTTTTTAAAGTTTTCAAACTGGTCAATCTCTGTCCTGTAGGGGAGGGACAAGAAGGAACTATTACTGATGTTGTGATGCTGTGCAGCTGTCTCATTGCAGTTCATCAACTAAGCTATCTCCTCCTTAACAGTTCTATCTCTGTCCTATGGCAAAAGATCATACAAGCTTGAAAAGTAAGCAAAACTTTTGCAGGGCTCGAAATACTTTTTTCAGCCAGGTGGCGCATGTTGCCACCTGAGTCAAAAGCCAGGTGGCGCCATCAGTATTCAAGTGGCAACACTTCCAAGTTATCATTTTCTTCAAATCTGCTACTTATAAGTTATATCTATTACGTTTTCTTCTAGTTATTAAATAACTACTTAAGTTTTATGTTATAAAATAAAGTAATGTAAAGAACACAAAAGCTCTCAAACAACAACGTTTTAATAAAGAATCAATGCCACATTTACATGTTTTCAATGTCTTGAAATGTTAACTACAGCATCTGTATACTTGGGCTTTGTATGCCTAACTTAAAAAAAAGGATATGAAAACAAGTTATGACTGTTGGTTATTTTTTTGGACCTGGCAGCTTAACTGGGGCAGGGGGGGGGGGTATTAAGCTGAGGGGGGTATATTAGAACAGATTGTAGTATTTTGAGCTCTCAATCACTGTGTCTGTGTATCAAAATCACAAGAATATATATACAGTCAAACCTGTACTAGCGGTCACCTTTGTATAGAGGTCACCTGGCCATTGCGGTCACATTTTGTCGGTCCCTTGAATTTTTCCCATTGACCTAAGCATTAAGGATTGTGCTATAGCGGTCACCTGTCCAACGCAGCCAGCGGTCACCCCATTCCGGTCCCGCCGGCATATCAACACTGCTGATTGCGGTCGCGGCCGACCGCTGTGGGCTGGCCGTAAGGGCTGGCCGTAACCTGCTCAGCACCACGGCCGTAACGCCACCCTTCCGGACGTTATATTGAACCTTGTGGTAATTTTCACCGCTGCATTATTAAAATGTGAATTGAGTTTAGAATCCATATGTATTTGAAATAAAGAAACCTTCATTTTGACACGAAGTGTCTACGGTCACCTTCTGCGTTTCCGACTTTTCCCAAAACGCCTGGCCGTGCGTGGCGCATGGTGCTTTTATGCATTCGGTGGAATCGGCGAAGATTACAGCAATTTTCTCTACAAAAAAACTAAAAAAATATCCATATTTGGTTTTACAATTCCTTAAAACGCATAAATATGTGCCCAATTTCCGTTTTTCGTGGGGATAATTCAAGAAATTTGGGCTGAGAAAATGAGTTTTCGTCTTGTCAAAATGGCGCTGGCATAGTGGAAAGAAAGGTCAATTGGGGTCATCGGAAGACTCCACTGGTACGGAGGTAAATGTATTAAAATGAGGTAAATTTTCTTTTATTTTATAGCATCAAAAAGCGTAAATACGCTATTAAAACCGTCAAAATACATTACTATTAACGTTTAAGATGTAAATCTAAGACTACAATGGGTTTTTCATAAAAGATATAAGCCTAAAAGGAGCAAATTTTCTGCTGACTACCACATTGGCATAATGGCAGAGACAGACAACCGACGCGGGAAAACCCAAGCCGCTGTAAACAAAGGAAAGTTGTCCGCTACATTTTCATGTTCAAAAACGACCATAAACGAACAATCAGTGATATCTGAAGAGCAATTATTTTGTTTTTAACTAAATGAACGACATCTAGATACAAAAGAATCTGTTTGTATGATTGGATTTTGTATATTTTAGTGGGAATGGTTTTATACCAACCATGAACGTCCTTGATACCAACTGAGCTCGCCGACTCGCAGTGATTGGCGGATAGTTAATTGAATTTTCCGCGGCAGCGAGTACACGCGATCCAGGCGCAACATCACAGGGCTGCCGCCGTGGGAATGCCACGCCTCTACATGGCGGCACACTTATGCGGGTGGTGTTACGTGCGCCATGTTCTTCGTTTGCGCAAGGATAATGTTACATGTAGCAGCTGGGGAAGAGCGGTGTCGCAGCAGTGACGTCCCTACCGTAAATTATAGGTGGCGCGCTGCGCCACCTGAGTTTAGGAATAAGTCGCGCCAAGCAAAATCAGGTGGCGCCGCGCCAGTGCGCCACCGGGTATTTCGAGCTCTGTTTTGTTTGCTGTTCCTTTCTCCAGTTGCGCACCCTCATTTATTCCAAAAGGGATGATATCTCCTCGTATAAGGGTAGGTAAAAAACATGCAGAATCACAGTTTATTTTACCAAAACCTTTAGGTATGTATACAACTGAAAGTTTCTAGGAAACAAAAAAATACAACAGACCTCTCCTTCTCTATTCTGGACTGCAGGTTGCCCTGTAGAGCCAACAGCTCCTCCTGCTCCGCTACGAGTGCTGCCTCTTCCTCCAGTAACAGCTCCAGCTCTTCTGCAAGCAACACCACATTACGGTATCAATATTCTCTGCCATAACATGTGTTGTAAAGATTTGGCTTATGAATTTGATTCCAAATTATAGCAACTTTCCCAAAGAAAAGTGTCTTGTGATTTTCTCACCATCATCTTCCTCCTCCTCTTCCTGTTCCTCCATCTTTCCCTCTCCAGCCTCCTCCTCCTGCTGCTGGACCACTGCTGCCTCCACAGCTGCTGCAGCTTCTTCCTTCTCTCCCTGTTCCTCAGGCTCCACCTTAGTCTCAACCTCCTCCTTCTGGGCAGAAGCTTTCTCCACTTCCTTCTCATCCACTTGTTCTTTTGTCGCCTTTTCCTTCTGCTTCTCTGCATCAGCTGGCTGGGGCTTTTTCTCAGCAGGTTTCTTATCTGCTGGTTTCTTGTCAGCTGGTTTTTTGTCAGCTGGTTTCTTTTCTGCTGGTTTCTTTTCTGCTGGTTTCTTTTCTGCTGGTTTCTTTTCTGATGGTTTCTTTTCTGCTGGTTTCTCCTCAGCTGTCTTCTCTGCAGCAGCTAGTTTGCTCTCTGGTTCTTTAGTCTCTGTAACCTTTGCTTTGGTCTCTGCCTGTTTGCTTTCTTTCTCCTTCTGTTTGGCGCTGGTTTTGGTGGTGGATGAAGCGTAGGTTGTTTTGGCCCGCTTCAGCTGTATTCAGAGGCACATTCAAAAAATCAAATTTAAACAAGAAGCACTTTATCTTGAACAGTTGAGGCTATGTTAAGACCTTTCTCTTGAGCTTATGATCTTCTGTACATCCAAGCAACTTTAAGAAACTGGTTAAGACTTTAGAAACTAATTCAAGATGTCAGAAGATAGTTTAAGATGTGACATGCAGGTTTATGACTCTAAGATGCGTAATGATACCCTGCACCTCCAAGCAGTTTTAAGACACTGGAGAACACTTAAAAGACTGGAAAGTGATTTAAGATGTGACGAGCAGGTTTAAGACTCTCACCTGTCTCTTAAGCTGTGTGATGATCCTCTGCACCTCCCAAAGTCGCTCCTCCTTCTCCGGATCCTCCACCCCGGCTCCCAGCTCCGAGTGCAGCTGCTCCAGGAGCGCCTCCTGTCTCTGCAGTTCCTCCTCTATAGAACTGGTCACACAAATTACCCATCATTCCTCACTTCACATCACCCTAACCCAACTGCCAGCTTGATGAGCAGGAGCGCCTCCTGTCACTGCAGTTCTACCAAAGCTTTGTTAAAGAAATACAGTTCAAGGCACATTTTACATAAGAAATTGAATGTTCACCTTCAAGAAAAGAAAAATCAAGAAAAGTGGAAAACCCAAACAAAGGTAGAGCATGGTATAGATACCTTAGGAATAAAATATTTTAACATACCTCAATGCAAAGAAAAGAAACGAAAGAAATAAGACCACTTGTACCTTTTTACCCATGAAGACCTGTAGTACTATTGGCAGAGGCTGCCATAAGATGTTGTACATACAAAAAGTGTTAAATGTGAGAGTGAGAATGTTAGGATGATGACAAATGTACTGATGTGTTAGTAGAGTGAAGGGAGTGAAGTGATAAGGTTAGAGTGAGGATATGAGTGTGTTAGTGAGGAAGTGAGTTGAGGGATGTGGTGTGTGAGTTAAACACTACCTGGGACTGTCGGGAATGTCATCCAAGTTCATGGTGGAGCTCTCCCATCTGAGGGGACGGCCCACCCTGCAAGCACGTGCACAGGTTAGCACACATGCATGCACATTAACACACATGCACATTACACACACATGCATTCACATTAACGCACATGCACTACACACACACACGACACACATGCACACTAACACATGCACTACACACATGCACACTACACACATGCTCACTACATGCACACACATGCATAATACACATGCACTACATGCACACACAATAGCACTCATGCACTACACACATACACACTACACACACACATGCTCACTACACATGCAAACACACAAACGACACACATACATGCTTAATATGCATGCACTACAAAAGTGCTTACAAACATGCACACATTTGTTAGCACAGAAAAACATATGGATTGACAAACATAAACAATGAAAAAAATAAAAACAAACATTACCACACAGTGATTTCATACAACACAAGGTATTACTATTGTTACTTGCTAACACCTCTGCAAGCTGTATACTACATACCTGTTTGACACACCTAGCCTGTCTGACTTGTGCTTCAGTTAAAATATGTGCATGAGAGTGTTGTACATACACTGGACTGGTGCCATCATTAACATTGAGTGGATGTTAAGGGGTGTTATGGTAAGGTTTACGTTTGGTGTAAGTCGTGGCTGTTATAAACATGATGCCATTAAAAACAGCTTTTTCGCAACCCCAGAATCCTTCCAAGTCTGTCCTCCTGTTACCTGCTTTTATAACAAACAAACAAACAGGCAAAACAATGTTCGGTTTGTGCCAGTAACTACATTTAAGAATAAACAGAATAGAGTAGTTCCGTACTTTCTGATCCCGTCATCGCCGAACAGCTGATCGTGGTGAGAGAAGAAGGCGTTGAGCACACGGTGGCTGATGTTGAGGGTGGGGCTCAGAACGATGGAGATGTTCTGTAGGTTCATCTTTGTCTCCGCTTCCTGAGAGGGGAGAACAGGTAAAATGAGCACGTCGGCAGAACGTACTGCGCCTGCGCGAAACTCGTAATGTATTGTGCATAGCACTTTGGCAGAGCGTCTCATATAAGGTTGTATTCGCGTATATAAGGGTGACATCCCGTCTGTAGTTTTCAAATGTTGTGTAGAAAAAGATATGGTCTGCAACAGGCAAAATTCTGATGCAACGTTGATCAAAAATCCAGCGAAAATCCAGGTTTTGCGCAGGCACAGTACGTTCTGCCGACGTGCTGGTAAAATGTACATTATTCCATATACCTCTGTATATTAAGGCTAAAACCACACTAAGGAAAACTTTCAGCTCAACCCATTAATATGCCTTTAGGTGTAACACACCAGTTTTGTACAGTAAGTACAAGCTGCGTAAGACCGGACTGTAAGGTTTGATCCACTCAGACTGGTGAGGTGGGATCTTTAATGTGCTCGAGGTGTGGCTCTCCTTAAACACGGGACCTCCGGTTTTATGTCCTATCATAGAGGATGTTCCCAACCCATTGCTAGGTATTCATTTTCACCTGAGTCAAGTAAGGAAATGTGTAAAGTGCATTTCACAAGGAAAGGCATTGGAGTCTGTGAGGGATTTGAACCCAGAACCTTTAGATTCTGAGTAAACAACCCTAACCACAAGACCACTTGCCACCCAAGGACTTGCCTGAAACAAACAACACAGAGGAAAACAGTAAACTCACCCTGTCCATGATGTGCACCATGTGCTGGATGAGCCAGGTGATGAGCAGGCGGTTACAGGTGGGCAGCTGGTACAACATCTGGATCAGCGCAGCTATACGATCATCCTCACCTGCAAGGGCTGGAACAGGTGAAGGTCAAGGTACAACAGCATTAGTGTTGTGCTGTACTAGCCATAGCAACTGTTACTTACTAATAGGCTTAGTGTTCTAGCCAGAGTCAGTCTTTCTGTCAATTGATGGAATTTTGCAACTAATGCCGGACAAACATTTTGCCCAATCTGTCATCTTTGACAGGCAAAAATTGGCATGTAAAGATACAGAAAGAGCTTGAATAAACAAAATTTACCTCTCAAAATGTAGAAAATAGCATTTTAGAGTGTAAAGATTTCAAAATTTTCCAAGGGAAGTAGCCCCCACCCACCCTTAGGATTGTCGCTCTTGAGCCAGAGGCGTTTGACATGATGTTATGCCAAACAAAATTGAGATGATGGAAAAAAAATCTAGGCTGGCCAGAACATTGCATCATATAATGTAGATATTTGAGAATTGTAGGTAGTTGTGAGTACTAAGATGTTAGAAGGAAATTAACAGAGGAAGGTTTGGTACCTGAAGCATCCTCAAAGCCAGGTAACAGCTCCATGGTGAGTACAGGGTCAGGTAACTCCCTCAGGTAGGTCTTGAGGAGCCCGGCAACCGTGTGGGGGTCATGGTCCTGTAGGTCAACGACCTCACCGTGGTCATAGGCAGCACGCAGGGCGTCCACCTGGGACTTCACAGGTGAGATACGGTAGATCCCTTCTGTAGACAGACCTGGGAACAGGTAAGACATACATCCGTGAATAGTTTCATCAGGTTGGTAAGTCACTGAATAAAGAGACTCTTTCTACACAACCAGGTGTTTTATTCAGCCGACGTTTCAGTGACCGTCTGTCACCTTTCTCAGGGCAATTCTGACTGGTTCACATTGCACTGCAGCATAGGTGTCGCTGCTATAGTGCAGCGCAATGTGAACCAGTCAGAATTGCCCTGAGGAAGGTGACAGACGGTCACCGAAACGTCGGCTGAATAAAACACTTGATTGTGTAGAAAGAGTCTCTTTATTCAGGTAAGACATACAGGTGAGAAACATGTGGGAACAGGTAAGACATACAGGTGAGAAACATGTGGGAACAGGTGAGACATACAGGTGAGAAACATGTGGGAACAGGTAAGACATACAGGTGAGAAACATGTGGGAACAGGTAAGACATACAGGTGAGAAACATGTGGGAACAGGTAAGACATACAGGTGAGAAACACGTGGGAACAGGTGAGACATACAGGTGAGAAACACCTGTGAGAAACATATCAGGGCAGGTGATACACACAGGTGAGAAACACTTGAGGATCGGTAAGATATACAGGTGGAAAACACTTGGAGTAGACAACATGCACCACAAAAAACTTCAATCTGTAAACTGATGTAGACTTTTCTATACCTCTTTCTTCTATAAAGTCCAGACAGTCTCTGAAGATGGCTGGTAACTCAATCCCATCGATCAGCTTGGACCGTTCCACTGCCTCATGCAGGGGGATCCCAAAGATGGGCTGGGGTGGCTCTGGAAGAACAATAGAAATGGGATCTTGACTCCAACTGCATACGTATCCACTCCCCAAAACTGTGTGTGCCAAGGTACAAATTTTCCCTTTGAACTGTTTAGCATTATTTTTCTTCAATCAAAAAGGAGTGAAACAACAAAAATGAATGGACATGGACCATCCGCCAATTGCTATATATGTGTCTTGCTTTTAAACTATGTATGTATAATATGTATGTAGACTCTGTATGTCTATTTGTCTATCAATTTGGTGGGACTTCAATCATGTAACCCATATTTTGTTATATTTTGTCTGAGTCTGACCACTTCACTCATGACCTCAATGAAAAGCGATCATCAGGAGAATTCATGAATAAACAAAGACTCAAACAAACATAGTTAAGCTCCTCCAGCACGTCGGCAGAACGTACTGCGCCTGCGCGAAACCCGTAATGTATTATGCATAGCACTTCGGCAAAACGTCTCATATAAGGTTGAATACGCGTATATAAGGGTGACATCCCGTCTGTAGTTTTCAAATGTTGTGTAGAAAAAGATATGGTCTGCAACAGGCAAAATTCTGATGCATCGTTGACCAAAAATCAAGCGAAAATCCAGGTTCCGTGCAGGCGCAGTACGTTCTGCCGACGTGCTAAATCAACAAAGCGTGACCTAAGCTCCTCCCACCTCTGGCTGGTGAGCTGAGTTCGTCAGCTGACAGAGCCTGAGCCTGGGACGGAGACTTGGCATCCTTAGCCTCCCTCTTCCGCCCAGACTTCTCCTTAAAGCTGTAAGACCTGAGGATATCTGGGGTGAGGTCTCGAGGCAGGCTGGAAGACTTCTTCTTCTCCTTCTCCTACAGGTGAAACAGCCAGGTGGTTAATTCTACTGCCAGTCTTCTTTCAACAATAGACCACTTTGCATTTGGTGTGCTAATCTTCCAACATTTATGCCGAAAATATTTGCGCTGAAGTGAAATATGTGTAGGGAGTGCATGGATATCTGTATCTGTATCTGTATAGCCGGTATAATGGCCCTTCATCAGCATAACACAGCAGCTTCGCAGGTACGCGGCACAGCAGCAGCTGGCTATACAACATCGAGCGACCAGGTAGGGTCTAAAGTGATACTGATAAAAGTCTACTGTCAATGTATGTGAGCTGTACATTGCTGTGATTGGATTGTGCCAATATTTATGCATCGTGGGCAGTTGCAATCCTGAAGACACGATATTTGTGGGCCTTCTATCAGCTTTCCTTGTTACTGCAGTGGAACTTTCCGTTTGAATTATGTTCTGTTTTGATGTTCTGTTTTGGGGTGCCAGATAGGTTTTTGGGCCAGGAAGAAGTGGTGTAGGTTTGATCTGCTTAATTTTGTGGAATATCAATAAGAACAATACAGGGCTTATTAAAATAAAAAAATAAAATGAACTGTACTATCACTACTATGATACCTTGTGATGAGACTTTTCTTCCTTTTTCTCCTTCTCCTTCTCCTTGGCCTTTTCCTTCTCCTTGTCTTTGTCCTTGTCTCGCTCCTTGTCTTTGAACTTCCTCTTGGAGTTCTGTGAGAAGCGATTGCGGAACAAACCCTTTCTTTTCCCCTTGCTGGGGCTCCTGTGGTTTGATACCAAGAGACATTTTATTATGGACAAAATTGAAATTTATCAAACTGGAAAAATGTTTGGGGATCAGTCTTCATTTTTTCTACTTATATTGACTTTAATACCTGTTGATAAATGTGTATTCTAACTTTGATAACTAGATAACACACTATTTCTGTTACAGTAAGAATTATGTAAGCACAGTAAAACAAACAGAAACTGGTACCACTTAAACAAAAATGCCCCTGAAGTTCCAAAACATGCTGCAAGGGGGCCCAGTACTCTGAAGTCCTGTCTTGAGCTGAAACTTTAAGATAGGAAGTAATTAAAACTCACTCCTCGTCCGAATCCTCTTCCTCGAAGGCGACGTACCCCGGCGCCTTGTCCTTCTTGTGTTTGTCCTTCTTCTTCAGTGTCTCCTTCTCCTCCTCCTCATCTGTCAATCGTAAGGGTCAGAGGTCAATCATAGGGGTCAGAGGTCAATCATAGGGGTAAGGTGGTTTGTCAATGTTCACAATCATCTGGGACAGATATATCAATATAAGAATACGCACTCTGGTTCACAGGAACTGGATTAGCAGAAACAATGCAATTGGCTCCTCATCAGGTGGCAAGGTGGTCTTGTGGTTACTAGTAGTAGTAGGGTTGTTGATCTACTGGTAAAGGTTCTGGGTTCAAATCACTAGCAGGTCCCAATGGGACTATCTTATTTTATTATTATTTTTTATTTTTTTAGACTTAGGTGATTGGTGTGTACATATAAGCAGAACATGTTGGAAAATCGATTGCGCACTATTTTATCACTCGGGTACTCAGCTGTCATATCATGGAGCTAGAAAAGTTCAATCAGCTCGAAAAATTTATGTCCCTAGCCCTTGCAGTGGTACAAAAAAAATGTAGTGACACAGCAATATGGGGTAGGGTCCACACAAAAATAAGACTAGGGTCGGCGTTTTTTTTAGGGTCAGTCGGGAAACAGGAAACACAACATTTATTTTCCTAGGCCTTATGCAAACCTTGTTATATAAATGTTATGTTCCATTCTGTACATGTAATATAGTATTCTCACCATGATCAGGCTCCATGTCCTCCTCTGTAAAGTCGTTCTCCCTGTTATACAGTCCTGGGAATTCTCCACTGTCCTCTTCCATGGGGCTCTAATTAATAATAAAATGTGCCCAGTGTAATGTTTTAGCCAGTGTCAAGAGAGTGCAAGCTTATCGACCATGTCAAATGTGTAACTATATGTATATGGCATCGCCATCGTTGTTGTTTAATAGTTGCATAGATTTTGTAAGCAGTTGTTGTTGCGGCGCAAAGTAATCTCATAATTTCATCATTAATACAATCGTGACGATGTTTAAACTCAAGTTTGTTTGTCTTCAAACGGACCTGGTGATTCTAGAAAGGCAGTAAAGATCTTGAGACAACAGTATAATCACGAATGGTGAAGAATGGAAGAATATTCAGTTCACCCTCACCTTTGACAAGTGCGTGACTCCAGTGAAAATACAGAAGCGACGTCTTAGCCGCGAAAGTTAAGGTGAGAAGAAAATGAGACGAAAATAAGGAGAAAGAAATAAGGTTCAGGACCTATCACCTTCAAGGTTTAAGAAATAAAAGCTGAAATGAAACGGAACAAACTTACAAACTAACTCAAAGAACCGACTGTCTCTCCAGACAGCGCCGCCATCTTGGATTGGTCTCGTGCCCAGAGGTCAGGGATGACGTAGCAAACAACCTCGTGCCCAGGCATTATCGATTTATCAGTGAAAGCTTTCGGTAAAAAAATAACCCGAATTAGAAATTGATAAAAACATCTATAGACTGTATGCTGTGTACAAAAGGACATTTTACTTATGACTAGAAATGCTTGGATTGATGTTGGATTAGTCCATTTTCATGAATCACATGCACTAGTACTCCACTTGTTACATACATTGTACAGTATTAAACGTTACTCGATTTGCAGATTTACATATGTAGTATTTATTCTGTACTGTACTACATGTAGCATTAAAATCATTATTATTGCCCTTCTCACAGATTCAATTCCTTAGTAGCATTCCTGACTAGAAGTTGCGTCCTTGTGAAAGGAACTTTACACCACTGCCCTCACTCCACCAATGTGTAAAATGGGTACCTGACTTCAAAAAGGTGGTGGAAGGAGACGAATGGACTTTCTGCCTTCCAACACCACACCCCAAACACAGTCGATCGACAACCAACTGTCCCTTCAGCCGTTCAGCGTCAAAAATGCTAAGAGAATACCTTTACCTTAAAGGACGCAGGCAAAAACAAATATGTATCTACACTTCTTCACAAACAGAACTGCAAGCTGGTGGAATGAGCTACCCGAAGAGGTGATTATGGCACCTAGTGTAAACAGTTTTAAGAAGAGGTTTGATGATCATATGAAAACACATCCATTCATCTACAATTACAAAGCTTTGGACCACCCACTACGTCCAGAGATATCAGTAAACTGAAGAGCGGCCCAAACTGGAGCAGGACTCCTACCCGGCCTGAACAACTCTACTCTTTTTTTTTTACAGCAGCAATCAGCTTTCTTTGGTTCCACTGGACCCATGGATGTATTCAAACCACTTCTCTTCAGTTCACATTCAGTTCAAATGAACCTGGACTAAAATGTATTTCGAAGCTAACAGGCTTAATGCCTGTTGAACCAACTAAAGTTTCACCTCAAGAAGAAAACACATCACACAAATCTTTCACCACCAGCAAGTTTTTTTGCTGCTCATTTATTGATGGATCGCAGACAGTTGTATAAACTTTTCTCCCATTGAAAAGAAACCAAGTTTAGTGTGCGGTCTATGAAACATGTGAAACATACAGATTGGGAGTGATGTAACTTGTGACATTAAACTATCCCTCTGCTTTGAAATGAAGATACAAAGGCTGACTCTTGTATTTGGATTATTCAACGTACATTTGTCATTTCTCCTAACATCTCTATAGCATTAACTGTTACTGTTAAAGTTTCTGAAGGGATTTCTTGCTAAGGTACTTCATAATTCTTGCCTACTACGAATATCTAGTCTTATCGTCTTGACATCAGGAGGACGAAGATCACCCCTCCCAGAACTTGGGAATGTCGTCTCCCGTGATGACCTTCCGTTCTATCCCGTCTTCCGTAATGGCGGCCAATCGGATCACTCCTCCACTGGAGCCGTCACGGAACATCGCCAAGGCCAGGGCTGTACGGGAAAACACCATTTAGTCCATCAGTTAACACAGTGAACATCATCAACACAGAGCCTACATTGTCCAAAATCTCTATTCAAAATTACAGGTAAAATATGGATCCAATTATAATAATGCTTACAGAGTCTACAGTTTCTTTTGCAACTTGAAAACAACATTTTATGTGATTTCATGTGGTCATTTGGAAACAGGAAATGTTGTATATCCTCTTCTAATTTAATATCAAAATCAAATAATCAAGGGAGATAGAATAATGTACAGTCAAATCGGTCTATAGTGACCACTCAATGGACTGGAGAAAACTGGTCACAGTAGACAGGATTCTTAATTAATGTTTGAGTCAATGAAAAAAATAATAATGTAAGGGACCACCATAAAGTGACCACAATGGCCAGTGGTCCTTAGGTAAAAGTGGTCACTAGTGCAGGTTTGACTGTAGTTTTCTCAGCAATGATTGTTGTTCCTAATTTGACACACATTGTAATACTTACAGTATACTGTTTGTAAGGTAAAGACTGGTACTTGTACTTACTATTAGCACAGAACTGGAAACACTCCTCTTTAGTCATGCCCTCCTTGAAGTGTGAGTCCACATAACCGTACACGTACGTACTACCAGAGCCTGGGAAACAGTTGGTACAGGTCAAGCGCTGCTCACAATCAGCATGCTCTGGCTATCAATGGTGTATTGACTAGTACATGGATGTGTATTTATTGGATTGTGTTAATCCACCTCTGCAGGCAGTCGCTCAGTATGCAATTTCTTGTTTGTGTCAAACCATGACACCTCTTTCAGTACTCATTGTGTGGACAATGTTCAGCACTCTATCTTACATCAGATTGGTACGTAAAGTTATCATACAATATCGGTGTACCAGGTGAGATTGATGGACCAGGTACATGACATACGTATCTGTCTCCTTACCTCCTATAGCTACTGGCTGCCTGACAAGCATCCCTCCCAGGGGCACCGAGTAAACCTGCAGGAAAGAAAAAAACAGGATTCTTTGTCAAGCAACTAAAGCAGCACTTGATTGACAACATAACCTATAGCATGAACACTTGAAGTACTGTACATGTAGGGTGCTGTTGTGTCAGATGTAATCCATTCCAAGTTTTAGATCCTCACCAATTTTCCATCATAAACCAATAAAACTGACTTCATCCCAACTGAGTTTGGTCTCACACCAAACTTTCCCTTGTTCTACCTGTCCCAGCTGCATCTGGTCTCCCCTGTTCTGGTATCCCACCACAGTTTCTCTTCTAACTGTCACCAGTTTTGGTATCCCACCACAGTTCTCTTTACCACCTGTCCCCCCTCTAGTCTCACACCACAGTTTCCCTAACTTGTCACCCTCTCTAGTCTCACACCACAGTTTCCCTAACTTGTCACCCTCTCTAGTCTCACACCACAGTTCTCCTTACCTGTCCACCCTTCCTCTTGTCCCATCCTCCCACGATGATGCCAGCCGTCAGGTCCTCCCTGTGCCTGTAGCACAGGTCCTTAAACAGGTTTGCCGCCGTCCGCACCAATGGGGGCTCACCGATCTCAATACTGCAGTCAGGAAAAGAACAACACCATGTTATTTTCCTTCACATATGCCTTTGATTAAAATTAATGGATGTTTAAATCTATTCAACGTAGTTTTCTTTTCATACAAATTAGAAACCTTTTTTTTTCTCTACCAGCATTTCGGCAGCTGCTCTGCTATCTTCATCAGGGCAATGTGCATTTCTCATGTCCACCTGCACCTAACCTGCACTAGTGCTGTACATGTATTTGAGTATATGTGGATTTCTGTTAACTGTCCTGATTGTTTGAATTTCATTAGGTAGGTATAATTTGTCTGGTGCAGGTATGCAGAAAAAGGTATTTGGAGCCCCATTGACATAATGAAAACTCAGCGCAGGTTTTGAAAACAGATAGAGCTGACCTGTGAAAGCTGGTGTGATAGGAGACGATGTCTGCAATGGCCTGCGTGTCGGCGGCAGAGCCTGACCGACAACAGAAGATCCGGTCGTGGACCGGTGTGAGTTTGTCCGTTACGCGGTTAGCGATGTATGACCTGCAGGGGAAATAGATACAAGGTTAAGAAGATCGCAACAGGTGATGATTATTGTTGGATGGGTGCAAAAATATTGACAGATACAATGTAACTAGATAACAAGTTTGTGCAAAGAGGTTTCTATTTGAGCCTCCTTGGTTTGTATGACTAGTTTTGCTTCATTCTCTCACATTTCTTGCAATGTCTCTTCCTTATAAACATCCTCCCGTGTTTCATACCAATCTTGGAAATATTACTCTCTATCTGCCCACACTTGGTTCAATCATTGCATAAATTCCAACTAACTCTTCCACCGAAACCTGTACTTGTAACCAGTTTACCCGGAGGTTGTGCGTGAGTCCGCCCCGATCACCACTCCTCCAGCAAACTCCACAGCCATGATGGACGTCTGAAACAACAACACAGTCACAAGGATTGGAACACTTACAATGTACAACATGTGGTACATCATGATATTTATTTAGCTTTGAAGTTTGAGTTTGACAGACCATAAGTCCTTTCACTATCTATAGGAGATTGCATAGTGCATGCACTACCAAGGAAGAAACATAACTTAAAAGATAAATTTTTAAAATCATAGAATTAGTTGACACATGGTAGAACACAAAAGACTGATGTTTGTAAGATAAGTTACACTGGTTACAAGTTAAACCAAGGACCTCCTTGGTTATACATGTATTACTTCATTGATTTCCTTGCTGTTCACAACGTTCCATCTTTCTAACGATGTTCTGTGAACTGTTTTAAAACAAGGCTAGACCAGCACTGGAGCAAGAAGAAGTACTTAGTGTGAAGAGGGTGACCAACAGGCTTATGCCTACTTCCACCTAGGATTCTTCAAGGTATCGTCTTCAAGGTATGTTATCACATTGATGAAAATATGTTCATCTTTCTACAAATTATAACAAATCATGATAGTACATACCCGAAGCTACCATGTCACTGCCCCCCTCCCCCTTTACCATGAAACGTGCAAGGAACAAAATCGCGACACTGCACGGCAGTTGTCTTTTTTCCCAACCCTGTCATGCTAAAGACCCACTAGAACTCACCCCTGTTGTAACTGGAGCGTCCATGAAATCTGGCCCACCGTTAACGGCCGCCGTAGACATGTTCCCTGCACCGAATGACTTCACAGAATTCAGTACAGCCGCCATTTTGAACGTGAAGCGATCGAACTCTGCGGAGCAGCTGCGGTTGGCGTGATCCGCGGAGTCTCCCGATATCACCGTGCGTGCGCGACATCTAGCGTCTTCTTAAAATATTGCAACTCTCACCTGTTACAGTTTGAAAATCAGGTTTTAAGATAATATGACCACAATTCTTTCATAAATTCACTGCATATAGATTATAAATACTGTGTTATTCAGCATTTTGTTTTCAAAATTTTGTCTTTGTCCGCCACATTTACATGTTATACAACTTCATGAATGAGGCAAATATGTGATATAAATCGAAAGCGAAAGCACTTTCGGGAAGTGGCCTATCTTTCAATTCAATTTTCTTCTATATTTAGCCAACCTAGTCACATTAAAGATGACCACAGATAGTGGTTCTACAGTTTGAGGTTATTTCAACTTACACTTGATTTCCTGAAGGAAAGTATCCCTTCTTAAATTTACGTGCCACGTACTCCAGTTATACAGCAAATGTCTCTGTTTGACCAAAATCGATAACGTCAGCAGAGGCGTAAATCTATACGTCATTGATTCAGAGTAATATGTATAATTATGGTTTTTATTCGCTGTAAATTATAACCGGTTTGAAAGGCCAGCGGCCGGACTTCGCGCGCCTTTGACGTCACCAGTGGCGAGTTGCTAGGTAGCGCTGCGGGGGGCAATGATGCCAAGCAGGACGAGCCCAACTACCTCTCCGGGGGTGTGAGGCGTATCGGTTACTGCGCAACACAAGAATGTCTTTTGTTGAGAAAATTAGAGGCACCGTCAGTTGTAATAGACTATCTTAAATGCAATAGATATTATGTAAACTTCATTTTAATGTAATATATGTAATTTAATGATCAAATTCGTGCTGTTGAAGCGACGAAAAGGAAGGTTGGAAACATTCCAGTTTGGTCGGACACCCCTCTGGTGGTGAAAATTTCCCCGGTCCCAGCCTGGAAAATCCAAGATGGCGTCCGGATCTGAGTTGGAGTCCAGCCTAACGTCTATGGACTGGCTACCCCGCCTGAACGTCGGCGGCGCCATGAAGACCAGCGCCGTGGGCGGGCTGGGGGTCCAGGCCATCCGGAAATCACAGAACGCGCTGGACGGGGACGGGACGGCTGACGGCGGCGACGGAGGGGCGGGCGGCCGAGACGGCAAACCGCCGTACAGCTACGCCAACCTCATCACATTCGCCATCAACTCATCACCCAAGAAGAAAATGACGCTGTCCGAAATCTACCAGTGGATCTGTGACAACTTCCCCTATTACAGAGACGCCGGGAACGGCTGGAAAGTACGTATCAGCCCCGTTGTCGTGATGTTTTTCTTTCCCTAGTGATAGAATGTCCCTCCCCGCCCCCGCGCTGCCGTGGTCAGGTCCAAAAGTTTGACACGCCTTCAATAATTAATTAATCTGTAAAAACCACTTGTGGCTGTGTTGTCGTGTAAAACATTCCGCGACAGACAAACAACCACGAGTCCGCCAGTGATACGATCGGAACAATTTTTCTTAAAACGTTCTTCGTAAAAATTCACCAGAGCTTAAACGAGATCTAGGAGTTTCCATGCCTTTTCAATCAATCAAGTGTACTTAATTGTTCTTAGTAAAAAATACCTTGTCTCGCCGCCCCGCCCCCTAATGATATAATTATCTTCTGCCTGCAGCAAAATTGACATGACCTCAACATCAAAACCAGATGTGTTCCTATATGCTCAAATATGTCATTGTGAAAGGTTGTTTTTATTGATTTGAAATGTATAGTGGTGAGTCTATTCCCTGTTGTAGTGTACATATATATGAAGTCGTTGAAATTAAGTATCAGGTGTAAGTACCAGTGTAAGACAACACACCTGTACAGGTGAATTAAATGCAACATATGGGAAAGGCGTAAACCTTGTCAGGAAAAAACTGCCTTGATAATGACAAAATGATCTTAAACTTAACGTCATATAGATTATGATATTCAGCTGCCAGTGTTCAACAGCAAAGTTTAAATAAGAAACATGAAGTCATTCATGTCTGTTAAAAAACAATTTGATAATTTTCCAACACATTGTACGTAGTGTATAATGCAATTGGTAATTGTTATTTGTTTGTTTGTTATAGCGCTAATATCGCGACAAGTCCCTGAATACCAAGTGACATTGAGTTTATTGTCTCATCTCTAATAGCAAAGATCTCATTAGAGTCATTTTTGTTCTTTATTTGTTCGTCATCCAAATGACATTCCTGACTTTGTGTTGTACATGTACAGGAGGGTCTGCATGCCTTGTTCCGTGAGGCGTAGCAAGCCATTTTAATTCTCCATCGATAGTAGCTGGCCACTTTAATTCAACGTGAAGCGCTGTCAGAAATTCTGGGTTAAATGTGATTGGCCACTTTAGTTCCACGTCATACATTGTTTCTTATCCTAAATTCATCATATATTGAAAAATTCTTTGTATCACGTACTACGGTGTTAAAACGACAGATTGCCCAAAAATCATAAACTAGCGTCCAAGGTCCACACACTAGTTTGGCCAGACACCCCATGAATACAAAAGAGCATTCTAAAGAAGTCACTTCCAAAGCCTTATAGTTATACAAGAACAACTTAATTTACCGTTAAGCATTATCGGCCTTCCTAAATTTACCAGTAAGCGTTGCCAGGATCCCCATGCAGACCCTCCTACAGGGTTGGGGGGAACTCATCAGACTCATTTGTTTAATTAGGTTGGAGTGATTACGGAGTGGAAAATTTTGTTTTAATTACGGGCATCATTTACATCACAGAATAGCTCATTAACATAAATGATGGAAGCGTCGCCTATTCATTATGATGGGGATTAATGTGATATTCATGACACACATAATGAACAGGCACGTATTTCATAGCAAAACACATTTTTCTGTTTTTCCTATTTTTTCATGCATTCCATAATTTGCACACCTTTTGATAATTGGAACTACATTTTGTAAATTCATAGGTTACCATACGTATATTTTACAGTTACATTAAGGTCAAAATCATGGCATTTTCATATTGATGTTCAAAGCTTATTTGCATAATCCAAGGTAATTAGTGCCCAAACTACGTACTTTTCATTTGTTAATGTTATCTGCAAAATTGCTGGTTTCTGTTTTTTTATCAGCAATTCTAATCTTTTGGGTGTAAATTGCAGGTTACAGGTGATTTCATGCCCTGAAAATACATGTGATACATGTATGTGTGCTAATCATGTTCTGACATATTGTGCCATTAAAACATGCAAATATTGCCTTGATAAGTGTTAGTTCCTAAAATTCAGGAATAGAAAGAAAGTACCAATACTTGTCACCAACAGGCCTCAGTTGTTCCTCTATTTTGATATTATTTAGAGCCAACAAGGCTTATCTGATACTCACAAAAACATACAAATACTACTATGGTACAAATGTACTTACATGCATATACTGGTACATGTACATGTATGTTCTTTATAATAGTTTTGCCCTGCAAAGCAAATTATTCTCCGTCCATGCAAGTTTTCTGGGGTTTTTTACCTAAGATTATAGATTGCATCAGATTGAATTAAGATAGAAACTTAAGTATCACGTTACTTATTAGCCTCCTTATCTGTCCTGATCAAACAGGCTTTGTTTAGTCAAGACTGGATTACGGGGATAACCAGGATAGTGGCCAGCACTGCTGCTGATTGATTGTTTTAATGTTTGTCTCTTGTTCTTACAGAACTCCATAAGACACAACCTGTCCCTAAATAAATGCTTCCTCAAGGTACCAAGGTCGAAGGACGACCCAGGAAAAGTAAGTAGCTCTCCTAAGACTTCTAAGATATGAGTCTTGTAGGAGGAGTTTCACTATCTATTGTAATATCTTCTTTGTTCATTATTTGAATATTGCTAGTAATTTGGTATTTCTACCTTCTTGTGAAATGGAAATTTACTGGTGTTTGTGAAAAAAAAACCCAGACCTAAAATCCTGCTCAGCCACATGTAACCTTGACCCCAAGTCCTGTGGCACACATGTCTGACCTTGAGTGTGACACAGCCTGGTTTATGGGGTACTTTATGGAAAGCGACTTCTGACACTACTGACTGAGAATATTATGTGTGGGAGGCACATTGTGTTCAACAATAGATCCATATCATCTCATTAATAATTCATGTAGGAAGTATGGAAATGAATTATGCACATCAATTATACACTGTATGAATCTGAATTGGGTACCTGGTAAAAAAAAATGCCTTTCGGCAAAATAAATTGCCAGTGTCGTAGGCGTGCACCTAGTTGTATTATGTGTACAAATGTATATGGATATTATGGAATGATGCTCCGAAGCTCTGAATATTTGTTATTAATTGCTATTTCAAGCTATGTAATGAAGACTGCTATATATATATATTGGTTAACAATATGTTTTAAGATGAACACTCGCAATTTGGGTTTATAACACTGAGACTTGTACAATGTAGATAAATGGATCAATTTAATCCTCAGCTAATCTTTCTCACCACAAACAAACCACCTCTCGGTAAGACAGCCAAAGTGACCTAGTTTTCCTTTAGAATTTTTTGTCAACCCTCCGGGATGATGATGGAATGTTTTGTTCCGTCTTCAGGGTTCTTATTGGGCGATAGACAACAATCCGCAGGAGGACCCCATCCCTGCCAGACAAAAACCTCGCAAAAGGAGGTCCAGTGACAGGGTGAGTTAAACACTCGCATGCAACCACACACACTCACACTCAGGTATGTACAATGTATGCACACACAGTTATACACTTACTTACTTAGACTTGGGCCTGCCTTGTCTTCTGACGCATGAGGGAGTCAGAGCGTTCCAGCAAGTTCAGTCACACAGTCACACACGTACACAAATGCATGCACCTGTGCACACACACACACACATGCACGCACACATACCTACACACACATGTATGCATGCACCACACACACACTTGCAGATACACTCACATACACACACACACACACACACATACAAGAAGAGACTCAGCAACACTCAGTGCCAAGGATGAGTTAAATACACACATGCATACAGCTGATGCTGTATTTCCTACTCAGGTGCCTTGACAAACATTTCACTACTGTACATTGTTTATAGATGTGGGTGCCAGTTTTAACTTTACAGTACAGGTAGAAGCTGAATATTACTCTAGCATTCTGATCTGTTTGTTTATTTGTTTTCCCCACACAGCCTTACAGCCCAGAGGAGAGCCTACACAGCTCCAACAGTAGCGGCAGTCTGGGCATGTCTGGACCCACCCTGGCAGCACTCAACTATGGACAGGCAGCCATTCCTCAGGTTCAGTTCTACTGCATGTATAGCAGAGTAGAATGAACTAAAGCAGCTTAGATGTGAAATCTAACAGAGTAGCCTTCATTACCATTTATCTGCCAGGTTACATATACATGTATCTGCCACTGTGTGTGTTCGAGAGATCTCTAGTGCAGCACCCCCAGGTATGCACAGTTTAGATATGCAGGAGTGCATTGCACTGATGGACGTTGCATTGGAGATCTCTTTAAGCGGATATATGTGACCAGAACAAACCGTATTGGAGACTAAACATTGTGAAAGCGGCACATGTAAATTACATGTTCTAATTTCTAAACTAGCATCATTGATGTATCTGTTAACAGATAATCGAGCCCAAGGCTGGCTGGGTGGACAACAACCCTGCCTTCGAGGACCTCAGTGCTTCATTCCGCAGCCTCTACAAACAGGTGTTTGAACAGTCATCATCAGGACAGCTCTCCACATGTGAGTACTGTAGTACAGGACAGCTCTCCACGTGTGAGTACTGTAGTACAGGACAGCTCTCCACATGTGAGTACTGTAGTACAGGACAGCTCTCCACATGTGAGTACTGTAGTACAGGACAGCTCTCCACATGTGAGTACTGTAGTACAGGACAGCTCTCCACATGTGAGTACTGTAGTACAGGACAGCTCTCCACATGTGAGTAGTGTAGTACAGGACAGCTCTCCACATGTGAGTACTGTAGTACAGGTGTTTGAACAGTCATCATCAGGACAGCTCTCCACATGTGAGTACTGTAGTACAGGACAGCTCTCCACATGTGAGTAGTGTAGTACAGGACAGCTCTCCACATGTGAGTAGTGTAGTACAGGACAGCTCTCCACATGTGAGTACTGTAGTACAGGTGTTTGAACAGTCATCATCAGGACAGCTCTCCACATGTGAGGACATTGTGTATTACCATTAGCATTTTATTACACTAACATGATATCAATGGCATCAGTTTGTCTGTAAAGGAATTTTAGCCCTGCAGAATTTTAGCCCTTGAACCATAACTGAAACTTCTTGTATCTTGTGACTTTCAGCATCATCCAGTGGCATGACCACCCTAGGAACAGTTGCCACCAGCAACCGGTCGACGCCCGGCAACTCAGCTGTGTTCACTAAACCAGCACCAACACCACAGGCTCTGGCAGCATCACTAACAGCTTCTAATATAGGTGAGGTGTCAATCATAGAGAAAACATGTAGGTGACACTTTGACTCAGGCTGAAGAACAAGTACTACAAATATTACGAAATCAGAAAAATCTGATGAGAATAATCAAAGTCCTCTTCTTCATAAGGTAGCTTCTTTATATCATAGAAATTTTGAAAAAGCAGAAGCTGAATAGTTTCTTCATAGTTACATTCTTACATGTTCTGCATATATGTGTCTCACTGGTTGCCATGGTGATGACTGTTTCCATGGTTACAGCCGGAGACTGGTTGACGAGTCTGGACCTGCTGAAGGAGAGTTGTCGTCTGGCAGGGAGTTACAACTGGGGGGACATCGACATGTCACAGTTTCAAGGTAGATATTTACCTCCGTGTATGGAGGTTTTGTTTTTGGTGTGCCTCTCTATTTGCTTGTGGGGCTATGGTCATTGGGATACTGTAGAGTCACAGGAAGTGAGGGGAAAATGGTGTAACTACAGACTGACAGGAAGATTAAATTGGAAGTCACAGTGATTCCCCACAGGCTTGAAGTGACAGTGGAATATGCACAAAATCAGCAAGAACTTTGCAACAACTCTAAATTCTTCATGGATGGATGAAATCTTCAATTTCTTGTTTATCAAGCACTTTGTGGATACTTTTTTTGTTCTGTAGCAGCCCGGTTTCTTTCAGCATCCATCAGTTCATTACAATTTTCAACATTTGTTCTTGTAAGTTGCATATACACTAGCATGTTATGAACATGTTTTACAGGTCTGATGGAGAGTATGAAGCAGGCTGACCTGAATAACTGGTGTCTGGACCCGTCACAGTTCTCCGATCTCTGTTCCTCCCTCAGCCGGTTCTTCAACCAAACTGGCATAGCACAGGTCAGGCCTTTTGGAACCCAAATTTGAAACTAGCTTTCCAAAAATGTGTTTACCGTTAAGCCAGCAACAGCTGAGTAGATATCTCTTGCAGCATTTTATGTCAATAAGGGTTTGTCATCCGGGTAGAGAGTTACGTAATTTATTTTGTATTATGTAGTGTTTTCATTCTTGTTGTTGTTGGCTGATGTTTTAGGCTGCCTCGACCAGACTTCATGATGGTGGAAACGACCCATTAGGAGCCAGTAAGGCCAGTAACGCCAGCAGTTACGGCTCCAGTCACCACAGGTAAGAAGGATGTCATGTCTCCAATACCATCCCTTCCCTACCCATATCCCTACAGGGTATTGTGTGAGCTGGTAAATTGCTGTTGGGTCTTCAGATTATCTTACTCCTTTTAACTTATATGTTATATGCCTGATTGTCCTAAGGGTCTTCCAAGCTTAAAGACAGCATGGGGGGGGGGGGGGTGTTCAGTATATACTGCATATAGCATCTGTCATTCTTGTTTAGGGTTATTTTCATAAACCAAAAGCTGCATACTGATTGTATTCAATTTTTCTGTCAACATATCCAGACATCAATGCATAGCTCTAATCCTCAATGACATTAAGTATCCAAGTATCAAAGACCCTGTCAATGTAGATTGTAAAGTTTTCCACTGGTGTGCAAAAGTGTAGAGGTACTTCCTGTGTGAGTCATTTCTGTCTTCTCTGTGCCCAGTGGCAGCCTGGGTACCCGGACGTCAATGGCAGGCTCCATGCACCTGTCTGGGAACCACCTGAGCGTGATGAACGCCAGCGGGAGCACCTCGTCCCTCGGGTCCCACCACAGCGTCAGCCCACGGGCGCACCCGCGGCCGCAACACCCCATCCCGGTGGAGTCGGCGGCCTCACAGTTCACTAACGATGATATAGAGGACGATTTTAATTGGGACTCGCTAGTTTAGAAGGTTTTAGTATCTGTGTGTAAGTAAAACAGCGTGATGAGAAACTCAACACACAAAAATGTAGGCTCACCTTTGACCCATTACTGAGTCACATGACAGGTCATGTGACTGAGGTCATGTGACTTTGGTAGGTACTGGGTCATTTTTCCTGATGAAGGCTTGACAGAAAATTTTACAGATATCTTTGACCAATTACTGGAGTCCCATGACCTCACTGTGGTCATGTGACTTTGGTAACAGGTCACTCTTCTTAAAGAGGGCTAGAAATTTGACCAGCCCCAAATTTGGTAAGCCTGATTTCTTTGTGGGTCAGATCAAAGTTGAGTTTCTCATTACTGTGATGTTTTATCAGCATCTCTCCTTTAACCCTTGGCATGCTAATGCACCGGCACTGGCCTGGTACATGGGTGCATCCTTAGCTGGCTGTAGGTTAGTCTCCAGAATGTTTATCAAGGCACTATTTTCTCTCTACATGTTTTCTTCTTTTCCTTCTCAGCTCATCATCAATGTGTTGTATCCTTCTCCCTCCAAGTAAGTTTGAAATTGAATCTGAAGTCTGACCTAAGAGAAATCATATCATTGAATCCCACCATCAAAGCAGAAAGCTACTGGTGGAAGTGTTGTAGGTATGGGAGGTAGCTAGACAGGATAGCTATGCTGGGCAAGGTAGATTTGCTGGGTCACAAAGTTGGTACATGTAGTTACACTGCTTAGGTATGTTAGTAGTTATAGAGAGACCAGTTAGCTAGTCATCACCAGTCATCAGTCATTTTAAGCCTCCAAAACGTCATCAGAAGTCCTCTCTTTTACTTAAACTACCAGGTAGCCTATGTTACACAATCTCTTGCTGTCTGGGCCTCCTTCCTAAGACTGACCAGTAGAAGGGCATGCTAAAAGCATGATGTAGTCAGGCTACTACTTAATCCAGGCATTCTCATGGACTACAACACCCCAACTCAGAGCAATGTTAGCAGGCAAAGCTTACTTACTGATATAGGAAAACATCTGAACACTTAGAGAATGACAGAGACAATCAGGTGATTTTGAGGCCACTTGGAAAAATGATTTGAAGAGTCCAAGAATTGGGCAATTGTGTTACAGTGGCCCATGGAGGATGTGCAATATAGGAAAACCACTATTTCTGCTTCTGAACTTGACTGCCTTATATAGAACTAAGATGTTGGTTAGCAGGGCCCTAAGACAAGACAAATGTCTCTAGTAGGTTACTGTAAGATCCTAGTGACAGGACACAAGACTCTTCACTCTTTTACCTACAAAACTTTCAGGTAGTCATAGGTACAATTTGGTGATTTTGAGTGCAAAATTAGTTCAAGTGTTATTGAAATCAAAATTTGATTTCATAATGTTGAGCAAACTGAAATGGCCTTATTTTAGTAGAATGCTCTCTTTCAGACTACCTATGAATAACAAGTGTGTATTTTTGTGTCCTTCGAAAAGCTTTATCCTTTTACACTCCCCTGGTAAACATCCTGGAGACTTGGAGAGAGGAGATGTGGACAATATTGTACATAAGAGACGTCAGACCTACATACAGTGTGCTCATGTGTCATGTAGCTGTCTGTATTCTATAGATCCACGAGGTGGTCACAACGTGATGAAATATCCCATACTTCTCCATATCTGTGAGTGATACGTACATGTTACGTCCATCCGTAGGTTCCACACCAACTCCTGTCCAGTTTGTGGTGCTCATAGCGTCAGAGTGACTCCTGTGTTTCCAACCGTGTGCAGCGAAACATTGCTGTTACTAGGACTAAGCAACAAAAGGACCAACATGTTGTATGTTACTATTGAAACCTTACTGATGACATATTGTAAAATCTTTGGCTGCAACTGTCGGTTAGGGTAACCATTGTATTCGCGTATTTAAGGATAACATCCTGGCTATAGTTTTCAAATGTTGTTTTGGAAAAGACATCCTCTGCAATGGGCAAGCCTCTGATGAAACGTTGACCGAATATCCAATGAAAACCGTGAAAAATCCAGGTTTCTAGCAGGCGCAGTACGTTCTACTGACATGCTCCTTCGACTATTATTCTTTGAAGACAAGAATCATGTCCATCTTGCTATAAGAGCCATATTTCGTCTGCCTGGTCCTGGAAACACAGCGATCACTCCGGGATGTTAGTCTGTCTTCTGTCAAAAGTGATTCTCAATAATCCTACATGTAGTGCAAACAGCTTGTGATCACCTCCCTCTACCAACACTTCCACAAACTGCAGCCTACACTTGTCACTGCGAATTTGTAAAGATACTAGAAATTTGAAATATTAAATTTCTCAAACATCTCTAAAAAATATATACATTATAAATAAAGAAAATTCTAATTTCATATAGAGATCTAGGAAGCAAACTCAAATACTATGTGAAACTGTACATCCAGTAAAATATGGAAAGTTGAAGTAAAGGGTTTCTAATGTGATGCCCAGAAAATTAGATCACTTCTCAAATTCGAGGTGACATGTTCCCACATAACAGACACTGTGTGTTTGTAACCATCTGGTAGTACCTATAATTATTAAGGTTTGTAAGATAAATGCTGTGTTGATGTTCGTGTCTTGTAGGTTTTTCTTAAGAAATTTTTATATTGTGTGTTCGACGTACAATCTATCCATGCCACTGTAGTTGAAATATGTACAGTGATATATGAAGTTCTGCATGAAGATTCATAATAATAACACAATCAGGACATTATTAACTATCAACATGTGTTAGTGGAAAACAATACATCGTATTAACACTGCATGTAACCTAGGCAACTGTAATCTTGGCAACTGTAACCTTGGCAACTGTAGCCTTGGCAACCGTAGCCTTGGCAACTGTAGCCAAGGCAACTGTACACCCCAATGTCATCTGTCTAAAGCAACACTGGTTACTGTGAATTTGGAAAGGCATTAGAAAGATTGAAAGATTAAAATGTCTCTGCAATTATAAATGTTTTAACAGAAAATAAGACACCAAAACGTAGAGAACTTTGCTCTTTGTAACATCACAAGTGGTTTACTGTACATCCTGCAGAAAGTTGAAAAGTTGGACTTCCAACACGGACTGCTTTCCAAATCAAAGTGGCCGGTGTTCAGTAGAACTGTAGAACTGCTTAATTTGTAGGTTCACTTCACTCTGGAGATCCAGGCAGGTTTACTGTAGGATGGAAATGCTCCTGTGGAAATGAACTGGAGGCGCTTCATGAAATCCTGTGAACCCCCACCTCTCATCGACGGTTTACCCCCGTCATTAAGGGACCAATCGTTAACTAGAACAGTAGGTGGACCGCAACGTAAGGTACATGTAGTGCTTTTTTTTTTTTGCTGTCATGAGACCAGCCTGTCTCACATGTGTATAACTAATGAATTCTGCAACGCGACGAAGGTTGAGTGGAACACAGTATGGCTGAGTTTCGTGTGCGAAACACAGTCAACATGATTTTGTTTGGGATAAAACTAGACGTTTTGCAAGTGCGGCAGATCGCAGGTAGTCAGGAGTTGTGAGATGACAAAAGACGAACTGTCTAGCACGACCTTGGAATTTTTGACCTTGTAGTCAGTAAGGAGAGAGAACATATCAAGTATCATGCAATATGTGCCGATTGGCAATGTGGATCATCATGGTAGTGAACAATACTGGTTGCTTGAAACTTGGGAAGACACGAAATTCGGAAAATCTCTAACAAAATCTTTTCTGCACTATACTTTGTGGCAAAAAAGACACCAGAGAAGCTCTTTCAAGCAAAATTACTAGTATAAAACATTATACATCTGCAAAAATTTGGATAATGGCTTCCCAGGTTTAAGCTGACCAGTGTTTGACACTTCCTGGTCATGAAGTGTGTGAAAATTAGAAGAAGACGTAACAATTTGTGGCCTGGGAGGAAAAAACACTTTCTTAGCAACTATCGTGTATTTCTATAAAGAAGACGTAGTTTCCTAAAATCTTAAAACATCCCTGTAAATTTTTATGCAATGTATTATATTTGCCATTTTACTTATTGATCCATGTGGACATTAAAAACTTCTAAATATATTAGCAGCTTTCTTTCTTTGTGTATTGACTTGATCTTTGTTGAGATTTACCACATTTGTGGAAGGATTGACAAATGTCAGTTAACAGCAGACTATCACCTTTTCAAGATGTGAACCTGGAGACCAAACTGTAAGGTTTGAACCACTCACACAGGGAAGGACCCCTGCTCTTTTTGATAAGCGTGGTGGGTTCTTTAATTAACATGCTAGAGGTGTGGCTCTCCTAAAATACAGGACCTCCACCTTTACATCCCAAAGAATATCCTCGAATACAGCTAGGTACAGTGACTCCAGAACTATACCATGTAGCACCTCAACTTTTACGCCCCAGGAGAGGACATCCTTAACTGCATCTAGGTACAGTGACTACATGGTACATTACTAGGTAATTTATTTGGTCCTAATGACAAGTACATTGTACATGATTAGACTATAAACTTACATAACATGTCTCTACCAGTTACGTACTAAAATCTTATCCAGTAAAATCACATTGAAAATACATCAATCGATGAATTAATTTGGTGATAATTGGCACCATGGCTGAATTATATGTACGTACTGGTATGTACATCAATGTTTTAAATGATAAGTTAGTGTTGAAATCCACAATGTACAAATCCATGAGATTTAAAACTTATAACATACAGTAAGTATTCTGAGGCAGGGTTGAACTGTGTAGTATAATTTCCAACACAAAAATTGGACAAACTTTTGGCTGTCCCGTTCTAGTCATGTTAAGGAATGAGCAATCCACTGCTTCTGTGACAGTCAAACTTTTGGGCAGTCGAAAATTTACACCAACTTTTGTGTTGTAAATTACAGTTCAACCTTGTTTCAGAATGATTTCCACCAAGAATGACCTTTCAAGCTAAAATACAATTATACTATTACTAGTATGTATATTTTTCTACCCATCTGAATCCACAATCTTTACCAGAATTGCATTTGCAACATCCAGGCTTTCATCCTGCACCAGAACTATGTCAAAAGCTTCAGTAAAGTCCTGTAGTCTCTCCACATGTCTGTTCAGGTACCCGATGGTCAGGACCTGGTCCACGTGGGGCACTCCATCAGCCATCTGAAGGTCGTTGAGCGAATCTCCAAGAAGGATCACGTTTGTCCGTTCTTGCTCCTTTAAGAAGTAGGTGTCATCTGGAAGGACGCTCCTGTTCTTGTTACAAATGTGGATCAAGGGGTCGCGAAAACCGACGACCTTTCCCGCATCATCGAAGGTCATGAAGTTGGAGACGACGTGACAGTTGGGAAACACGAGGTCATGTTTTTCAAACATCTCGTGGATCACGTCGCCAAGGCCAGCAGAAAACACGAGGAGCGGGACGTTGTTTCTGTGCAGCAGGTTCAAGAAAGTGTCGCAGGCATCGCGTAATTGGGTATCGCCCTCCTGCACGATCGCGCGGATCGCTTGTCGGCTGAGGTTTGACGCCAGGAAGATGTCGTGGATTTTGTTCCAGAACTCGACCATGAGTGGGATTTTCTCGTGCAGAGGTAAGGTGGTAGAGATCTCCTTGGGGTAATAGTAGCGCCAGATCTCGCACGTCTTCTTCTGGTCTGACTCAGAGATGAAGCGAGAGTCCTTTACCAGGTCATGGGTCATCGGGCAGCGGACGCCATTGTGCATGGATCGGCTCAAGGTGTGGTCAAAGTCACTGATCACCTGCAGTTTCTCCCTACCTCCAGCCGCCATGCTGCGAAGCACCTGTTTAAGATAAACAATTCTTTAAAAACAATTCTTTAAGATAAAAAATTGCGATCATAATCTTTACAACCACCATCTAAACATTCCTCTTTGATACAGATACAGAAATCAAGTCCTCATGTTAATGATATACATGATGTACATCATTGTCTAGCATATACAAGAAAACAGGTACTCAAGCAATTGCATAGAATTTGATAGACATTGTCTAGCATGTTTGTGCTGTACATGCTTTCAGTGTGTATATGGACTTCAGGAATACTACATGTAATAAAATAAACAGTATTATAAGGAATATAAAGGATGGTTATTTAAAAAAGAAGGCTTTATATACTAGTACACATGTTATATGGTTTGGTAACATACTAAGGAGACCACCACCAATCTTTGGTTTACCGTAAGGCATACCTCCAGGAGTTTCTCAACCCCGGACCCCAGAGAAGACCCCCAAACAGTGGAAAGACCAGACTATGGAAGGACTTACATACGTATGTAGGTAGCTCAAGTTTAGGGCTGTGAAACATGGAGGAACCAAACAGAGACGAGGCCAGCTCCCGGCCTAGGCACTAGGTAGTCAATATTGGTGCAGTTAGCAATCAATAAAACTAACAGACCTGTTCCACGTGTCCTACATCCTTGATGTGAACGTGGTCCCCTTGAGTGACTTGTAGCGAGCCCAGAACACCAGTACTGTGTGTCGTGCTGGCAGCTCGAACAGCAGACAGCTGGAAGCAGCGATCCACATCTCTGTGTACATGTAGTCGTGTTGACAGCTTGAGGTGACAATGTACAAATTTCCTGCACAACTGTCTGGTCCACATCTTGTGCAAGCCACCTGCATTGGACAAAACGTTGTCATCGTGATTTAGTACATGAAACATCTTAATCAATATAAATTCAATAATCAATATTTGTGGGGAGACACATACCTCGTGAACTTTCTACCTTATTTAATTCGTATGAATGAATAAATAAGTACACCCACTACTGAACAAACTCCAATGAGTTAAAAGTAAAAACTTCATCACATCTGCTTGGAGATACAGGTAGGGTCAGGGAGAGGGCGTGGTTTCAATGCTCACCATTATAAACTTATTAAAAAAACGTCTACGTTTTAAACAATGATTTTTTTTCAAAACCACGTTAAGTTTGATGTGTAACGTTACGTATTGCTGCACTTTTGCTGCAAAACCACCGCCCCCCTCCCCACGTTAGTTTCGCTGCTATGATTCAATCTATTCCATCCTAATAATTCCATCCCTACTGTGTTGCCATTATCTAGTGTCATTAAAATTGTCTAGTAAAACCTAAACCACAGTCTTTGATATCTCAGAGTCAGCATTTTACAGTTATTCATGCGAATTGGAAATGATCCAAAATGATCGACTTACTTCCCAGTTCCGCCTTCCACCTGATGAACTGCACTATACCTTAATTCCGCTAGAGGTCGCCTTCATTGTTTTTTGTGCTGTCCAAGAGCGCCTCTAGCGGGGAGTGGCGTAGTGCAAGTTATAATACAAAACGTATACTAGTAACTTATAAGGTTCGTATAAAATTTGGTCGTGGTTGTGCTGAGGTAGTATTGGACACCGCAAAGAAATACAGGAATAGTTAATACAGAAATATAGGAAGGGAAAAACATCTGTATAATTTGCAACATTCTAAACTTTATTTGGCAGACAATTTTATACAATCATGGTCAATCTTCCTGCAGCATTTCTCACAACAAACTTGGTGGTACATACATGTTAAATCTAAAATATATGTAAACACAGTAAACATGATTATGATGTAAAAACATGTAACAAAGACCACTAGGATGACACCTTCGGGCAGTCATTTGGAGATGCAAAACAAGAAACAAAACATTTATTTATTCGTATATATGTAACGTTATGAATGTAAAAAAATTCCAGAAATTTCACAAAATATATAAAGAATGAAGTTTGGTTTATGGACTTAAATCAAAAGCTTACAAGTTACCCAAGGTAAGCTAGAAGAACTAGTGAAAAAAAGCTTGTCCGTAGTAATTCTGGGGATTAAAAACTCTCATGGAAGGCCTAATTTCTGAGTCCTATCTTGCACAGCTGGCTGTCAGCACATATTTCTGCACCTGCATATGTCATTATGATATGTGAAAAGAAGGGAGCATAAAGGATCGACGGAATTAAAAGTACGTCAATTTGCACGTAATGTTCCATCCACTGCTTCTACATGCATAGTGAGGCACACCACTGCAGCCGGCAATACCACAGGCCACTCCAAACTCAGGAAGACTCTACAGATTATGATTACTAGTATCTAACAAATGTGCAGACTGCAGACAAAATTATATGTACAGGTTTACATTCACTATGACACAAACAGGCACTTTACCAAAAGGGAGGTAATATGTTTCAAATGACACGCTATACTTAACTTGATATCCAGTAATATGTTCAAAATTTTGGGGTTCCAGCATAGCATTCTTAGAACATATAAAATGTGCTTATAATTGAACAGGAGTGATATGTTCACAGTTGCTTCTTTGATATATATATATAAGAATCTGACACAGTTCTGTATATACTGTATAACATCCCAAGGATGTTGCAACACTAAAGAACATGGAAACAGCAATCTTGCCAACGTGAATAACTTCATCAGGTTGGTGAATGATTGAATAGCAAAAGTTCTTTATTCAGAACCACTTGTTTAGCAAGAGCTGACGTTTCGATGACCGTCTGTCATCTTCATTAGGGCCTAGTTAGCAGTAACACCTAGCTTCAGTGCACAGTGAACCAGTAACACCTAGCTTCAGTGCACAGTGAACCAGTAGCACCTAGCATCAGTGCACAGTGAACCAGTAGCAAGTAGCATCAGTGCACAGTGAACCAGTAACACCTAGCATCAGTGCACAGTGAACCAGTAAACCTAGCTTTAGTGCACAGTGAACCAGTCATAATTGCCCTGATGAAGATGACAGACAGTCATTGAAACGTCAGCTCTCGTTAAACAAGTGGTTGTGAATAAACTTTGCTATTTGGCAATCCTGCCAGTTTCCAAGTGACACTGCATTTTTGATAATTGAAACAACATTATACCATGATCACTTTCAAACCTGGTTCCATCCCAAGTTTTTCAGAGGGCACATTAGAACAACTCAAATCATATAAAAAATAAAACACTCTACAACGTACAAGTTCCACTGCATCCTTGATCATCACAACACAAAAGATTACTTTGTAAAATAACTCATACACATTAGGGTCATTCCTGAACATAGATGTAGGCATCTGGCACGTCTATGATCCACCTTTGGTAGCCTTGTTAGCTATATGTCCGCTCCAAAAAATTGCGGCGAGGGGCGAATTTTTGGGAGCGGACCTATTGCTAAAAAGGTTGGATTTCAGGCTACACCTTTGGAGCCACATGTCCACAAAGACATATGCCAGAAATAAGTGGATTTGTTTTGCCAATAAAATTTGCGTAGGTCCATTTCTTGACAGTTCATCAGTCCTATGTCTCCCTAGAAGTTGACCTTGAACCCGTGTATGAAGGGCAGCCCCGTGCCGACCCGTTGCATGTAGTCCAGGTACTGCTCCCCGAAGAAGTTCAGCAGTGTGACTTCCTCGTCTTCTACTCGCTCCCGGAAGAAATGCCAGGATGCCCAGGTGTAGCCGACAACACATACAGGGTTACATAATAGCACCTGCAAATAAGAACAAACATCTAGTTAGGCAAAGATGCCCAGGTGTAGCCGCAATGCACACGGGGTTACATACCCCCGGTAGTAGCACCTGGAAATAACAACAAGAAAAACAAGAAATAATAGTAGCTAACTCTACATAGCAAAAGTGAAAAGGCAGACACACAAACACACACACACACAGGTAGCACCTGGAAATAACAACGGATTAAACATTTAGTTAGGCAGAAATGCCAGGATGCCCCGGTGTAACCGCAATGCACATGGCGTAACATAGTAGCACCTGGAGATAATAACACTGGTGGATGACCATTCATATAAGAAAAACAAGAAATAGTAGTAGCTAACTCTACATAGCAAAAGTGAAAAGGCAGACACACACACACACACACACACACACACACAGGTACACACACACACACACACACACACACACAGGTACACACACACACACACACACACACACACACACACACACACAGGTACACACACAAGCCAGCCCCTTGTGGTGAAGTAGCCAGCCCCTACCTGTGTTCCTAAACTCCAGTAGAACCACCCCACATACGCAGGATGTCTGCACAGCTGGTAGACTCCGTGGGTTACCAGTTTGTGGCTGTCTGCTTTTTTACTCTGCACGATGTGGTTAAAGTTGGACTTGGCCGTCAACATAGCAGCTTTCCGCAGAAACTCTCCCCCTACCACCAGCAGCAGGCCGGCGTAGTGCAGGAATGGCACTTGTTTCATGTCTGTGGGGGAAAAGGATAGACCTGATCATGTAGTCACCGGATTACAACAAGACCTTCCAGCCGCAATGGATGATCGCAATATGTGGCGACGTGTTGTGCAGGAGCTTGCCCCGTCCCCCTGCCAGGGTGTCGACAGATGATGATGATGATGAGTCCCTTTTCAGGTCTTCCTAATATGGCTATGTCATAGCAAGGAGTCAAGAAAACTGGGAGAACTTAGACCAGTTACCAAACCTATTTTAGCTGCCGAGTCTCTTTTGTCCTCTTCTATTTGCGGACAGGACAAAAGAGACTTGGCAGCTAAAATAGGTTTGTTAACCAAGCTACATGTATTTGCAGAGAGGACGAAAGAGATTTGGCAGCTTAAATAGATTCGGTAACCAGGCTAAGAACAACCTGAATCTGGCTATACTGTAATCACTCCCTGGAACTGTGTGTACCAAGGTACAGACATTCATGTTAACCTTCCAGCTCAGCATTACAACAACAATTTTTACAAAATCTGAGAACCAGCAATTTAACTTGGCATGACCTTCCTAGTGTGACGAGTCATCAGTTCTTGATGATTGACAGATAAGATACATGCATGCCTGAGGCCAGGCAACTACTAGTAGCTAGGCAGCAAATGTGGGAACCCTGACAGCTGTACAGTACAGAGTAGCTTGATTGGTTTCAGTAGGCTGGTTTATGGTTTGATTGTGTGCATTTGTGAGGTCAAAGCTTTAAACGAGAATGCCTCCTAACTTGAAAATAGTGGTTGTCTAGACCATATACACTTGTTACATGTCCAGATGTGTTTTGTTACACTATGTCTCAGGGGCCACACCGGCCAAACTCTTCTGGCCAATTACTCCCCGTTTGGCTGAATTTTTATGGTTTTTGAACCCGTGTTGTTAGTCTGGTGGAGACTAGACTGTCCATATGACTCACCTGGTAATAGCCACGCCTCCAAACAAAACTCCACCCAGCTTGCTATGGCCGCTAGGCCGTACTCCATACTGTGGTTCAGCAGGAACGAGTCCAGGGACAACGACTCAGGGTTATAGGTTGCCGTGACGACATACTCGGAGAAGTGGAAGAAGCTGAGGGCACACATGTACCAGCCGAACATGTACCATTGTGCCATGCCCACACTCAGCCATAGACCCAGCCCGAACGCCAGGCCCAGACCACAGGCACGGATCCCAACCTGAAATGTGAAAAGTCAAAAGACCAGTGTCAAAACATCTCATATATTAGAGAATACACTAGAGCAAGGAGCTTCTACACACGTAGAAGCTCCTTGACTAGAGTAAATCAAATACATTTGTATATAAGGTTGCAGACTTTTTGAAATGGACTATTCCTAAAATAGAAGCTGACGGCTTTAGATAAAGCAAGGCTCAACTTCTTAACATTCTGTCACTGTCTCCCCCTCCCCTAAAGCAAAGATGATGCCACAGAATAAACACTATTCCCATATGTGTTTGCGTGGGGAGGGGGGCAGAGGGATGGTCTAAACTTGACTGCAGATCAAAATCAATTCAACAGTCACAACGTTGGACAAACGCCGACAAGAGTTATCTACTTAGGAGAAAGTTTTATAAAATGCCATCGTAATGAAAGGCAATAAAATCAAATCATGTTCAGCATGTTTCTCTCAAGTAACTAAAAATGACAGGGCTCAGAAAATCTCGCAATGATGCGGTAGCCATGCTACAGTTTGGTACAATAGTTCACGGACAAAAACACATCCTACCTGATACAGATATCCCCTGCACATGAACAGTAAAACCCCGTTAACCACAGCGGTGTACAGAGCAGCACCGTACGGGCTCAGGTCCGACAACTCCCGAAGGTGGAAGTGTGTGAGTATCGGTACCAGCACGACCCCCGTCCCCAGGGCGAAACAGGTGCACGCCACCCGTTGTTCCAGTATCATCCCAATGTTTCCGTCCTATACGATCCCTAGAACACGTAAAATGCCGAGTTACAGGACATATAAACCTGTTGTTTTCAACGTTATAACAGGTAAATAGTGACACCATACAAATCACGCTCTTCCTGTTGCACTGGGAGAAAAACAGTAGATTATTCAGCAACAGAACAATTATCGTGTGATTCGAACATTCGGGACAGGAAGTCGAACATCGTCAAGCAGGTTCAAGATTGGTCAGTTTACTGCTATCATGATCAATTTGAAATAGATAATTTAGAGTTAGATAAGCTAGAAAAATTTATGATTATGTGATCATCATGTTTTAATATAATCACATTTGAATGAGCAAAATTTACTTGTTGATTGCTAGTTTGTGGATAATCTGCTATCTTTCTGTGGGTGCAACAGGTGCGGATGGTCTCGGGCCGGTGTTTCTATTGCGATTTTTGTAGCAGGACCGACTTTGATATTTTAAAAGTCTCCAAGCAGATCTTTTGGTGGCTGCAAAGATCTGCTTGGAGATTAGACTTTGGAGGCCAAAGGGCTGTCAAGCACAACAAGCCGGAACATGTGATTATACCGATTAAATGTGATGTCTTGTTATGTTGCTTATACCAGTTTTTATATGCGCTTTATTTTGGGGTGGAAAATGTGATAATTGCTGCCCGGTGCTGTAAGATCCTGTAAAACGTGTGCAATGCAGATAAAGTCAAAGAAAATGGGATGGAAAGTAACAATCCCCCCATGCCAATTTTTTGTGGCAATTCCGTACCACAAAAAAAATTCCAATGCTCGCATGCCAGAAAAGCTTTGAAAAATTCTATCCATTATGTTAACCACAGCGGTGGTTCATTCCCCCGGGGAACATGCATGCAATAAAGATTCATTTATACCAGTTAATGGCTAAAAACTTCTATTAAACTGTTATGCAAACCTACAAAAATGTACACAACCATCAATACTTTTTCCTGTTTCTCTTTCATTGCCCCTCATTGCATACTATCTATTCTTGATATTTTTGTATGTTTAAGGTATCAGTTACCTTGGTAACTCTTCATTCATTCATTCATTCATTCATTCATTCATTGTGCAAGTAATGAAGTCATTCATTCATTCACTTTTAGTTTTATAAAAACTCCGGTATGAAACCATCTTGTAACCGTATACATTAGTCGGGATACAGTGTACTTTACCGCCTCTTGAGAGGAAGTAGTACCCTCCCGCTGACTACGTAGGTAGTTCTGAATAAGCACTTCTTCCTGTCGACCAAAGAAATGTTTACATTTAAGACGTAGGAAGTGAAGAAAGTCATGAAAACGGAAGAAATAGTCATCATAGTTCATACACTGCGCTAGGTCAGTGGGACAGGTTACGACAGCGTGATTGGCTACTTCAATGTCAGTGCTTAGCAATGATTGGTTAAAATTACTTCTAGCAGTATTCTGATTGGTTAAACTCTGACTGTTAGGAAATCTGCGCAGTGTCCCTGATAGAACAGCTGGGAAACCCGTCCAGCCACCGCCCAACCGAACGGGAAGTTGGAGAGAAAAGTGGAGAAAAACGATCAAAATAAGGTACGTAAACATCGCGTTCAAGATCTCAGGACTCCCTAAACACACCTTGTGTTAACTTGTGTACACTCGATGATACGTCTGTGTAGTTTAAGTCCTTATAGCTGTGAATTCTTGCTCAGAAAATATGCGCCAAACGATACGATCGAATGGGGGACATTATAATTTGCATGTAGCGAACGGAAGAATCAGACGCTAGTGGCTTGAATGGACGGCGATTAGCGATCACAGCACGATTCTTCCTCAAACTTACAAATTGTTTATGCCTTCATTTTGTTTGAAAAAAATTAATCTGCCCAGCAAGCGCGATTTGTAACGATCGTAGCGCTCTTGGCGGTCTAAAGTCCAGTATTAGGCCAGTTGTCTGACTCCATGACAGCATGCATTCCTATGCAAATCCAACCAAAAGAATTCTTCAAACTGACTGAATGTTACGATTGTGCTATGAACGATTAACGTCCTCTATTAGAACACATTCAATGCTAACTAAAGAGCATTTTGTTCTTAGGTTCTAGGTAAATATAATTTTTGTGCAATGATATTTGACCTAACAGTCATTTTGGGCCACACCCCAGGCTTAGTAACTCATTACTGACCATTTCCGCATTCGAATTATGGTCTAACGTCATCAATATTGGGGTAATATCTTTCTAGAAAACACCACACAAGATGCCCATGTTATTTTTTACACAGCTGCCACCCAAGGTTTTCATTTACATCTACTAAATAAACATAAACAAAAACCCTGCTATGCCATAAATAGATTGGTAATGCAATAAGGCTTGCAAATAAGTTTGTATGATGGTTTATGCGTATATGTCCATCCTTGCATGTTACTAGTATTTTAAATCTGTTGCATAATTTGTACAGAGCTTTCTTATGTGAGACAACAGTTAGTAATGTAAGCAATGCAGTTTTAGGAAGTGATGTCATCCTGTAAAGAAGTGGGTGTATAGAGAGGGGTGGGGTTGTGGTTTTTATTTTGGTTTAGTCAGAAAAAATTTTGAAGATACAATATTTAGACAGAATTTGGGTAGAATTAAGCAAGCCTATAAGTGATACAAGCATTGCTTAGTAAGAAGTGTGTTTTGAAAAAAAGGAAGAGGAAGAATAACAGAATCAAGAAATGAGAAAATCCAGAAATATGTTTCACCTGTCAATCAAAATTTTGGCTAAAAAATTGATGGCACACAGACTTGTTGCCCCAGTTACTGGCAGACATTTGGATGTAGTGAAACCGAAGAGATGTGTTGTTTCTGGGGGTGTTTTTCAGCTTGAACCTAAATAGGTCTGGGTTTGTGATTCAAATTCCAGAGGAATTCTTGGGTGTTGCCAGCGGAAAACAGGATTTGAATCATGTCACCTGATCGGAATGCCATCAGTATAAGACATCTTACATGCCTACATTGTGCCAGAGTGACTTACTTTATACTTCTAAGTATTCTTAGTTTGTGGCCTAAAAAAACAACAGTAGCAAAGATATACTGATTTGTACATACACAAATGGCTAGCATTCAGATTATTCCTGTCAGTGTTATGATAGATAATATCAGGTTCATAGAAATATGTCAAACATCAGGCATGATAACAAGCCTAATTATGTGTCATAGCTTTCATGAGAAACAGGTACACCATTGGTGTAAGGGTTTTTGGTATGATATAGCAGGCATTGCCTTGGTAGACATCTGCATTGTATGATACAAATGTACTATCCTTGCAGTAAAATTTGACTGTGTAGAATCCATGTCATGATATTTCACAGAACAGCAACACAGTTTTAAAAGATGTTTTGAAAGTCATTCATAGTACAATAGTAGCTGTAGTATTGATCAAGATTGGATTACATTGACGATATTGTAGTGGGATCTGCGGTCTTAAATGTGGAGTTTTAATGTGAGATTTCTGTTACAGGGCCAGTAATCATGCAGACCATAAAGTGTATTGTAGTGGGAGTTAGAGTTAGGATATTGTAGTGGGAACATGGATGTGGAGGTTTAATCAAAATTAATGTGAGATTTCTGTTGTTACAGTTACCAGTGGACCAGTAACCATGCAGACGATTAAGTGTGTGGTAGTGGGAGATGGAGCTGTAGGTAAAACCTGCCTCCTCATCTCGTATACAACCAACAAGTTCCCTTCAGAATATGTCCCTACGGTAGGTATCACTTCTGCACTGTTGTGTACTGTATGTGCCGTTTGTGTACTATGAAAGTCTGTTAGCTATTTTGTTGCAGTGTTTGGATGGTCAGGTCATCCTGTGCAGAACCATTTCTGTATAAGTGAGATTTAGATAAAGAATGTACTTTTCCCATAAGTAGATTTTATTTAAGTTATTCTTACCTGGTTTAGCATTGCCATGAGTCCATGGTAGGCCTTTTCATCATCAGCTGAAAATGATGGATGGTTTGTTTGGTTTGGAGCAGAACTGTGCCATATTTGCTATCTTTGTTTACAAACAGTGGCCTGGAAAACAGCCTAAACATAAACAAACTTAAGGAAATCAAGCGTCATCATTGTGAAGTTTATTTTTGCCGTCAAAAGTAAAAACATTGTAATGCAGTTTAATACAACTCTGGTTTATAGAATAGCAAAATGTCTGCTTGGGGGAAACAAAAAAGCCATGAATATGTTCATTGTGCTGAAGACTACAGTGTAACACATGCATGTTGTACTGACTGTTTGTCCCCAACTTTCCAGGTTTTTGACAACTATGCTGTGACTGTGATGATTGGAGGAGAACCCTACACACTGGGCTTGTTTGACACAGCAGGTAGGTTTACACACATCAGATTTCGCTTTGACATATTATAATCATTGAATCCCTCCCTTTTGTATGTATGACTGGCTAAAAAATCTGACTCTAGAAATTTTGTTTTGAGACAGAACTAGGTTGATATTTTTGAGAACAAGCAAGGCTTCCATTGCTGCTTGTTAATTAGTTGTTTAATTTCCTTCTACACAGGAGAATCAATTGGTTTGTACCCCATGCTGTGTTGGGGCTGCTATAATTCACAGTCATGTTTGTTTATTTGTTTGTTTGTTTGTTTACTGACACCATCTATGTTGTGTTGCAGGTCAGGAAGATTACGACAGGTTGAGGCCGCTCAGTTATCCCCAGACAGATGTTTTCCTCGTGTGTTTCTCTGTCGTCTCTCCGTCTTCATTTGAGAATGTAAAAGAAAAGGTAAGCCACAAGAGCAATTTTCCTATTCAACTAGTTTCATTCACATCTGGAATAGTGAAAGTCCAGTAGAATGATTTGAAAGTTGGTGAGTCCTGAAATCATTCCTGGTTTGGCAACAGCATTTCATGATCTATATCATGACTAATTTTGTAAGAATTGTCTAAAATTGTATCTCAAAAGAAGTTTTGTAGAAAGCTTTCACTGACTTCACTTTATCCGGCTACTTTCATCTTATCTTAATTGAAATGAAAATTGGTTTCGTTGCAATTTTGACACACATTGCCAGAAATATGATGTACTACTTCTTATTCTTCATTGACTGTAAGGTTACATGTTCAGTGACCTTGAGGTTAAAATTTGACCTTGACGTTCCTCCCCAGTGGGTTCCGGAGATCACACACCACTGTCCCCGCACACCATTCCTGTTAGTCGGCACCCAGGTGGATCTCCGTGACGACGCCACCACCACAGAAAAGCTGGCTAAGAACAAGCAGAAGCCAATCACAGGAGAGCAGGGGGAGAAACTGGCACGGGAACTCAAGGCTGTCAAATATGTGGAGTGCTCTGCTCTCACACAGGTAAGGACAGACAAAAAGCTCTGTTGCTTTCTTTCATAACTTTTCTCTTATTTCCTTAATCCCTCTGCCTTTTTAATTTTTTAGTTCAGTAATGTAAATTTGTTGTTAACAAAAATGGTTGAAGAACAGGTTTGATTAAGTTATGTTTGTTGTTGACGTTGTTGTTGAGAGAAAGGGTTGAACATTAGGGGATGATTGAGATTGATGTTATTTTTTTGTTTATTGTTTACAGAAAGGGTTGAAGAACGTGTTTGACGAGGCGATCCTGGCTGCACTGGAGCCGCCCGAACCCAAAAGGAAGAGAAAATGTGTCCTGCTATGAGCCTGTCTGGGGAAGAGGGGGGGGGGGGGGGGGAAAGAAGGAGGGGGGGTACTTACTTAGCCAACCATGGCATTCTCCTGGGGGGGGGGGGGCTACAACAATGTTCACCAATGCTGGTCACCTGACAAATGCAAAGGCATTTTCACATTTCTCGGGCTCCGGGTTAAAACGCTACGCCGACACGGAACCAGATACATGTACATGTGTATACAGTTAGTTTCACATGTTGTTTGAAAGCACTAGCTTTCATTTATATTACAGCATTGCCATTTCTGTGATGACGTGTAGATATAGACATATCTGACCGTAAGGTTTGTGGGAGATTCCAAATTTCTAGTGCATTTCCAGATACATGTATTAGGCAACACCAATTTATTTCCTTGGTTCTCAGTTATTTCAGTAAAAATTTAGCAAGGGGTGAAGATAAGAACAGAGGGCTGGAAGGAAAGCTTGAATCAGACTGTATTCTCTCCTTGAAACTGACTTTCTACTCAGAAAATCTTTTCCTATTCTTCAGCATTATTTTTTTAAATCTGAGAACCAATGAGTTAAATTGGCATGGCCTAACTGACCAGTTATGTCTTGCTACATTGACATATTGAAACACAGCCTGATGAACCACACAAGTTTTCACTGACCCGGAAAAACTTCCTGAAGCATTAGGTAGCAGCCTTGGTGAAGACTGGCCAACAAGACTTCACAAACTACAAGTTTAACCTGTGGGAATGAAAGGACAAGATGCAGCGTACACTTGCAAGGAACTTCATGACCAAATTACTCGATTGAGAAGTCCTTTGATTCCTCTATACGGCACTGATGGATAATCAGTAATCTTGTAAGAAGAAATGTAGTCGATTTACTGTCTGATTTTCCTGTACATACTAAGTAGTGTAAAGTTGAGAACTATGATAGTAATGTTTTAGAAGTTTCACTCAAGTACATGCGGGATGTTGGGGTGGTAGAACTTTATACCAACTGATGCTATAAATGACAGAAAATCTCAGAATGATAGAAGAAATGCCACAAGAAGTTTTGTTAGTATTTTGCAGTTTTCTGTTATCAATGACATATAATTTAAATCAATGTCATAAAGCATTTAGCTGAATGGTGCATTCGACCATGTTCTATATTGTGTAAAGCAGTACTAGACGTACAAAACGTTATGTATTTAGGTTGGTTTTTTTGTTTATTCTATATTTTGCAGAGAACTACCTGAAAAACGGGCCAGAACTTGGTGTGGCCTGAGACAAAAATGTGCTCACAATGATAAATCTCATCTGTACCAACATGAAGAACTGAATAAATTGTATCTCGTTCTGTGTAACGAAAAACCTTCTGCTTGTGGTCCTTGTACAGAGTTATAATAATGGTTTATTGCCTTCGTCAAGAAGGGTATGTTTTCGGGGGCGTGCGTGTGTGTGTGCGTCTGTCAGCAGTATAACTCGAGAAGGCTTAAATAGATTGTCTTCATATTTGGTAGGTGGGTAGGTCTTGATGAGACCTAGAAGTGATAGGAATATGGGCCCCCTGGCGGCTCGTTATGGTACTGCAGCGGAACTTCCGGTTTTGATATATGGTGATCTGGACAAGCTAGGGTCATGATTTTTGGATGGTAGATAGCTCTTGCCACTATACATTTATACATATTAGTGGGTGGCAAAGTGTACTATAGCCAGCTTGCTCTGGCATATTATTCAGTCTGTTTGGCCAATTTTATTATTTTCCAATAACATATTGCTGATTATTAATACTGTGCATTCACAATACAAGAAATCAAAGACATCATACACCTCAGTGAAATGTTTACAGTTTTTGTGAATTGTTTTTATTCATTGCGAATTTCTTACTGATGCTGTCTAAAAAAGTATGCATTTTCCCACTGGCTCCCGTGGGGCAAAAGTCATGTATATATATATGCATGCTATACTTAGTACTGGTGCACGAAAAAAAGCACACACGTAATTCATACTTCTCACTTGGCTTCTATTGTGTGCATTGTCCCCATACTGTATACATGATCCTTACAACTGACAAAGGCATGGGCATATATCAGGTATCGGTGTCCTTTTGTTGTTAGGCCGCGTTTTTGTTCGGCCCCATTAAAGGCGGTTGACAGAGTGGAAAGTCCCAGCCGTGGAACAGGGGAAAACCAGAACTCTCACTGGAACGACAGGCAAATGTACATGTCTACTACCAAGAGATGCAAGTTGTGGCATTTCAGACATCCAGGTAAGATCAAGGCAAGTCTGTTCATCCGGACAGAAAAGCTAGCTGATACTTACCCACTATTTGGAGATGTTGACAGGTGGTATAGAACCAAGTGGAAACATTTAACTGTGTTCTGACACTCGCACAATTTGCCATGTTCACCTCAGGCCTAAAAGGTACAAAAACAATTCCTTTCGACGAAGGCTACTCATAATCGATAATCGGACGAGAGAAACAGGAAATCTTTAACATCAATATGACCAGCCTGGCAGATAGGTTTCAGGACTTGGAGTTGTTCCTTAAGAATCGACACGGTCAAACAATCAAATATGGGCGAGCCCTGAGGGATGCAATTCTTCGCAAAGATGACTTCATGGAAGTAGAAGTCCTGAAAACTCTTGCAGACGTTCATCTTCAGAAAGGCAAGCTTAGTAAAGATTCAGCAGAGTTTGACAAGGCTGCTACCCTGTATGACTCTGCCCTTCTGCGCTGCATGGATCCAGACATGGTACAAACACTGGAACATCGTATCGGCTACATGGATAAACTCTCCAGACAACTGCTGCAGGGGTACACTCCGTCAGCAAACCACAGATCTCGAGGTACCGCCAGCAACAACGTACTAAGGGTGGCGGAAATTTGTGACAAATTGGACAGAAGAGTCGGTAGGCCCTGGCACTCTGTTGAAGACATTTATACGGAAACGTTAGTGAATGCGATTGCAAACGGTGATGAGCTGTTGGAGCTTGAAGCTCTAAAATCTCTTGGTGATTTGTACCTCGAGAAAGGCAAGAAAAGTTTCGATATATCCCAGTTTCCCAAGGCAGCCGCTATGTACAGCAAGGCTTTGGCCGCTAGACGTGGGGATTCTGAGATAAAGCTGACTCTGGAATATCGCGTCTTGCACACTGAGAAGATCAGGGAAGTCGTGAAAATGGTGAGTAGATGTTATCGATATGGTAGTAATATTTGCAATAACAATGGAAAGGGTAAACCTAGTAACAATGGTAGCTATTTGTATAATACTATAGACTTGAGCACCAGAGATCTTTTCTTCAGACAGCCCAAAAAGTGTTATGTTCCATCTAAACTGAAGTGAATGATACTTTTAGTTAAAGTTAAAACAGCATCAACGCATGTAATTGTATGTAGTCACGCCAGAACAAGAAGTTGAACAATGGAAGTTTAACACCCTAAATGCTTTTTTTATTGCTGAAAGAATCACGGCAAAAGGTCAGAGGAATTGGACGAAGACGACAGGCTAAGAGACAGGTGAGTAATTATATTGTTTCTGGAAATTTTACTGATATTTACTGATTTAACGTTTTAAAAGTTAGGCTTTCAAGTTTCATCTGTTCCAAGCATATTTCTCCATAAAAAATATAACCCAGAGTTCTGGCCTTCCTATATAAGGAGCTACAAGTACCACATGAAGGAGGGTGAATCATCCCTTGACAGGGCAGACCTGGACTCAGCAGAGCAGCACTTTGCAGAGGCACTTCAAGCAGTGCATATAAAAGGTATGGCGATATATATATATATGATATATATATATATATATATATATATATAAAGTTGACGAACAGATTTTCAGCTGACGCTCAAAACAACGCTTATATCTGTAAAACATATGCTAGTGGGAATATGTACTTCCTCTGATTGCTTTTCTGCTGCCAAAAGACGTAAGGCTCTTGCAAATAGATTCAGGATAAACGTCTTGACCGAATGCAAACTAAGATATGTCTTTTCTCCTTTTTTTCTCTTCGGATTCTACAGCCCAGCAGTACCAGAGAGAGGTGGAACCCCTGTGTAGGTTAGGGGATGTTTACAGTAAGCGAGGTCAGCAGACAGGAGACGGGGGAGACTTTGTCAAAGCAGCAGCACTCTACAATGCAGCAATAGCCAGGTCAGAGAAAGAAGTCTGCAAGAGCAACATAGATAAAGCCATTAAAGATGTAGAGAAGTCATTTCACAAATGTATCTTAGACTTGCCCTCCATTGTGGATAAAGATGACACAGAAATGCACAAGAATCAGTTGAAGGAAATGAGGGACCAGATCAAGCTGGAGATGGAAACCATTGACCAGCAGCTGGATCCCTATGTACATGATGAGGATGACCCATGTGTCAAAGAGATAGAGGCAAAACGAGCTCAGGCTGTTAGACAGCTGTATGCGAAAATAGCACAACAGAGAAAGGAGTTCATCAGCCTGCTTCTAGAAGAGTGTATTGGGTTAATGGGTCCTCCTCCCTGTAAGTATGCCCTGGTAGGTTTGGGTTCACAGGCCACAGGACTGGTAACTCCGTATTCAGACCTGGAGTTTGCCATCTTGGTAGAGAAAGAGAGTGAAGAATGTCTTGTGTATTTCCGCAACCTTACCAACTTCCTACACCTCAAGGTAGTCAACCTGGGAGAAACCATCCTCCCGGCACTGGGAATAAAATCTCTCAATAACTTCTGCTCTAAGAATCCACTACATAACTGGTACTATGACTCTGTTACACCACGTGGGTTTGCTTTTGACGGCTCCATGCCAAAGGCAAGCAAGACTCCACTGGGCAGGCAGAGAACTATGAGCAACCCATCCAGTGAACTCATCTGCACCCCAGAAAATATGGTTTTGAAATTGCAAAATGACGCTACATTATACCTAAAGGAAGGGTATCACATTGCCACTATCTTGAGAAACCCATGTCTGATAGCAGGAGACCAGCATTTGATTGACACATACATGGGCCTCACAGTAAAGACACTGCAAGCTACAGGGGGTGAAATGGCAAGAGTATTGGCATTGGAGACATTGAGTGGACATATCAAAATCTACAGTGACGGAATAGACCCAGCAAAAGTAATTGATGTAAAGAAAGAACTCTATCGCTACCCAGCTGTAGCAGTGGATTACATGGCGCTGTCTTCGGGCATCATACCTACTACAATCTGGAAGACAATAGAAGAAATGGAAAACCAACAAGTGATCAGTCCCAACAATGCACACCACCTGACAGTGCTTACCAGTATCTCAGCAGAACTGAGGCTAAGAACCTACATTGCAAATGGTGGGCAAAGAGAAAACATGTCTGCCTTAGCTTCAACGGAAGTTGCACCGAATGGACAGGAATCTTCCCAACAGACCGATAATGAGGTGCAAACAAATATGCTGCAACCAGTTTTTCATCTTCCAAATGAAAAACAGCTTTTGAGATACCATTACACAGCACTTCCTCTTAAACGTATTTTGTCCAAATGGTCTGGAAAGAAGGGTATGCACTTATTCGCTGATTTCTACGATAATTCTCCTTCAGTGCGGGGAATGATGTACTTCGGTCTTTGTAGGTATAAGCTGGCTATCAGTTACCTTGAAGAGGCTCTTGAGAAAGCCGAAGATGACAAAGTTGAGAAAACGAGTTTGCTGGACAATCTTGCAGCTGTTTGGTACAGTCTAGGGAATTACCAAAAAGCAATCACCTACAGCGAACTGTCACTACAAACAAAGGAGAGCATCTATCGTGAAGGTACAGTTGATCTTGATTATTTTTGCTCTATTGCCTCTGCGCTCAACAAACTTGGGCTGGCCTGGGAGCGCCTCGGGGATGCAAGGAAGGCTATTCGCTATTTTGAACAGGCACTGCAAATAAGGAGAAATATCTATGGTGAGGAAGCAGCTCACCCTAACATTGCCTCCTTACTCAACTACCTCGGGATAGCCTGGCACAAGTTGGAGGAGTACAAGAAAGCTATGGATTATTTGGAAGAAAGCCTACAGATGCAAAAGCGCACCTATGGTCCGAATGCAGCACATGCTGATATTGCCAGCTCACTAAACAGCTTAGGGGCAGCATGGGGTCACCTGGGTGATCACGGGAAACAAATCTGTTACTGCGAACAGGCCCTGCAAATGCTAGGGCGTATCTATGGTTACAGCAATGCACATCCCACCATCGCCACTTCACTCAACAACATGGGGATGACTTGGCTCCGTGTGCATGATCACAAGAAAGCGACACATTACTGTGAACAGGCCCTAAAGATGTTCAGACTCATCTATGGTCAGACTAATGAACATCCTGACATTGCAGGTACACTAAACAATATTGGTGGTATATGGCACAGCCGATGTGATTACAAGAGAGCAATTAGCTATTATGAAAAGGCAATTCCGATGTTAAGGAGCATCTATGGTCAGGATACGGCACACCCTGTCATCGCCCGCTCACTTCACAATATTGGGGAAGCCTGGAGTTATCTTGATGATAGTAGAAGAGCCGTTGGCTATCTTGAAAATGCCCTGCAAATGTTCAGAAGTATTCATAGCAACAGCAAAGCACATGCTAACATTGCAAGTGTGCTTGGTCACCTGGGAAAAGCCTGGAGTGGTTTCACTAGGGATAACTGGAAAGCTATCATGTACTGCGAAGAGGCACTGCAAATGTTAAGGATTATCTACGGCCAAACTACAGCTTGTGTTCCCATCGCTAGCTCACTCTTCAGCCTTGGATCTGCATGGTTACATCAATTTGACTTCAGAAAAGCAATCAGCTACTTTGAAGAGAGTCTGCGAATGTACAGGAGTATCCAAGGTCGGACTAAAATATATGACAATATGGTCGGGGCACTCTTCTTCCAGGGAATTGCCTGGTCTTACCTGAAAGATTACAGAAAAGCTTCCATCAAATGTGAACAAGCCTTGGCTATGGCAAGGAAAATTGATTATCCGGACAAAAACCCATGGGAAATGTATCAAATGCAATCGATGCTCTCCTATATCCGTTTCATGTCCAAGAAAAATCTAAAGAGAAATGTCAGTGCAGCCAATTATTGATACTTTCATTTCATCTTGACCATGAATATGTGAGACATGCCTAGCATATGATATGATTCCCTACGGAAATACGGAATATCATAATGTATGCACAAGTCTAAACAGTCAACGATGTTAATAATCATCATTTATCGAGGATCTACAATCATGGTATATGCATGGTGTATAGCCCAAAACCTACCTACAAGAATAAAATTCATCTGAGTTAAAAGTTAACAACTTCGAAAAATGGTCATGAGCTTCTGCAGGATACAAGACTCATTCTTTATTTCTTCCAAGTTTGAAGTTTTTGTATGTATTTAGTACTTATTTATAACATTTCTTAGGAAATGCTCTCCTCAACTTGGCAAGAACTGACGTTTCTAAGTACACCATGAGATAAACGTCAAATATGGTAATATATAAAAATCATAATTTGTGTATCACATCATTGTCTGTCATTTCTTTGAGATAAACACTACTCAAAGGTGACATAACTTTGGTCCCTCTACTCTCTAATATAATATATAATATATAACGTACATAGCAGCACGCAGTAGGCACATTCAACTATAGCAGATTTGCTAAGTGATAGTTTTGGTTAAAGTTAATGCGTCACAATTGAACAAGTTGGTGTAAAATAAGCACTTCCTACGAAAGCTTTTATCCTATGCCATCATATTGCAGTTTTTCTTTATGGGACACAGAAATAAGTAGTGGACATACTGTGTCCCCTATGAATAATTATCTATCTGCTGAATACTAAAAACTTAAGGCCACTGTACTTCGACCATCCACACATAAACTAGTGGATACGTACACTCCATTTTCTATGTTTCCAAAACTATCATGGCCGACATTCTGACCGCATGTTCACTCATATCCAACCAGTGACTGAAGGTGGCTGTTGTACCACAACCAAGTGCCTGCCATCAATTTTTCATTACATGAAACATTCACTGTGAATTCTGTCAGGCATTGCAACAGTGCACATTGGTAGTTGCATCGGTGATCAATGATGGTTGCAAGCTAAACCCTAACTCACTCACAAGCACATATTTCTATTCGCTCATAATCTATAAAGCACTTATGCAGCATACATTAGGCCCTGAGTAATAAACTGCTGGACATGAAATATATTTCTATCTCTACATCTATGTAAGCAATTACTGAAAAAATAGACTTGCTATGTTTTGCTCCTATATTAGGTCTAAGCAAAGTAGAAATGGTTCCATTTCGATATATCTTATATCATCTTTGTATGTTCTCCTATGGACTTAACCTTCTGCCTGCTACCTAACCCCATAATGTAACTTTGGTATCAAATGTTAGCATGCTGAAGGTTAAACTTATCAGTGGTATCAGAAGGAAACACAAAATGTATGAAATACAAGATTCACAAGCAACAGAAGTCATACCTGTTCAATAAATTGCACTTCTAAAACTAATTTTATCTTAATAATAATAATAATCAAAATCCAGAAATATTTAAATGTAGTACTTAATGTAATATAAGATGAAAAGGAATAATAAAATAAAGACATAAAGGACGAAAGTACCTGTAATAGGAAAAGGGTGATGCTGTCCAAATTAAAGTGCCCATACATGAGCACTGACATTATTATCACATAAAAACTGACTGGTTGACTGAAGAAAACCACCAGGAGGTCCCTAGATGACCTTGAACATACTACATGACCTTGAAAGTGTTTTTGAGATAACATTTTATTTGTGAGTTGAAGGCAGAATTGTTAGAGAAATCATGGTGGTTTTCCTTACAGATTAGAACAGGTTAAGTAAGGAGTATGTGGTATATAGAGGAAATCCCCCATACATGTGTAGACAATGGTAGGGCCTTGAGGGGGGCCAACCATGCCAGATGGAAAAGATATTAGAAAAGGAGAGAAGAACCACCAGTGGAAAAACCATGAGGTTGAGAATAAAGGAAAGTGACCAAACAGAGGATTCCTTTGTTCGCCTGGTAATTTGAGACCTTATCATGGTTTATAGGATCATTGAAGGTCAGTACAGTTAGGTGCACTGAGTCTGTGGACCAAAAACGTAGGAAGAAGTTCATGGGCAAGAAAGTCATAGGTCAAGAGGTCATCACAGGTCAGTACTGGTCACAGCACTAAGTCCATGGACAAGAACTGTGGGAGGGAGGTCATGGGTCAAAAGGTCGTATCTGTTGAGGTACTCTGGGTAGCGACTGGTGTCGACCGGCGGGCGGGTCAAGTAGAGGAAGTTCACGGCTGTGTTCTGCGACTGCTGCTTGATGAGTTCGTTCATCGCACGCAGGTACTCCTCCGTAATTGCCATGGCAACGGGTGCCTCGTCCGTGAGGACAGTTCCCTGCAGGAGAGAACAGTGTCAAGGTCATGACATGAAGGGCAAACTTCTCATCTTACAACAGCATTATGACATCACTTCCATGTATTGTCACACCTATACTACTGACTATCTCTAGGGGCCCACTTTTTGGTGGTGCCTTAGGACATAATCCCCCAGGCATTAAGACCCATATCTATAATATCCAACATTTTCTTTGAGTCCCTTGAGTGGTCACTACAGACAGGTTTGACTGTTGGTATTAAAATGCCTGTACTGATGCCACATGCATACATCCTATCACCATCCACTGTGTTCTGCTGCTACACCCTATCCTGTCAAACATGTCGGCAGAATGTACTGCGCCTGCGCGAAACACAAAATGTTTTGTGCATAGCACTTAGGCAGAACGTCTCTGTTTAAAGTTGTATTCAGTGACACGTATTTAAGGATGACATCCCGTCTATAGTTTTCAAATGTCATTTCAGAAAAGATATCGTCTGCAACGGACAAAATTCTGATGCAACGTTCACAAAACATCCAATGAAAACCATGAAAAATATGGGTTTCGTGCAGGCGCAGTAGTTTCTGCCGACATGCTGATTCCTGTTACAAATACCTCGGGATGGCCCCGTAGACAGATCACATGCTCCCAGTTGATGATGTTGATGTCAGCCTGTATACGAAGTTGTGTGAGAAGTTCTTTAAGCTTGGCCTCTCGTCGTCTCGTGCCGGGTTCGTTGTTGTCCCCTCCCTCCACACAGAGGAACACACGCATGCGCGTCACCTGGAGAAAAGCACAAAAGGTCACACCTTAGGCCACTGGAGGTGTGAAAATAAGTTTGTATCATAGACTGACCCCAAAGCTCAACACATGATCCAAAAGAAAGATTTGGATGGTCATTTTTCAAACTTGACGACTTTCAATATTACAAGCTACAGATCAGAGGTTCAGTTTGTTTTATTGGTGTGGGTTGGTTGGTTGGTTGGTTAATTGGTTGGTTGGTTGGTTGGTTGGTTGGTTGGTTGGTTGGTTGGTTGGTTGGTTGGTTGGTTGGTTGGATGGTTGGTTGGTTGGTCTGGGAGCAGGACAACTCGGTAAGTTAAGAACAGATTGCTCTGAATTTTGATTTGCTCTGAATTTTGATTTGCTCTGAATTTTGATTTGCTTTAAATTTTGGGAAGCTAGAGTTGATAATGGAGTTAGAAATGTATCATACAGAAAGCTCTGCCCCTGAAACATATTTTTACAGCAACAGCTCTGCCTTCTCCAGTTGAGGATGCAGAACAGTAACAGCAAGAATGGTAAAAGAAAAGCTTTTCTGCCTCAGCAAAGATTTTAGCATCGAAGAGAAAGCTCCAGCAGTCCCTCACACACCTTTCTCCAGTGCGGCACCATGTTGAGAATACAGGCCAGCTGCAGCAGGAAGAAACACGTCACGTCGAAGTAGCTGGCCATCTCCGGTTTCATCAGGTTGACGGGCCAGACGTCGATGTACCTGGTCTGCTTCTGGGAGAACAGGTCGGCGCGATCCATCTGGTGGAAGTACCTGCGGAATTCATGCTCCGATCGTGAGCGTCATCAACGCTCCAAATACAATTTGCTGTATAATAGGCGGCTTTATTTGAAGAATTCAAGGTAATTTTGAGCCTCTTCTGGCCCAAAGTGACTACTGTGGCAGGCTGGTTTCTTCAGAAATCAAACATCACAACTTCACTACACTATTCATGCAGGCGGTATTTGGGCCCTGGAATCTATATGTACCTCACTTGACCAAAAGAGCAAATTCAATTTTCAAGAATTGCTAATCCTCCACATTTCTGGAAAAATACATAGAAGTGTGCCTAGACATGAAAAATAGTCTCATAGATTGTGTATATTCATTCGCAATACAATAATATGACAAAATTTAAACCCGAAAAGCCTTCCAAATTATTTTATCCGGTATGTGACATAATGATCAATCTCACAAATCAGTGACCACTATGTACATCTTGTAGTCTTTGCTACTCAATACTATTAATTAACACTAAACAAAACATTTAAGACTTATTCAATGGCAGTGCTACATACCGCAGCAGACAGACGTTCTTGGTGAGCTTGATGGCATCGCTGATGATGGCCACGTACTCCGAGAGGTTCAGCACTTTCTCATCCTGCAGCTGGCAATGGATGAAAGGACGACAGACTGTCATTCTCAACGCACTGGCATCAATGATCAGTATACATGTTTATACAGGCATTGGTGTCTGTTTATATACTAACCAACCCAGATACATGTACTCTATGAGATGTACACACCTTAGACTGTTAAATTCAATCAGACAGCCACTAGTTTTCTTAAACTAGCAGGAGACTAGTCTGTGTAACGCAAACTCTGCCATCTGTGGCTTCAGTGGCCCCTCCCCACAGATTTTGGAGACGGCTGGATGTTGGGCGGGCGGCCAACCGTAAAGCAATTTAATCAGGCTAGCAGGAGACCACACAACAGAAGAAAGTCATTTAGATTACTCAATAGCACCATGAGAAGAAGTAAAAGTAATGGTTTATTGGTAAAAAAACACAAAGCTGAATTCAACTAGTTTTTTTTACAGTGGGTCTGTGAATAATTAAAAATATCTGACACTTAAAGATTGCTGAGTCACATGAAATAAAAAGGATTCAATCCAACCTTTCTCAGGGGTGGAAAAGCCTCCCCCATCTTGCCGTACTCCTCGTCAGCAAACTGCACCCGCCTCTCCTTCGGTTCCTTAAAGACCTCCATCGAGACGAAGGTGTCCTCCTGAGCACAGTTGTCATAGAAACCTGACAAACAAACAGTGGGAAGTACAGGTCAGGCTGTCAATCATCGGCATTGTGTCTCGACAAAACGATAACGTTAAAGAAACCAGTTCTCTTTATCTCTATACAGCCTTTTTTTGTATATTCTTCAAAATGCCCATCAAACTTGCCAGTATGCTGCTTTGTACCATTAGCATGCAGAAGCTTCCAACCAAAACTGAAAGATGTTTCATCTAACCCATCATAACATAAAAGCTCTCTCAAAGAATTCACGCATACACATGGTATTAGCAATAATATTCACATGATGTTTGAACCAAATAAGGACTTGAGATCCTACCCATCATGACAGTGTTTGGCTTCATGCCTCCCAGTCCTGATATTCTCATCAGGTTTTCCACTCCCAGCTGCACTGTGGGGCACAGGGTCAGCTCCACAAATGCTTTCACCTGGAGTTTGCAAATATGTTCACATGATTGTCACATGCTGTTCACATGATCATCACATGCTATTCACATGGTAGTCACAAGATGTTCACATAACCGTCACATGGTATTCATATGGTTGTCACATGCTGTTCACATGATACTAAGTAGTCACACGCTGTTCACTTGAAAGTCACATGCTGTTCCTATGATAGTAACATGCTGTTCACTTGAAAGTCACATGCTGTTCAGATGATCATCACATGCTATTCACATGATAGACTAAGTCACATGCTGTTTACATAACCGTCACATGGTATTCACATAGCATTAGATTGTTCATATCGCAGAACTACATATTAATATACAATAATCATCCTTTAATGCACCTTCAGGTTGTCGACCAGGTCCATCCAGAAGGTTGTCTGGCGCTGCATGGGGTCATATGGCTGCTCACACAGGCTGCCGACCTCCACATGACCCACCACAAACAGCCCGCCCTTCTTCAGGTCATTGGTGAAGGAGATGATCTTGGGAGGGGCACAACATTTACATAGTGTTCACATGATAGTCACATGGTGTTCATATGATAGTCACATGGTGTTCACATGATAGTCACATGGTGTTCACATGATACTCACATGATATTTACATGGTATTCTCATGACGTTCACATGATAGTCACATGGTGTTCACATGATAGTCACATGGTGTTCACATGATAGTCACATGATAGTCACATGGTCTTGATGCTCTCTTACCAAGTGACTGGGAAAGAGTGAGGCAGGGTTTCAGACCATCTTGCCATATATTGTGCGGAAAACGTTTGAGTAACACACCAGCTTTGCAGGCACGCTTTGCAGCAGCAGCCACTGGATACATTTCACTGAAAAATCTACCACACCTAACCTTTGCACAATTCCAACTGCAAGCATCATTAAAGCTATCTAGTGAGGGTGTCTCGACTGTACTTGGTGGCAATGAGTTCCACTCCACAATAGTTCACATGTTAGTCACATGTTAATCACATGATATTCACCTGGCAGCAGGATCGTGGGTTGTTGACCAGCAGCAGCATCTGGGGCCGCCAGTACTTGATGTGGTCCTTCCTGATGTCCAGCAGGAGCAGGTACTTACGGACCTACGGGGGAACACATGACAGTCACATGATGTTCACATGATAATCACATGATGATTGCCTGGCATTCAGCATCTGAGACCACCACCACTTCTCTACATGGTCACTTTCAAATATCCAACAGTAGCATGTACTGATTGACATAAGGGAAGAAACATGATGTTCACATGCTAGTCACATGATGTTCACATGCTAGTCACATGATGTTCACATGATAGTCACATGCTACTCACCTGGTGGAAGATGAGGGCCTGTGTGATGGAGCCCCAGGAGGAGTCAGGAGACAACTAGTGGAATCCACATGCTATTCACATGATGTTCACATGCTAGTCACATGATGTTCACATGCTAGTCACATGATGTTCACATGCTAGTCACATGATGTTCACATGCTAGTCACATGCTACTCACCTGGTGGAAGATGAGGGCCTGTGTGATGTAGCCCCAGGAGGAGTAAGGATACAGCTAGTGGATCACATGATAGTCACATGATGTTCACATGAGAGTCACATGATGTTTACATGCTAGTCACATGATGTTCACATGCTGGTCACATGACTCTCAACCGGTGGAAGATGAGGGCCTGTGTGATGGAGCCCCTGAAGGAATCAGGTGACATGCAGTGGATCACATGCTAGTCACATGATGTTCACATGCTAGTCACATGTTAGTCACATGACAGTCCCATGACTCTCACCTGGTGACAGACGACAGCCTATGTGATGGAGCCCCAGAGTCTGAAAACAGGTAGTGAGTCACATGCTAGTCACATGACCTTCACATGCTAGTCACATGACTCTCAACCGGTGGAAGATGAGGGCCTGTGTGATGGAGCCCCTGAAGGAATCAGGTGACATGCAGTGGATCACATGCTAGTCACATGATGTTCACATGCTAGTCACATGTTAGTCACATGACAGTCCCATGACTCTCACCTGGTGACAGACGACAGCCTATGTGATGGAGCCCCAGAGTCTGAAAACAGGTAGTGAGTCACATGCTAGTCACATGACCTTCACATGCTAGTCACATGATGTTCACATGATAGTCACATGATGTTCACATGATAGTCACATGCTACTCACCTGGTGGAAGATGAGGGCCTGTGTGATGGAGCCCCTGGAGGAATCAGGTGACATGCAGTGGATCACATGCTAGTCACATGATGTTCACATGTTAGTCACATGATGTTCACATGCTAGTCACATGATGTTCACATGCTAGTCACATGATGTTCACATGCTAGTCACATGATGTTCACATGCTAGTCACATGATGTTCAAATGTAGTCACATGATGTTCACATGATAGTCACATGATGTTCACATGATAGTCACATGATGTTCACATGATAGTCACATGATAGTCACATGTAGTCACATGATGTTCACATGATAGTCACATGCTACTCACCTGGTGGAAGATGAGGGCCTGTGTGATGGAGCCCCTGGAGGAATCAGGTGACATGCAGTGGATCACATGCTAGTCACATGATGTTCACATGTTAGTCACATGATGTTCACATGCTAGTCACATGATGTTCACATGCTAGTCACATGATGTTCACATGCTAGTCACATGATGTTCACATGCTAGTCACATGATGTTCAAATGTAGTCACATGATGTTCACATGATAGTCACATGATGTTCACATGATAGTCACATGATGTTCACATGATAGTCACATGATAGTCACATGTAGTCACATGATGTTCACATGATAGTCACATGCTACTTACCTGGTGGAAGATGAGTGCCTGTGTGATGGAGCCCCAGGAGGAGTCGGGCGACATGTAGTGGATCACGAGGATGAGGACCGCCACACAGGCGATGGCGATGGCCGCGTACATCGGGTCGATGAGGAACATCATCACCAGACAGCTGACGGCTCCCAGTAGGCAGGTGTGCCAGGTGAAGTACTTAAACATCGGTCTAAACAAACAAACAAACAAACAATAAACAAAGAGCAAACCAGTGCCAGGGGAAGTACCTCCAGTTTATATTAGTTTTATACTTAAGTTCAAGTACATGTACCATAATTATACATACTTTGGTGTGTCGTAAATAAATGAATAAATTTCAATTTACAATAAAAGACCAAACAAGACGACATGGCCTACCTGAAGTTGGGAGCGGAGGCCCACTCCAGTGCCAGACAGGCGATGTTCACAGCTGCGTAACACAGGATGAAGAGGAGGGACACGATGGGAGCCAGGGCATTCACCTGCTGAATCAACAGGATCAGCTGCAGGGGACAGATGGGATGTTAGTACGCTGAAAAACATCTTAACTCAGAACATTTAATGCTATAAAAACAGTATAAGGAGGTTCACAATTAAGATTGTGTAAGCACGTCGGCAGAACGTACTGCACCTGCGCGAATCCCGTAATGTATTGTGCATAGCACTTTGGCAGAACGTCTTATATATGTATAAGGTTTTATTAGAGCATATAAGGTTGACAGCTTGTCTGTAGTTTTTAGATGTTGTATAGGAAAAGATATCGTCTGCAACAGGCAAAATTTTGATGCAATGTTGACCAAACATCCAACGAAAAACGTGAAAAATCAGGGTTTTGCGCAGGCGCAGTACGTTCTGCCAACGTGCTGATTGTGTATAATGTGTTGTGCAGTGTGATGCATTGTGGGTAACATGTCAAAGTTTAAAGCCCCCAAGAGGTAAACAAAAGATGTCCGGTGGATAGATATAAAGCATGGTCTGATGTTTTCTTTACATTTCGGGGGCTTTCACATTGGACACTGGGCATGAGCAGTCATAATTGTGAACCTCCTTATTGCACTAGACACAACGCTGGCAGAGCAGAAATATAGTCATGGCAGCATATATAGTAGATGTACTTCAATATGACATTTTGAGTCAGAATGAAACCATTCTGGTAGTTTACCTGCACCAGGAACCAGGAGACGAACACGGCCACGTACGGGTTCCCGCTGCGATTGGTGATGGTCAGCCGACGAAGGAGTCCTCCTGCAACAAACAACAAAAAATCACATGATGTTCACATGGTGGTCACATGATGAGTTCATGATGGTGCACATGTTCCATTAGTGATAGTCAGGAGACACAAGGATGTGACATTAAACATATATAACAGGATCAGGTTACTAAGCCAAAGATGTGCCACTTTTATATACCAGATTCAGGAATAAAAAAAACATATGTGAACATGAAACAAACTATCTGGAGCCAAGCCATTCTAGCAGGGCTTTTTCCAGAAAAAAATTGCATGAGGGAGCAGACCACTAGCTTGGCAAGGGAGCGATGCAAATTTTTACAAGTTAGAGTAACACAGTTTGTAATGCTAGAATGAATTGTTATATAATGATGTTTTTTATATATTTTTTCACTGGAAAAAGATCATTTTGTGAACTAGTATCGTAGCCACTTAGGGTCGAGGGTTCAATCTGAAAATTGACATGAGGGTGCTGGCTGGTTACATGAGGGAGCAGCGCCCTTATTCACTGGTTTAGAAAAACCCCTGTCTAGTATACCTACCAAAGAGCTTGTCCCTAGACAAAGCCTCCAGGATCCTGGAAGCACCGATGAGACAGCTGAGAGCAGCAGACAGAGTGGCCGAGTACAGCCCTATCACTGGTAAGGGTGCCCACATGTTGATGTACTGTAGCACCATGTAGTTATTCTGCAGTAGATCTCTGTGGAAGAAAAGAGGAGTCTTACAATATCAGGGCTTTAGATACACTCCTGAAACCTGCAGTTTGCAGAAAATTTTGAGATTGTAGAAAAATATCTAGAATCAGTTACAATTTGACAAGCTCACAGAATACACCCTCAGTAAACTATTATGAATGACATACATGTACTGCAGAAAACAGAAATAAAGATTATGGAGCCCTGCACATTCACATGTAATATTGCTCTTTCAATATACTTGTGAAATGCTCAGCAACAAGCCCTAAAGCTTAGCATGGAATGTTATGAACATTATGAACAAAGATTATGAACAAAGGCCTGAACATAAGAAGACCAATTCTGGACTGAATGGCATTGGGACTTACCCCAAAGATGGAGTTCAGCCAAAAAATTTTGGGAAAGTCCCAATTAATTTCAGTGTTGGTCTTCCAAAGTTCAGTCTTTTGTTCATATGTCTCAATAGGTTTTTCCAAATGTTGTCCGTTTGTCTCAGTTTGTGATGTCCTACCTGTTAACAGCCTAACAGGGCATGCCTGAAAAGCAATGCGGTTAGCATTGAGCTGTATCTACCCTGTATAAATAAAACAGAAACAAACAAACAAACAAGCTGAACTATATGGAGTTCTCACCTTTGGCAGGTGAAGGCCACAAAGATACAGAGCAGCAGGTACACCACGAAGGTGGCCATCACGGCGCAGATGGTACCGATTGGGATGGATCTGCTGGGGTTTTTCAGGTCTCCTGTATGCACAAAATTGTCACAGAATTGTGAAACTGTTTGTTACACTTTACGGAGCTGCATTGCTACAGTTTTGTCAAGCACTAACTTGTGAAGCATTAAGTTTTTACCGGGATTCAAACTCCCAATGTCATGGTCCAGAGGCAGGATCACTAAAAACTGGACTGACTGTCTGACTGACTGGCTGACGAATGAATGAATGAATGAATGACTTTATTTTGCCTCCATGGCTTGTTCGGCCACACGTGCTACTCCCACAACATCCACAGGATATCTACATATAGTATTCAAACATTCAAACATAGAGCTCCCTTTTCGTAATTCTAAAACGGACCATGTGTTGGCTTACCTGACATGTTGGCTCCTGCCATGATACCTGTGCAGCCGTTAAACATGATGGCGAACACCGTGGCAAAGCTCATGGTGGTGCCCGTGCTGTAGTCGGTCCCAAATTCCGCTGGGGGGGGGGAGCAAAAACAAAACCTGCTTCTAAAAACCTGTGATGTTCACATGATACGTATGTGTTCAAAATGATGAATAAGTATACTGTAGTCAATCCTGTACAAGTGACCACCTCTACATAAGGACCACCTGGCCATTGTCATGATTGAGTCTTAAAATAATGGTTACTGTAATTATATCATTAACGACTCACGCCAGAGGTTTTCCCTGGCAGTCTCCACGTTGAAGGCAGTGTAGAGGGAGTGGCTGACGGTGTCATTGGGCCCTATGCTGTTTATCAGGCTGATGTTCATGGGCATATTCTCCACTCCAAAACTGATGAACACACTCGCAATGGCAACTGGAAGATAAGAAAACACAATTATAATAATTTATTGGGCAACAAATTTATAAGATACAACGTATGACAACTTCTATGGCAACTCATGAACAGCTAGCCTGAACATATCAAGCTCCCAGCGGTCTGCTTGACTGACCAAATTAGCCCCTAAAAGCCAAAGATTGTGTAACACTGGACACATAATAACAATTTGTCTTCATTTTGATCTTTAGCTTAATCTTTACTTTGAAATGCCAGAGAACACAAGATCACAACACTGCAACGCTCTGGAACCTGTCAAGTCATCCACAATGTCCTACAAAAGAATCTTCCTCCCGGCCACTGTAAAGCTTTGGAACTCTCTACCACAGGATATTGTAACTCCAGATCCCAAGGACAGACATAAGTTTAAGAACAGTGTCAACTGTCACCTCAGAGATACTAGTCAGTGCTCGGCAAGAGACAGCTGCTAAACTAAGGCATGGTGTTATGCATAGGAAAAAAAAGAACCAAGGTATGACCCTAATATGTAATATGTATTCTGGGAGTTTATAACAAACAAATCATACCCTGCACAACACAGAAGATGACCAGTGACGTCCGTGCGAACATCTGTGCCCCGACCAGACACACCAGCAGGTTGAACAGCAGGAACAGCGTGCCGTACAGGAAGGACCACCACCGGCTGACGGGAAGGGCATGGGCCAGGGAACCATCTGTAACAGAAACATCATTCACCTTTAACCTCTGACCTACAGTTCAAAGGGTATGGACAGGGTGCCATACAGGACCACATTCGCAGGGCACAGGCCTGGGAACCATCAGTGATTTGATAAACATTGACAGTTTGTATTTCACACATGGTGTCAAAAAACAATTAGACACAAGGCAATACAAAGTTACTGTGAGAGAAAACTACAGTAACAGGTTTTGTATTACTGTTGATTACAGTAAGTTGGTCCTCCCCTGATCTAACATACAAATGTACATCATTTATAGCCTCTACCAGGCTTCGGAAAGCGGCTGGAAAGAGTAGAAATTGGCCAAATAGACAGATATACACGCCAGGGGATTGGTCCGGGAGAGAGAGGCAAACTGTACTCTCTCCCGGACCAATCCCCTGGCGTGTATATCTGTCTATTTGGCCAATTTCTACTCTTTCCAGCCGCTTTCCAAAGCCTGGTAGAGGCTACATCATTTATACAAATAGTCATAAAATTGTAGAATATTGATGTGTCTTGTCACTAATTACCTTCAGCACCAAAGTTGCCCAGCAGAGCCTCCACCAGACCCAGTGTGTACAGGGCGGAGGAGAAGATGTTGGCAAAGTAGAACAGAACCCCAACACTGCCTCCGAACTCTGGGCCCAACGTTCGACTGATCATAACTACAAACTGTCAAGGAACCCACATGGAAACTGCGGGAGAAGCAAGTACAATGCTCCGAAAAGATAAAATTCAATATCTGCAGCTTACACTAATAGTAATAGCCTTCCATTACCTACCCATGGCCACCTTCTCCATTATAAGATAAGAATACCAAATCAGTTCAAGTTCCCAACACACTAGTACATGTAGATGAGAGTAGGAGTACAACGTAAAATTATCAATTACATTACTCACTTACTCATCCTCTTACTAAATTATTTACCTTATTCAAATTGCAACAGCAATTCACTCAAGTGAAGCACCTGAGGCAGTACTAGTAGATTTAGCTGATGTTGTGCTCCACACATTACAAAACATATCATACAACCCTTACCGAAAAAAACACCTTGCCATCTTCAAGAATTAAGAAAAAGTTCTTTAGAACATCTGGAAGGATACAGTACGCCCCTCCCCCCTCGATGGCTCCATTAGTGGAGATGGCGCAGACAGACAGGATAGTCAGGCCGATGATACAGTACGCCAGGAAGAACTGAGCTATTCCAACCAGGAGTCCTGCCTGACCAATTAAGAAACCTGTAAGGAAACAAATTTTAGACATAAAGTCACTACCAGAACATAATATGAGAAAATATCTTTTATGTACATAGACTAGCCTAGATCAGGTTAGAAATGGCGACTCTTGAATCGGACATATTAAGTTGGCTGTCTTATACCAAGGAGATAACCTCCTTGCTTATTTTATACATTGCCCTCATCATGTATAGGGCAGCCAGCAATGCACCCGATTTAAGAGTCGCCTGGCTTTAGATAAGAATTCTTGAGCATTGGCTTTCCAGTATAAGTTACTCTCCAAGCAGAGATTTAGGCATCAGCTAAGATTTTTTAGAGACGTTTTTATTGGGCTTTTTTTTTTTTTTTTTGTACAGGTATCTTTTTTTCGGGTGGAATATTGGATACTGCCCTGCCAATGATACTGCTGTTTTGCAGCCGCCAAAAGATCTGCTTGGAGACTATATACGTGTATGATAGTACCTTCCTGTTCTTTGTGAACAATCTCTTATTTGTTCCTGCAGTGCAAACATGTGAGACTCACATTACAATTCCTGTCCTTCTTCTACTGGTACAAGTTACGTCATGCAAATGTTATTTCAACAGTCTAGTTGTTGTTAAGTGCTTGGTAACTCGACCGTGAACCAATTCATGCTAAAGCTGGACCCAGCACTTTTATGATGAAAAAATACTAATGATTTCAGTTCAACCCAAAGATCAATTAATTTCTTTAATCATTATCTTAATAAATAAATAAAAAACACATATTGGAGACATTTGCATACACTCTTTATCTATCATTTTCTTTTTTCATGTTGACCCAGAACAAATACCACAAGACATGCAAAACAAACAGGACAGGAGAATATTCACTTTGTCTTCACGGTAGCAAAATTTCATGGTCTGATCAAGGAAAATAGACATGTTCTCCGAACAAGTTCCAATTTCAACAAATGATTTAATGATGGTAACAATTATAACGTTATCATAACTTATCAACAGTACAGAAGTGACTGTGAAAACAGTGAACATTTACTTTAAAGTACTGTGAAAAAATCAAAAGTTACAGTAAGTATTACTGCACACACACACACACACACACACGCACATACACACACACGCACACACACATATATCCTCACACACACACACACACACGAATATGACGTCATTCTGTTCTATGTAAACAAACCGGCCTTGCAGTCACAACAGTCGCCGTCTGGAAATAAATAAATTATGTCATAAATCAAATAACACGGGAGCAATTTTCTACTCACCCATACGGAGAAAAAGGATGACACTGAACATAGACAGGGTGCAGGGGACCACCACGCCTAAGAATGTGGACAGCTTCCTTGAGCCGGGTTCTTGGTGCACCGGCTCCTTGTCGAAAGACGCAGTACCGGGCGCGCTGAGACTTCGCGAAAGGCGGTAGTTGATCAGCGGCGTCCGCTCGTTAGCGGCGTTCCCTTCGAGCTCCGCCATTTCTGTCTTGTCAGACTTCTTCAGATGTCTTGGGTCATGGTGCTTGACGCTTGAGAACAACCTGAAGACGGCAGTCATTCGGGGAAGGGGCTAGTAAGGAGGAAGGCGTTCTTCGTTTCGTCTTGCAAGGAACCAAACCGGTACTGAAGGAACCACATGACCTGCACCTGACGTGACCCGGCGGGACAGACATGAGCGCGCGATTTGGCGCAGATTCGGTTTGACTGTAAAACAAGCGGATTATTTGCACAGCCGCTCATTCGAAGCAGCATCTGCGCTAATTGCAAATTTAGCCATTATTAAAGCCAGACTCAAGAGCAGAGACCCGTGTCATTTTCTAAACGACCACATTTCTATTGATACAAAATCAACCAAATCAGTTACAGGTTAACGAGGAATTGAACTATTTTATATATATTAGGCCATGTTGATTTGATTATATGGATGACATCCTCTGGGTACCCCAAAACTGATGCGAGCGTGCGAATAAAAAAAAGTTTGGCCAAAAAAAAAGTTGCCTTCATTATGAAATCTACGTGGTCATGAAGGTTGAACAAATGGCTAAACACACAGATTATGGTATGGCGAATAATAGACTCTTCATCTTCATTTCTTCACATTTTCTTCTTCCTTTGGAATCGATTTTAGTATTCTACGATACTAGTATAGTTTTCCAATATTTTTTTTCTATTAACGGCATATATTTGCTCATTTTGCAGCTGCTTTGTACGATTTCCAGTATGGTCGAAAACTTTTTTTTTTTTGGAAACGAACGAAAATTGATGCGCGCGCGGATGTCATCCATATAATCAAATCAACATGGCCTAATCGTAACTTTAATAGTGCCCCTCCATGCAGAAACATGTGTGAGGAGGATGAGAATTATCCCTAAGTATGGACACAAATACTTAATTCCCTTCAAGCTCTGTCAGCCATGTAATATCCTCTGAGAATCTCCTCCTAGACTAATATGCCAATGCTTCACCTACTAGTACTACAGTACTATAAGTCGTTACATATGACCTCCTAGCGGATTATACAGGAATCTCAGAAACCTTATACAAACACAAAACACAACCGCACCGAAATCTAATTTCTTTCCGAGATTCAGATGGGATCATACTAATGGGTACAACAGCAACAGTAACGGCCACTATCAGTATAGGTTTCATATTCTCCGCCATATTTGCAGGTCTACGAAATGCACTCTTGCTGCTTCAACAGTGAAAATATATGCAGCGACCGTTGGTAGCGAACCTATCATCACGAAGCACATAAAGTTTAACATATTTTTGAAAAGTATCTTCCTTCAAGATTGAGTTTTGGATTCGTACTTTTAAGTAAAATTAAAATTTTAAAGATCCATTGCAGTGGTGTTAAAGTTACATCACGTCATACAATTGTTGGTTGCGAAAACTGTGGAAAATGATCCATGGCAGTTAAAGGGACATTATGTAACATTTTGCACCAGAAATTCAAATATTTTGATTGAAAAAAATCTTCGTGTGACTGTAATTTACTCTACTCAAGCTTGTGCAATTATCTCACATTTCTGACATTTATGGTTCGCGCTATTAAAACAGCCCACACCAGGCGCACTCATCAGTTTGTGGCACCACCACAAACACACTCGCAAGGCGTCATATTTTGGCACCTGCACTTACTGAATGACACTTATTTGCAATGGCGTAAGGTTGATTTAACTTACTTTCAAGAAAATGACCAGTAAATTTACTTTTTGTATCGACCTAATGTTATTTATTTATTTATTTATTTATTCCGCTTACCAAAAAGCCAAGGTTTCTCAACTAGTCAGGGACCTAATGTTACATAATGCAGCTTTGAAATACAGCTCCTACCGCTCTTTGCGAAATAATTGACATATTCTAACGCGGAGCACTCCCGACGCCTATAGTGAGTCCTCCTGATCAGCAAAGATATATGCCCGAATCAAACAGACCATCGGCGACTTTTCTCCGGCTCGGCTCCGCTCGGCTTTGTACGCTTCCTTCGGTCAGGTCATCTCTATGGTAATAGGGGATAATTGCACCAGGAATGCCGAGTAGAATTTCAAATGTTGCGGCGAGGTGACGCCGGGGTCCCGGACGCAAATTGCTGCCGATGTACGAATAAGAACTGACGACGCTGGCTGTGGACCTTTCCGCCGTCCATGTTGATTTGGAACTGTATTGACGACATCCAGTGGTGTAATTGATGTGATCGAATGAACGTGAACAGCCAAGACCCAGAGCATTGCGGATGTTTGAAACAGGCAAGTTGACTTCCCTTCTTGACCGTACAGCCCCTCAGCAGACTAGAGTTCCGGTTAGACTGGCCTGATGAGATGCATGTTTTATGTAATCTGCAACGGCGAAGGGCTTGTGTACATAGGTGTTCGTATTGTTTGGTCTTACTACCTTATTCCCACTGGCAATGGTGTGACAGTAAGTCGTTAGGAGGCTGGACAAAACATTTTATCAACATATCAATTGGGGTTATAGTTTTTGTAATATGAGTCTGGTAGAAACCGATGCACACAAACGTTATCATTATCATCCATTTTGATATTAGGCAAGGTATCATAATGTACATCGCCAAGTAACGTCGGCATGATATATACTTAACGTACGGAAATGCTGAAAAGACATAACAACACAGATAGCATCATTATAGATAATTTCGCTTCATCCCAAATCGCTAAAACAGTTCCACATGCCTAAAATACCGCATTTGCAGTAAAATTTGCGACCCACTATTCAAGAAAGCCAGTAGTCAAAGTCTATATATTTCTTGGTCCTCTCTAATAATGGTAATTCAGTAAAATTTGCCCTCCACTGTGCATGAAAGCCTGTAATCAAACTCTATATATTTATTGATCCCCTCTAATAACGGTTATCCAGAACATAATCGCCTCCAAATTGGAAGATTAAGACCGATAGCATCAAGAGGAAAACCGATCACTCAGACGGCTATATATAGGCTTTATTGATTGCTCAATTAAAGAATTTACATTCCTCCTGCGTTCTGACCAACCAAATTTAGCTAAACGTGTATCCCCATACGTTTCCATCATTACAAAGAAGTGAGAAGAATACAAAACTATGCACTAGATTTCTGTACTCGAACCAATTTGTATCTATATTTTTAGAAAACGTGTCTTACATTTGATATGGCCAGTCCTGAGCCCAATGCATGGGGCAAACATGCACAATAAATATTTCGATTCAATCAATTAACACGATACTATATAAAGCGCAATGTCGGAAACCGTTCTGAAATGCGAATGCACCAATGGAACATGGTGGCATTTTATTTTATAGGATAAGATTTATTTCTTTTTTAACCCTTTTTCAAGTTTAACAAATTTTGCTTGGGTCTAAAATACTTCTTTTTCAGTTCCCTAGAGATTCCTTTTTTTGACTTCAATCTCCAATACTTGCTCTGATGATTCTGCCTGTCGTATGGACCAGTGAGATCATGTGAATACAGAATCTCCAAGGTCATGAGCGAGGTCATCTTTATTGTGTACAGGCGTCTCTCCTGCTCCGCTCCTCGTGCCCGGGCCATCTGTCTCTCGGGAGTCAAGGGAAACCGTTTGCACAACTGCAGCCATCAATCTTGTTAGTAAAAGCCGTTGTCGGTCTGGACGACTTCATCAAATAGCCACAACAAACCATGGCTTCGTCTGTGAACAACGTGAAGCACGGCGACCCGCACACCGAGGACTCGCGACAGGCGAAGGAAGCGGAGGTAAATCATCCCGAACCCGTCCGCGTGATGCCGCGCGCGCCCCGACCCAGGGAAGCCGCCGTGCTGGTGTGTTTGTTCGTGTCTCTGACGGTTTGTGTGATTTTCGGCGTGATGCTGGCGACTAGGGGCGGGGTCCAGGAGGTGGGAAGCTCTCCTGATGGACACGTCTGTCTCACGGCAGACTGTATCACCTCCGCAGCCCTCCTGCTGTCCAACATGGACGCGACAGTCGATCCCTGCCAGGACTTCTTCCAGTTTTCGTGCGGAGGATGGCTCCAAGAAAACCCCATTCCTCCCGAGCAGAAGCAGTGGGGAGTCGACTCCAAGATGTGGGAGACTAACGAGAAGATCTTGAGGAGGCTCCTTGAGACGCCGACTTTAAGAAACTCGACCGAATCGTACGAGCGGAAGGCGAAGGAGTTCTTCCAGTCGTGCATGCAGAAGGAGGCTAGAGAGCAGGCTTCGGGACGGCCTCTTCTGGAGCTGATGGAGCAGCTTGGAGGCTGGGCAGCTTTGGGGAACTGGAGCGAGGCTACCTGGAACTTTAACGATACTTTCACAAGGTTGCACCTGGATCTCAAGGTGGACGCGCTCTTCTTCTTATGGGTGAACTTCGACGATAAGGATTCGTCCAAGTACGTCTTCAGGGTAAGTGAATTGTTTCTTAAATATCGAATGATTGTCAGTCGATCAAAATGATCAAAATAAGAGTGCATCATCTGGGTCATTGAAGCTGTGATTATCAATGATACCACTGCTCACTCCCATGTGTAAACTACCACTTTATTTGCTGATAGAGGCCAAAACGTAGTAGTCTCTCAAAAAGATGTGGTGGTAAAACGAACACTGCAAGAAAAGTTGGATTTACCAATGGTAGTAAATGCCAGTAAAGTCGGGTAATGTTTATTTAACAGCACCGAATTTTACAATGGTAGTAAATGGTAGTTAAGTCCGGTAATTTCATTTATTAACATCGTATAGTCTGGTATTATCCGACTTTACTGGCATTTACTACTATTGGTAAATCCAACTTTTCGTGCGTGGCAGTAGATCCTACCAAGCTAAGTAGATTTCTACATTGAAACGTTTCACATAACCCCACAGAATAAGGAGATAGCAAAGTTAATAGCAATACTAGTATGATAGGTGCTGTTTGTTTCACTAATGACGCACACTATTTCAGATCGACCAGGGAGGGCTGGGGCTACCTGATAGGAGCTACTACATCAGCCAGGAGTCACTAAAGGTTGGTGGCGTCTTTTTTTATATAATATTCAGCTATTCTAGGGAACACATGTTCAACAAACGACCAAACGTAAACGATCAACTTGACCGAGAGGTGACTGAAAGGGATTTTATTTTTAAGTGCATTAAAGAAACAATCGATGCAATGTTAACCACTTGTGGCTGCATGTTTTATAGCTTTTATCTATGACGGTCTTAAATTTGACATAGAAAAAAATGAAGAAGAACATTTAAGAAGCAGAAGTTTTATAGGTGTTAATTTCAGGAGACTTTGTGTTACGTTCGTCCCGATTATAATAGGTATGAATGTATAGGCACAGGCTGTATGCATGTACCCCAGGAAGATTTACAACTATCAATTTAGACCTTAATCAAACAGAGGCACCGTGAATCACGACTTTCGGGCACGTTATTTTGTATTGCCCCGCAGGTCGTTGATGCGTACACAAAGCTGATAGCCCGGGTGGTGGAACTGTTGGGGGCAGACCCGGACTCGGCACAGGACGCCGCTCAAGATGTGGTCAACTTCGAGACCAAACTGGCAGAGGTAAGCCCTTAGCTTGATTAAACATTTGGTCAGTTATTGTATCTTTATAATCATTTACAAATCATCAGCTGCGCTGCAGCATCCCAATGATGATGACATGCTGTTATACAATCACGTTAACAAGCTCTAAAATGAAGTGCCACTGTGCTAGTATAGTGTGAAACATGTTATTTGTTGTTGATACACCCTTTATACCAGACGTCTCTGCTTTGACTGTTTTGAAGCTCTCGCACCATTTCATATTGCGAAATGTTTAGATATCTCTAAAGTCTGAACAACATGACACCAGTAATATTGTTACCAACAGCTGACAGTTCCTGAATCCGAACGAACCAATGTCAACACACTGTACAACAACGTCCGGATCCACGAGCTGAGGACCATCGCACCCATGGTGAGGGGCCACTTTATATAGATACGTGTATACTCTGGAGGTTTCTTTGCCACGTATACAATCATCGATATCTGTACATCATGACGGAAGTGAGTGCATGAGTGAATGGGAGATTGCGTGACAAGACGTTTAAAGCTGCTGAGAAGGTCTTGAATTGACAGCAAGAATTAATTCCAGGATCTGGTCTTGTAAATTTTAAAAAATTAGCCATATAGACTAATTGTGTGCCTTACGCGCCAACAAACCTTATTAAACAGTATTCCTCTCTATCATATTTATTGATAACCCGACTTGTCTAGATATTACTAGCACTAGCACTTGAAATATGCCATTTGTTATGATCACCAGTATTTGAAATTAGTCTGTAGCTTAATTGCCACAACCACTGTTCTTGTCACATGTATGCTTGTCATACATATGTTTCCCGTGTTCAGGTACTTGCAATTAGCCTTCAGGCACAAACTTGCAAATAAACTTTCCATTGACATATCATTGTATTTCAGATCGACTGGGGGTCGTTTTTCCACGCCATGGTCCCGGACCTCACGCCGTCAGCACGAGTGGTGCTGTACGCTACCGACTACCTGAGGCAGATCTCACAACTCATCGCAGATACTCCAGCAAGGTGGGCACAACATGTAGCCTCTTTGTAGCCTCTTTTGCAGACTTCTTGACGTTTACTTAAACCCTTTGTTTCTAACTGACGGAAGCAAAAACGTGAATATATTATTTAACAACTTATTCTATCCCTAGCAACCGGTGGTGAAGAAGTCAAAACTGATTAAAAAGAAACACAAAAGTTGCAGCTACGTTTTGCACTGTTATGATGAGGGCTGTCATCTGCTTAGGTCATCCAACCATGAATGTAGAAATAAGCTGTTTTTGCATCCCTGTGGAAGATGAACTTGATGTTCAGGAGTCAATCAGGACTATTATTTCTGGCTCAGATTTGGCAATGGCAGTGAAAATTCCAGACCGAAGGTCGAGGGTTCAATTCCCGCCTTTCATCAACAAAACCGACTGGCACGCAATGGGACGTTCAGCCGCAATTCTCTCTGCATTGGCCTTAAGGATAGGGGTTATTGAACCTGTCTCAAGTTAACATATCAAACATATGTCCAACATGCTACAAACAGTGGGGGCTAGATTCCAATAACCTAACCTTTGATATAGATACATTTACTTTTCATTCCCGTCTGTTTCAGCACTCTGAATAGATACCTCCTGTGGCGTGTTGCCGCCAGTTTCGTGACGGACCTCAGCCAGCCTTTCAGGAAGGCTTTGGAGAACTTTAACAAGGTCTGTTTATTTGTTTCTTTATTTAGTTGCTTTGGTCTATACCCATCTTCATACATCAGTGATACACCACTGCACGTTCCTGAGTTCTATCTATCATAGCAGTATGCTAACCCAACTATGTACTGTTGCACAGTAGTTGAATATACTTGATTAATGAATAATCAATAAATCAAAAATTTCACCCTCCCTCGAAGTATCTAGATTTAGAATTTCTCGTTTCATTTCTGATTGTGCATATTCCACTGCTGCTTGTTCCCGGCCTGCTGGAGGACCATTCTGACCTCCAATTTAAACTTCTTGACAGTCTGTGGTTATAAAATCCCCCCCTCACACTTTCTGTGACTCCGCTGTATTCAAATATTAAGTAAGGACTGAGGTTTGACCAACTTCTCCACAGAGCTTTTTCATCTTTGTCACGGATTCTGGTAGCCTTAGTTCTGACACGTCCCTTTTCTCTCTAACGTTTACTACTGTTGCCTTGCTGCCAGGTTGCGGAGGGGACGGCCGGTGTGACTGAGGAATGGCGGCTGTGTTTACAGGCGGTGGATGAACACATGGGCATGGCGCTGGGGGCCATGTTTGTAAAGGACTCCTTTTCTAAGGAGAGCAAGGAAAGGGTAAAGCTACTTTAGATCACACACCTTGACACAGCAAAGTGGGTTGCCTGCTTTATATAAAACAGATCTTCGTAAACATATCAACAGTAGTGGGCCTGGTGCTAAAGCAAATCTGAACAGTATTATTTAGAATATAGCTTCAGGTCGTTGAGAATGTTCATTTCTTAGGTGAGGGAGATTGCTGTTGACATAAGAAAAGCTTTCGTCTTCAACCTGGCCAAGATAGATTGGATGGATGACAAGACCAAGGCGTCTGCCGTCGATAAGGTAAGACAGGAACTCAAGATCACGAAGTCTTCATCTTAACATCTGTGCCTGGTACGAGTTTCGTTAAACCTGTTGTTCATCTCACGGTTTTTATCTTCCATTCTTTGCTTCAGTTGTTTCTTGTTTTAGAGGTTATGTAGTACACCTTCTAATGCATGATTGTGTTACAGAATAACCTTTAAGTTAATATTTTCATAGTTGTGGTTGGTGCTTCAATTGACGTCATCACTTTTGTCCATCACTGATTTTGTGACATCTTTCAGAATCGATCATAAAAGTCTGATTACCATTGATTTACCTGCAACAAAGAGATCTGCATTGAAGTTAACCCTTCTTTTCTTGATATCACTTGACAGTCCAACCACATGGTGGAGAAGATTGGATATCCCGACTACATCCTGAATGACACCCTGCTGGATGAAAAGTTCACAGAGGTATTCTGAAGATCATTTAGAAATGAAATCCGCACCGGTGTCTCCTTTCTTTTCTTTTCTTCTGCTCACAAGCATGGTATGCTGTTAAAGATGTAACCATTATAGAGTTGGAAACAGATTTTGATTTAGCATGGAAGTCATTAGCATGCTGATAAACCCCACTATGTACACTTTACAAGACCAAAACTGGTCCATTCAGTTAACAAGGTTGATGAAGTTCAGCCGAAAATTTTGAGATAAGACATAAGTCGCAATCCGTTAAACAGAAGTATTGACTTTTTCTGCCAGTCCATTCTAGTGACGCTGAAGAAGAGGACAAATGTCACTCGAAAAGTCCGGAAGTAACCTCCATAGTTTATCCAGTAATAGATTTGGGATTGTCTCTGAGTATCGTTTAGGTGAATCTCTGTTCCTCCTAACGTTTCACTGTTATGATGATCCCATCTCTGATGTTATCCTCCCATCTCTTCCATTGACTACCCCTTTTCTTCCTTCCTGGACTGTTCCTTGCATGATGGTTTATTAAAGCTAGTCCCGATGACCGTGACACGTGGCCATGCCATTTCGGTTTCCGTTTCTTCACTGTGGTTAGTGTGTCTAACCTTTATCAACATAATTACCAGTTCATTCCAGAGTTGGTCTTGCAATTAAAAGTTCAGTCCTTTGTTCATGGATTCTGGTTTAATTTTTTTTCCAACGCCCCTCAGCTGCGAGTGGGAAGAGACAGTTTCTTCCAGAACCGGGTGAGCGGGATGCGGCATCAGGTGCGGCAGATGCTGGACAAGCTGGAGAGACCGGTGGACAGAACACTGTGGGTAACAGGGAAACATTTAGCCTGGCCACCAAACTCTACGGTATCGGGCAGCCGGAGTGTGAACTGCCTCCTCCGTCTACGGGGAGGCAAGAAATACAGAAGCCGGCAAAACTACTATCGCGTGCCAAACAAACTCCGGCTGCCCGATACACACAAAAGCCGAACCGTAGAGATGGGAACCAGGCTAGAAAACATTTGGGGGTTGAGTGTTCTTTTATATGTCAGTTAACATTTACGGTAACTTGTACTAGGATAGAACACTGTGGGTTGATGCGCTTTCATTATAACATGGGAGCAGGGTAACTGTTCAACAGAGCATAAAAGCGGCACCTTCGTTGTTTGCGTTTTATCATTAAAAAGAGACGTTCCATACGATATACTTACTTTGGAATGTATATATTACTTCATTTGCGTATTTGAGCTACTGATTTCTACGGTTAAATCTACTTTTGTCAGATGCACCCATATTGTTTCGATAATTCTGCCAAATACCTCAACAACTTATTTAATTATTATGTCTTTCTATCTGTAGTTGGACGATGCCACCTCATCTTGTGAACGCATACTACTGGCCAAACACTAACGAGATGGGTGAGTCCAAACAACGACATTGAAGCTGAATCTGTTTCTATGATGAGATTTGGACACAATTTAACATGTTTAGATGTAAACATTGATACCTGTTTCTTTCCACCCTAGTTTTCCCTGCCGGTATACTCCAGAGATCCTTCTACGATTCAAAGTTTCCCATGTGAGTATCACGATCGTTTTGGGAGTAACATTGACACATTTGCTTGTAGTAGGGGTGTGTACGTCGGTCTTAAACTTAGGTTCCTTCGGCATCGATATCGTTTCTGTGACGTAATTGCACGGCAGTTATTGTGAACAAAATTGTGTTCTGTTTAGGTCGATGAACTTTGGGGGAATCGGCGGAGTGATCGCGCACGAGCTGACACACGGGTACGACGATTGGGGTGAGTAACAAAATAGATAAGGGGTCAAACAAACAGACAAACAAACAAACAAACAAACAAATAATATCGTGTGTGCCGTGACAGAATTGAATTTAGAGGCAAACTGTATGTCCCTAAAAAAATGAGATTCAATCAAACAATATAGACGCATTAAAAAACTGTTTTGGAGTTTTAGTCCTGAGTTAAAAGGTGTCATTAGACGTAACATGACAATACGCCATCTTAAAGTTAAAAAATCCCGCATTGATGTACCCTTCTATTCATTGCCTTCTGATGAAGACAACTCTTGTTGGAAGTCACATTGCCCCGACGGCTGTGACATGACAGCTATGGGACTGGTGAGGTGAGGTGAGGTGATGAAGGCAATACATGTACATATTTGGCACGTATACCACAGTAGAAAAACACAATCAGTGGTCTACTATGGCCAGAGCACCATTAGGAAGGAGACGGTTAAACAACTGAGTCGTTTTCCAGGTGGAAACTACGACAAGGAGGGGAACCTGAAGTCCTGGTGGTCCAACAGTTCCTGGACCAACTTCACGCGTGCGTCACAGTGCGTCATCGATCTGTACAACAGCTACATCATCGAAGGCAAACAGGTGGGCAACTCAGTTGACGCTACATTCGATACATGCATCCGGCGTTTGCTCTTACGTGACTATGACGTAATATTTGTCCGCCATGCTGGGTCGTTAAAGCTGAAATCTGCGACGCTACATTCGATACATACATCAGGCGTTTGTTCCCACGTGATTATGACGTATTTTTGTCCGCCATACTGGTTGGTTAAAACTTGAAGCTGCGACGCTACAATCGATACATACATCAGTCGTTTGCTCTCACGTGACTATAATGACGTAAGTTATGTCCACCATGCTGGGTGGTTAAAGCTAGAAGCTGCCTAACCTGAGAGTAACTATATTTCAGATAGACGGCAGGCTTACCCTGGGTGAAAATATAGCCGACATTGGAGGCCTAAAGCAAGCATATTATGTGAGTATCGTCAACTTTTTTTTTATAGTGGAAAAATTTAACGCATCAGTTAGATTTCCTTTGACTGCTTTCGATACTTTTCAACTATTCATTACGAAGGGTAGGTTACCTTAAGCTTGGTGTTGGGAATTTCAGAATAAGTTTAGTCATTGGTCTGACAGCTTGAGACGTATACAAAGACTCTAATCTAAAAGTTAAGTTTAAACTTCAGCCGGAAAGATCACCAACCGTTTTTTTTATACTGCACATTCTAAAGGGATATAAGTTATGGAGAAATCTTCACCACGAGGAGCCTCTACTTCCCGGGCTGAACCGGTCACACGAGGAGGTGTTCTTCATGTCGTTTGCACAGGTAAAGTCTACACTCAGTCTGTAGCTTGTAGGTTAGAGGCAACTCGTTACAGATGTCAGGCATTGTTGCATTTTAGACCACCCGGGTTACAAGATCAGTTACTTACTTAGGCCTATTGTCCATTCTTGGGCATTGGCCACGGACAAGTTGTCTGCTCCCATATGTAGCCTGTTGCCCTTACATCAGAATCAAGGTCTCAGCTCCATGTGCTTTTCGGTACGGTATTGATAGGCATCATTTTAGACCACTAGGTAGCATAGATGGCTTTAATAGGGGCAGGCAGTTTTAAAAGACAATACCTTAAGCATAAAGCATGTTGGAAAACACCTTACAACCTACATGTACTTCTGTTGTCCGCCTGCAGAGCTGGTGCATCACACAGCGTCCAGAGGCGTTAGAAGTCATGCTACTCGTGGATCCTCATGCGCCACCAAAGTACAGGTAAATGTACAATCAGCGGATTATGTAACATTGACAAAGCACAGAAAGTTCATATGCATTAAGTAATATATCAACCTCATGAAAGACAGAGACGCATGGAGAAGCAGCAGAGGACTTTGTCCTGGACGTGTAGATCGGGTCTTAGTTCGGCATGGTGATGATGGTATTATACCATGGGTGCAACAATAAATTTGTGTTAGCTGATGTCAACGATGACTACCCCAATGACTGGTACATTAATCGGTTCCTGATATTTTTTATTCATTTTCAGGGGCCTACATTACAATTAAGCTGTACAACGTTAGTACTGTAAGTCCCTATCAAGCAACCTAGATAGTGACATTGGTTTGTTTTTGTCCTCAGGGTAATCGGCAGTGTGTCTCAGTTGGCAGAATTCTCGGAGGCGTTCCACTGTCCGGTGGGCAGCCCCATGAACCCTGTACACAAGTGTTCGGTTTGGTGAAAACCATCTGAACATAGATATTTATTAATACATGAATAAATAAATAAACGATATTTTGTAGATTTAATCCTAAGAGATATTTGACCTCCCCCACGAGTAAACCCAGGCACTAATGTTGGTTGCCAAATAAAGGAAGTTAGCCAATGTCTAACATGTATGACTTTGGAAGGGATTGTCTTATATTTAAAGACGATTTTCTGATATAAAAAAGTCTTATTGAGAACAGAATTGAAGTATATTAGAGAAACCGAAAGATCACTCGAGGTTTGGTTCATAGAACTTTTTTGCACGAGGTATCAAAGAGGCCATTGCAACCATCAGTCATTTTAACAATACTATGTATATATTCTGTAAACTGTAGTTTGGTTGTAAAAAAAATAACGCCTATAAGCCGGCATTGTGTAAGAAAACTTCATTCATTGAACATTATACCATTTACTAAATCTACCTCAATGGTGCCAGTCTGTTTGTTGTTTACATTCTAACAATTGCTGCCCCAAATTAAAATAGATGTATGTGAAACTGTATTGTACGATGCTGTCTGCTAAAGCACATAACGACTTATGGAGAAAAAAAAAAGGCTGTTCATGGCAGGTTGCCCACAGTGATTATGTATGTCTGCATATTCCACTGGCACAGCATGTAAATAAACTGACTGCAAGAAAGATAACATTTTGGGCTTCAGCGCGTTTTTATTTCAATCTTTACAACTTACTATACAAGATTTGCGACAATAAATCCTCTATCTGTATTCTGAATAGTTTCCCACGATAATGTCCATCATGATTCCTTGCATATGAACAAAGCATATAAGTTACATTTTGTAGCAGTTGGCTGAAAATACACAAAATTTGTTAAAAGACTTGTTTTCCGTTGGATTGAAAGTTATGTCTTCCACAATACTTTTTTTTAAGTACTACATAGGTGTTAAGTACTTTACACTGTATCAATCAAGATTTACAAATTGTCTTTACAATTGCATTTTATATACACTAACCTGTATGCTAGTGGCCACCTCTGCACCTGGTCATTGTGGTCACTTTTTGATGGTCCCTTCGATTCTCTTTTCCATTGATACAATACACATCCTTTATAGTGTCCAACTGTCTTCTGTGACCAAAATAGACAGGTTAGATTGTAACTACAGTAGTTTCATCTGTCTAGTATGCCGAAAGCTATTGGACCCTTTCATCAGCATTTGTGCTAGGAATATAAGACCCTTTCATCAGCATTTGTACTAGGAATATAAGACCCTTTCATTAGCATTTTTCCTAGAAAAATAAGACCCTTTCATTAGCATTTTTACTAGGAAAATAAGTCCCTTTCATTAGCATTTTTCCTGGGAAAATAAGTACCTTTCATTAGCATTTTTACTAGGAAAATAAGTCCCTTTCATTAGCATTTTTACTAGGAAAATAAGTCCCTTTCATCAGCATTTTTACTAAGAGAATAAGACCCTTTCATTAGCATTTTTACTAGGAAAATCAGACATATATGATCAATTTTTGCCTCCATGGGAAAAATTGCACTTTTTCACAAGATTGCAACTTGCATTTTGAGTTGTTGTAAGCCATACATTTGTAAGAGCTACCACAACATAACACAGAAAATGTTGTAATCAAAATTTCTCTCGAAAAAGGAAGTTCAACATATATCTTGCAAAATTTTTTCCATTCTTGATTTGGGATCTCCATAATGTTGAGTCTGTGTGGCATGGTATATGTGGCATCTTAATATTGCATTGGCAGCATGGCATAACTTCACTCATGCATGTCTAGAGAAAATATTGCAAATAAACTAGAAGCCTCTGCCCTGATGACATCACTACATAACAGGTACACTTGCATTGCATGATGGGAAAGTTCATAGGTTAAGCAGCAATGGCAGATCGCAAGGCTGGGTAGATTTACTGGATAAAGGTGCAACTATAATTTTTTGTTACAGTTTTCTGTTTGTTGTCAATTACCTTCCATATATCTTTGAGATATATCACTTGCACTACTTTTAGAAGACTAGATTTTAGAAAAAAAAGCTCACCTGATAAAGTTGTGCTTTTATCCATAATTGTCAACATCACATAGAAGTATTTACAACACAATTTTGACAACATTACGTTACACCTTCTGTTTACTTATTAGTCCATTCTATTGGATAAAAAACAAATTCTGATATTTCAAACACCATCCACTGTTACAGTACTTCCTCTATGTCACTGATATGCAAATTTCCTCGATAGTAACATGTGGCAAGGCTGCATTGCATCCGCTTTCTGAAAAGCACTACACCTCATCTCAAGCACTGTGACGCTTCAAGTTCAACCAAAGAAAGAGACAAAGAGAGATTCATCAGCAAATTTGCATATCAGTGACACTGAAAAGTTATGGTGGACCATTTTGAAACATTAAAGGGTAAGCCTAGTTTTCCCAGTAGACATGAACAAATACTACATACCTGGATGTCTAACCTTAATCAACAAAATAAGTAACATTAGGACATTAAGTACGCTAATAATATCATTATATTATTTGTGTCAAGGAACAGTACATATCTGTTGTAAAGAGTTTTTCCCGTTCATGTCGTTTATGATGGCCAGGGCCGTGTTCTCTCCCAGTATAAACGTCCCCAGGAACACGTACAGGACCCCCAGGACCAGGAGGGCGCGGTCTTTGTGCACGTTGTCTGACGGCTGCTGCATTAGAACAGCCTGGATCAGGCAGTAACCTGGGGTACAAGAAAAAAAAAAGAGATACATTGACAATTTAAACCTAGGAAAACCATGATAAAAATGGCTATCAGCCCTCCAATGACTGAGCTAGCCTCTCCGTTGACATGTTATCTCTGTCTATTATCCTGATTTCTACTCTTTCCAGCCATCTATGAAGCCTGGTAGA